>CM017197.1:18795009-19105009 GCA_004837865.1 Musa balbisiana
AATGAAGTCCCAGAGTCAATAATGTGATTTCGTTGGGAGTTCGAGAGTTCGTCGGAAGTCCAAACGTTCATCGAAAGTTCTGCCAGAACCAACCGAGAAGTCTTAGAGCTTACCAAAAAAGCTCATCGAAACTCGCCAAGAAGAACATCGTGATGTCCAAGAGCTTGTTGGGAGTTCGTTGGAACATTGCCGAGAGATCATCAGAAGTTAACCGAAAGATCACCAGAACTCTCGAAAGAAAACTTGACTTACGGGCTCTGTTTAGCTTAGTAAATATCTTAAAATTCATAGTTAGCACATAATTGAGAATACAATTGGGCCAACCCAATTAGGGGACAGTTGGGCCCAAGTTTGGGCTGGTTGGGCCAAGAGAATGCCCTAAACAGTGACCAAACAGGTGAAACCGTCATGACACAATCTCCGAGACTATGTCAGGTAGTGGTACCACCTAGCACAATCTTCTAGGTGGTGGTACCGCCAGACTGGGTGGTGGTACCACCCGTACCTTGAAATTTTGAGGGTTTGAATTTTGGGCTCCAAATTTGAATCTATTTGGGGCTTATAAATACCCTAGCTATTTCAACATGGATTAGCTATAAATATTGAGCAAATCTCTATGATTCTAAAGTTGTAAACCTTAGAAAGTTGAGTTCCCTTCTCCCAAAGCTTAGAGAGAGTTCTGAGGGAGGTATGAGAGGGATACCTTGTAAAAGAGGGTTGTAAAAGGTTGTCTCCTAAACCTGTGAAAAGGAGAAGAGGAATGTAAAAGGGTAGTTGGTCTTTATCCATTGAAAGAAGACTGATAGTAGATGCCGGTGGCCTCGACGGAAGAGGAATCGACGAAGTGGATCTAAGTCACGATGATCGAACCACTCTAAAATCTGGTTTGCATTTATATTTGAGAAATTTACTTTTATAGCAAACTGCCTTTCCTCCTTACTATGCTTTTACTACTCCTATGCTCGCATACGCTTTTAAGTTAAGATCTTTACGAAATGATTTTTATCGGAATCAGTTTTAATCGAAATGGAAAGTTTTGAACCGACGTAATTTTTACCGCTGCACTTATTCACCCCCTGCCCCTCTTAGTGCCGACCCTTTCCTAACATATAATAAGTCTTCTCTAAAATAACAATAGGATCATAAACATCAAGAACATATATCTTGGCTCAAGAATAGCATATTTTCATCATATAGATAGATCTCATCGTAAAAGAATTTTAGGTCTCACAAAGTGAGTATAGTAGGAAAGTACCTCTAAGAGAATAAACTTCAAATCAGCACCATTAGGATTATAGAGCTTGCTGTAAGGATTTTCCACATAAAATTTGGGCTAAAACTAACAAAGTTTAACCCCTGATCGTTAAGCAGAAAACTCAAAAACCTTATTTTCTCTCTCCTTTTTCTCTCTCTATTATTTCCTCTCTCTCTGTGTGTGCCCCTATTCTCTGCATGCTCTTCGCTCACGTTAGCTGCCCTCACATCTTTCTCTCTTTTTTTTCCTTTTCCTTTTAATTGTTGATTTAGGCCAAAAGACCCAATTATGCAACCCAAGCCCACATATGGGCTGGACCCAACAATTCTCCCCTTGTAGTTCATATGGTGGGTTGTACTAAGTCCGCTATTCACCTACATGCTTCAAGCTTCTCCTTAGGCAAAGATTTTGTCAACATATCTGATCCATTCTCTTTGGTATATACTTTTTCCAACTGTAATTCTTTTAACTCAAGCATATCACGAATCCAGTGATATCTCACATCAATATGCTTGAATCTAGAATGATATATTGAATTCTTGGAGAGGTGAATGACGCTCTGATTATCACAGTAAACAGTATATGCTTCATGTTTCAAGCCCAATTCCTACAGAAACTTTTTCATCCATAAAGTTTCCTTACAAGCTTCAGTAATTGCTATGTATTCTGCTTTTGTGGTTGATAGAGCAACATAATTCTATAACTTAGATTGCCAAGAGACTACTCCCACTACAAATGTCATCAAGAATCCCGAAGTGGACTTCTTGGAATCAATATCACCTACTATGTCTGCATTTGTGTACCCTTCTAGCACAGGTTCATTACTGCCAAAACATAAACACAACCTGGAAGCACCTCTTATTTATCTTAATATACATTTCACTACTGCCCAATATTCCTTTCTAAGATTAGAGAGAAATCGACTGACAACCCCAACTACATGAGTTATATCTGGCTTAGTACAAATCATAGCATATATCAAACTACCTACTACAGATGAGTAAGGCACTCTAGATATTTCTTCTTTTTCTTTCTCACTTGTAGGACATTGTTTTAAACTAAGCTTGAAATGACCTGTAAGTGGAAAACAAACTGCTTCGGCTTTACTCATATTGAATCTTTCAAGAACCTTTTCAATATAAGTCTCCTGAGATAGCCAAATCTTTTTTTTCTTCCTATCACAAAGAATCTTTATGCCAAGTATTTGTTTCACTAATCTCAAGTCTTTCATGGCAAAAGACTTACTTAGCTCTCTTTTAAGTTTTTCAATTTTACCAGCATCATGGCCAACAATCAGCATATCATCAACATATAGTAGGATAATAATGAAATCATTATTTGAAAATTTCTTCATAAACACACAATGATTATATGTGGTTTTATTATACCCTTGGCTCATCATAAAGGAATCAAACTTCTTGTACCACTGTCTAGGTGCCTATTTGAGTCCATATAAACTTTTCCTAAGCTTACATACCAAATTTTCTTTTCCCTTGACTTTGAAACCTTCTGGCTTCTAGCTGTTCCATATAAATTTCTTCTTCTAAGTCACCATGAAGAAATACTATTTTCACATCAAGTTGCTCAACTTTTAAATTTAAGCGGGTAGCCAAACCAAGAATAACTCAGATAAAGGATATTTTCACAACTAGAGAAAATATTTCTTCAAAGTCAATACCTTTTTTCTTACTGAATCCTTTCACAACTAGTCATGCCTTATATCTTTGTTGTGAGCTATTATTTTCAGTCTTTAATTTATAAACTCATTTGTTCTTGAGAACTTTCTTCTCTTTAAGTAATTTTACCAAGTCATAGGTGTGGTTCTCAAGCAAGGATCTCATCTCTTCTTGCATGGCTTTAACACACTCATTCTAATGCTCATGTAGAATAGCTTCTTGGTAAGTTTTTTGCTCTCCCCCATTAGTAAGCATAACACACTCATATGGAGGATATCTAGTAGATGGTTATCGCTCTCTTGTGGATCTTCTTAATGGAATCTCAATTGGTGGTGGAGGTACTTGTTCAATTGGTTCAACATCATCAACTGTAGGAGTATCATCACTAGCATTCTCACTACAATCTTCTTGTTCATCTCTCTCATGATCATCATAAACTATAGGTGAAGGAACTGGACCCAAACTCCAAGGAATATAAACAAAAGTTTTTGGCTTATCCACATTATCACCATTATCAAACAATTGGTATTCAAGAAATATAACATCTCTGCTTCTAATAATCTTCTTATTCACTGGATCCCATAATCTATATCCAAACTCTTCATGACCATATCCCAAGAAGATACATGCTTTTGCCTTATTATTAAGCTTGGATCTCTCATCTTTGGGAATATGAACAAATGCTTTACACCCAAAGACTCTCAAGTGATTATAAGATATATCTTTTCCTTTCCATACTCTCTCTAGAACATCACCTTTCAGAGAAACTGATGGAGAAAGATTTATAAGGTCAACTGTAGTTCTCATTGCCTCCCCCCAAAATGACTTCGATAACTTGGTGTGAGAAAGCATACACTTAATCCTTTCTTTAATCATTATGTTCATCCTTTTTATCATACCATTTTGCTGAGGAGTTTTAGGAACGATTTTCTCAAGCCTAATACCATGAAAACTATAATAATTCTCAAAAGGACCCTTGTACTCGCCACCATTATCTACTTGAACACGCTTTAGCTTTCTATCAGATTCTCTTTCAATACTGACATGAAACTCTTTGAAAATATCGAGTACATGGTCTTTAGATTTCACAGCATAAGCCAAAACTTTTCTAGAATAGTCATCAATAAAAGTAACAAAATAAAGAGCACCTCTAATAGTTCTAGTTTATATAGTACAGACATCAGTATGAATTAAATCAATAACATCTTATCTTCTAAATGATGGATATGTATGAAATGTAACTCTATGTGTTTTTCCAACTAAGCAATGATCACAAGATTTAAGAGATGTACCTTAAACTCTAGTAAGAACTACTTTCTAGTAAGAGTTTGAAGTCCCTTCTTACTGATATAACTAAGCCTCTTGTGCTAAAGATCAATATTTTCACCCTTCTGAATTGCATTAATCTCTCCTTTGTGTAGCTTAGTTTCCATGACATAAAAAGAGTTAAGCTTCTTTCCTCTTTCCGTAATTAAAGAACCTTTAGTGAGTTTTCATTTGCTTTCATCAAAATAGTGTGTAAATCCCTCATCATCAAGTCTGCCTATAGATATCAAGTTAAGATGAATATTTGGAATATGTCTGACATATTTGAGTATCAATTTGCTCCCAATACTGGTCTCCAAGCAAATATCTCCAATACCACAATCTTAGATGTACCATTATTTTTCATTCTGACATTACCAAAATTACCAACAGTGTAAAACCTAAAGAAATCACCATGAGAAGTAACATGAAATGAAGCACTACAGTCAATTATCCAATTACTGTCTTGAGCTATAAGACTGACACAACCGTCATCACAAGTAATAATGATATCACCTTCAACAACAACTATATTGGTCTCTTTCTCATTTTTCTTCCTTTCATCCTGTTCTCGCTTCCAAAACCTACACTCTTTCTTCATGTGACCTAGTCTGTTACTGTGAAAATATTTGATATCTCTTCTAGACTTAGATATTCCTCTATAATCATGTAGATTTCTGCCATGACTTCTTCCACGTCTTTCTTATTTTTCCATAATAAATGCACCAAAAGAAGATTATTCCTGTTCCTTTCTTCTAGCATCTTCATTTAGCAAACTGTTTTTAACCATATCTATAGTTAGAGTCCCCTTTAGCATGGAGTTACAAATTGTCATGACATATATTTCTCAACTTTCTGGTAAAGAGCTGAGAAGTAATAATCCTTGCATCTCATCATCTATATTCATTTTCATAGCAACCAGCTTGTTTGCAAGACTCTGAAATAGGCTTATATGCTTAACAATATTACTACTATCTTTATACTTCAAATTTACAAGCCTTCTAAGAAGAGAAATTCTATTTCCTACTATCTTTTTCACAAAGAGGTTTTCTAATCTTTACCAAACAACATCAGCTCTGGTTTCATCAGAAATATGCTCATGCAAATTTATATCCATCCATCTTCTAATATACGCAATAGCTTTTCTATGTTGAACCTCTCATTCTTCATTGTCCATAGTAGAAGGTTTATCTTTAACCTTGATTGGCTTATACAAATCTTTGCAATAAAGCAGATCTTTCATTATACGCCTCCAAGTGGAATAATTTAATTAGTTTCAATTTAATCATACCATCTACTATTCCATTTTAATCACACAAGAAACTAACCACAAGAAAAAACTAGCATCAAATAACCTACAGCACTGATACCACTTGTTGGGAAAAACCTGTTAAAGTGGAATAATTCTTTTCCCTCTTTGTGTATCAAAATGGTTCCTCATCAAAATACCAACTTGATATCAAATGCAAATATCAACCAGAATAACATAATAGTAGAGCAATGAATCAATCGCACTATGAGACCAAATTTTTAACATAGAAAACCCAATGTGGGAAAAAACCACGGGATCGTAGTCCAACTCAAACTTGTACTATCATAATAATGATAGTAGATTTACAATAAGTCTTCTCTAAAATAACAAGAGGATCATAAATATCAAGAACATATATCTTGGCTCAAGAATAGCATATCTTATCACATAGATGGATCTCATCGTAAGAGAATTTTAGGTCTCACAAAGTGGGTATAGTAAGAAAGTACCTTAGAGAGGATAACTTTAGATCAGCACCATTAGGATTGTAGAGCTTGCTATAAGAATGCTTTATATTTTTTTTTTTTTTTTTTTTTTTTTTTTTTTTTTTTTTTTTTTTTTTTTTTTTTTTTTTTTTTTTTTTTTTTTTTTTTTTTTTTTTTTTTTTTTTTTTTTTTTTTTTTTTTTTTTTTTTTTTTTTTTTTTTTTTTTTTTTTTTTTTTTTTTTTTTTTTTTTTTTTTTTTTTTTTTTTTTTTTTTTTTTTTTTTTTTTTTTTTTTTTTTTTTTTTTTTTTTTTTTTTTTTTTTTTTTTTTTTTTTTTTTTTTTTTTTTTTTTTTTTTTTTTTTTTTTTTTTTTTTTTTTTTTTTTTTTTTTTTTTTTTTTTTTTTTTTTTTTTTTTTTTTTTTTTTTTTTTTTTTTTTTTTTTTTTTTTTTTTTTTTTTTTTTTTTTTTTTTTTTTTTTTTTTTTTTTTTTTTTTTTTTTTTTTTTTTTTTTTTTTTTTTTTTTTTTTTTTTTTTTTTTTTTTTTTTTTTTTTTTTTTTTTTTTTTTTTTTTTTTTTTTTTTTTTTTTTTTTTCCTTTCCTTTTAATTGTTGATTTTGGCCTAAAGACCCAATTATGCAACCCAAGCCCACATATGGGTTGGACCCAACATATGCCCTAGAGACCGCAGCTTACCTTCTGAATAGAGTATCAACTAAATATGTAATGTCTACACCATATGAGATATGGAAAGGGAAGAAGCTCAATCTTAAGGTTGTTAAGATTTAGGGCTACCCTGCCTACATTAAAAGACATAACCCCGATAAGTTAGAATTGAGGATGGAGTAGTATAAGTTCGTGGGATACCCTAAGGAAACTTGTGGATATTATTTCTATCATCCCGAAACCAAACGTTCTTTGTAGCCAATAGAGCAGTGTTCCTTGAGAAGGAACACATTCTTGGCGGAGATAGTGGGAACTTGATAGAGTTGAGTGAGGCTGGAGAACCTAGCTTAAGCACCACTCCACAACCCGATTTTGTTCAGGTACCTAACACACAAGTTTCAACTTTACATAAGTTCGATAGAGTATCCCATCCTCCTGAAATATATGTGGGACGTATTAGAGGCGAGGATGTTAAGGATATTGATACTCAGACCTATGAGGAGGCTATTACGAGTATAGACTCTAGGAAGTGGCAAGAAGCCATGAATTCTGAGATAGATTCCATGTACTCGAATAAGGTTTGGAACCTAGTTGATGCACCCGAGGGTATTGTACCCATCGGTTGCAAGTGGATCTTCAAGAAGAAGATCGGAATAGATGGAAAGGTAGAGACCTATAAAGTAAGGCTATTAGCTAAGAGGTATCATCAAAGTCAAGGTGTTGACTATGATAATACCTTCTCACCTATAGTCATGCTAAAATTCAATCGAATTCTATTAGTTGTTGCAGCACACTATGATTATGAGATCTGGCAGATAGACGTAAAAACTACGTTCCTCAATGGCAACCTCAAGGAGGAGGTGTATATGATACAGCTTGAGGGATTCATGTCCAAGGACTACCCAAATATGGTGTGTAGGTTTCTTAGGTCCATTTATGGACTAAAGCAAGCTTTATGAAGTTGGAACATAAGATTTGATGAGGCAATCAGATCTTTTGACTTCGTTAAGAACGAAGATGAGCCTTCTATGTACAGAAAGGTAAGTGGGAGTGCTATCACCTTCTTGGTGTTATATGTGGATGGCATCATAATTATTGGAAATGATGTAGGAATGCTATCCACAGTAAAGGCTTGGTTATCTAGGCACTTCTCCATGAAGGACTTAGGGGAAGCATCTTATATGTTAGGGATTCAGATCTATAGAAATAGATCCAAAAGGATACTTGGCTTATCCCAATCCAAGTATATAGACACCATTATCAAAAGATTTAGTATAAAAAATTCCACAAGAGATCTCATACCGATGAGACATGGGATATCACTTTCTAGGAGTATGTCTCCAAGAACTCCTGAGAAATGGGCGAACATGGATAGGATACCCTATGCCTCAACTATATAGTCTATCATATATGTCATGCTATGTACTAAGCCTGATATAGCATATGCTTTGAGTGTCACAAGCAAGTATCAGGGAGATCCAGGCTTGGAGTAGTAGAAAGCAGTAAAGTGTATCCTTAAGTACTTGCGAAGGACTAAGGATCTTTTACTGATATATGGAGGTAGTAGCCTCAGAGTTGAAGGCTACACAGACTCGAGTTTCTAATCTGATGTAGATGATAGTGAGTCAAATTCGGGATATATGTATACCCTAAACGGAAGAGTAATATACTAGAAGAGTTCCAAGCAAGATATTACGATTGACTTAACCAAAGAGGTGGAGTACATTACTACAGCACAGGCAACAAAGGAGGGAGTCTAGATGAAGAAGTTCATCATAGATTTAGGAGTTCTGTTGGATAGTAAGGAGCCAATTCCCTTATATTGCGACAACTATGGGGTGATTGCTCAAATGAGGGAACCTGAGTCTCATCAAAAGTATTCTGAGGAGGTTCCAACTTATTAGAGAAATCGTGGCCCAAGAAAATATAGTAGTGAAAAGAGTTACATCCGAAGATAACATTATAGGTCCAACTGACAAAGCCGTTGTCTTATATTGTCTTTGAGCATTATAGGGGTCTAATGGGGATTAGACATATAGGTAATTGCCATTAGGTCAAGTGGGAGATTGATAGTCATGTGTGCCCTACAAGCCAATCATGTGAGTGATAGCATGGATGACTTGACACGTAGTCTTTTTATTTATTATTATTTGGTATTTTATCACTGTATATTGCTTATTGCTTGAATATATTATGATGTCTATGGATCTATGCAGTGGGAATTGGATCATGATGAGATCACAAAAATAAGACCAATTCACCATTAAACATAGATCCTAAATAATCTCGGTCATAGGTTACTCGAGAGGAAAATCGAGAAAATCAGAGAAATTGGTGTGCTATATATCCATCCATATGATGGATGTAGTTGGTCTCATAGCTACTTGTATGGGGACACTAGGGATACAATACCGATGCTCATTGGAGAATGAGTTCACTAATTGATCTACTTACGGAATTTGGATGGTTGATGATGCCATACTGTCAAACAACGATTCTGTAGTCCTAGTGGTATATCTGGTCCTTAGACTTGAGATACCAAAGATGTCTTGTATGAGTACTCCACTCTTTGATATTGGACTTATAGGTCTAGAGGTTCCAGATCTAGCACAACCGGTCATCAGGAGTGGTAGCCAACCTTACGAGGACTATTGAGTGTCGATAGTGCTAATCATATATGTCTTGTAAGCCAATCACGTGAGTGATGGCACGTTTGACTTGACACGTAGTCTTTTTGCTTATTATTATTATTTGGCATTTTATTACTTTATATTGACTATTATATATATATATATATATATATATATATATATATATATATATATATATATATATATATATTGTGATGTCCTTTGATTTGTGTAATGGGAATTGGATCATGATAAGATCATGATAATGAGACCGATTCACCTTTAAACATAGATCTTAAATAATCCCAGTCATAGGTTACTCGAGAGGGACATCAAAATAACCAGATAGACCGGTGTGTTGTATACCCGTCTATATGATAGATGTAGTTGGTCTCAAAGTTGCTCATGTGGGGACACTAGAGATACAATATAGATGCTCATTAGATAATAAATTCACTGATTGATTTGCTTACGGAATGTTAAATGGTTGATGATGCCTCATTATTAGATAGTGATTCCATAATCCCAATGGTGTATCTGGTCCTTAGACTTGAGACACCAAGGATGTCCTATATGAATGCTCCACTCTTTGATACCAGACTTATAGGTTTGGATGTCCCAGATCAAGCACAACCAATCATTGGAAGTGGTAGTTAACCTTACGAGAGCTATTGAGTGTCGATAAAGGATCATCCACTCTCAAGGTCATGAGAGGAATGTTCCATGTATTCTTGCTCAAACAAATCCCTAGCTAGGGTCATTCGGATTAAGAGAGAAAGAGTTCTCTAGAAGAATCCGATTAGAGTAAGACTCGAGTAGAAACCATATGGGTCTGATAGCACCATGCTCGATATATGATCTTTGGGATATTAGATAGATGAGGGACTATATGTACATGGTAATTGAGGACAAACAGGTCCAATGGATTGGATTCTCTTGTATCGTCTAGGCACTATAGTGTAGTGGCCTAGTACGCTCATAGTCGGTGAGTCGAGAGAATTATTATGAAGATAATAATTCACTAAGTCAGAAGGAGTTCTGACAGGTATAACTCATGGCTATCTCAATATTGGGCTTAGAGGGTCACACACATTTGGTAGGTATTACGATGAGTAGAGGTTCGGATATGAGATATCCGTCGGAGCCCCTATTTTATTGGATATCTAATAAAACCCTCAATTATTGGATCCTATGGATGATATCCAATAAGAGCCCACGAGAGATTATCAAATAGAGATCCACTAATCTTAGAGGCTGGGGTAGTTGGATGGAGATCCAATACCCTATAAGGGAAGATCCATTAGGGTTAAGTTAACATGGGACCTCTATAAATAGGAGGGAATTAATGGTTCATAGGCTAGAGCTTTTGCTTGTCTCTCCTATTCTCCTCCCCCTCTCCACCTTAAAGTAAGCTTCGAGTTTTGAGGAGTATTGTCGCAACCCTGTTGTATGGATCACCACTAGAGAAGAGGGCGATTAACCTCCTTTACCCTCTCTTAGAGATCTGTAGGGATTCAGGGATATACGATCTCACTAGGTAATACAATCTATCTCACGCGTGATTTTCTGTTTCATAGATTTTTGCACATCAATCTTCGTACGATGATGAACATATCTTTGGGAATTGGGGATTTAATTTTGTGTTCTTCCATTGCGTTTGTGATGTCGCGCCCCCCCCCCCCCCCAAGATTTCCAAACAGTTGTATCAGAGCCAGGTTGTTCGTGAGAAAATTGGTTTTGAACTGCTTATGTTGTGTTTTGGAGAAACTTTTGACGTTAAAATCGTTGATGCAAAAGCGAGAAAGGGCAACAACTATTCCTGCCCTTGTTACCCTCCTAGATGGATGCATTGCCATCTATGTGTAGGCTCTCGGCCGGCGGACTGCTATAGTGGTAGCCACCTATGCGCGGGCACTATGCGCGCAGGCACGGCTGCCTACAACAGTGCTCGCAAGAAGGGTCGTAGGCATGGCGGACACATGTGTACGGGCATTGCGCCTGTGCGCAAGGGCAGTGCCTATAGCCGTTGGGCCCACACGCGAGTCACTAGCAGTGGCAGTAGTGAGCCCCAACGGGCTGCACCGGCCCGCTAGTGCGGCGTTGCGCCCACGGGCTGAGGCGTCGCAGGGCAGCGGCACCTGCGGGCACTACTCTTGCGAGCACAATCGCCCGCGAGGGCGACAGTGCTCGCGGGCAAGGGCAACACACCCATGCCCCCCTCCCCCCCCATAGGCTGTCGTCGGTAGGGTGGCAGTGGCCGTAACAAGTAAGGAGAAGAGAGCGGTTAGGTTTTTTTTTGCCCAAAGATAGTTTTGCCCCTCGAAATTTCTGAAATTCTAAGTTTTGTCCTTTGTCCAAATTATGAAAATACCTCTCATAATCCAAAAATTCCCTACATGTCCCTGATTTCAGAAATTAATTAAAAGGTTTAATTGATTATTATTTTTATTATTATATAGTAGTCCTACATGATGATGATTTACACATGTAATGTATAATGTGTGGACGGATGATCATGGACCATGTAATGTGTTTACTTGTGATTATTATTATTGAAGTCTGCGAGCCTCCATTTTATTTCTCGTTTGTTGTTGGGCCTATATGCCTATGATTAAGTTGTAATTACACGAGGAGGCATAGAGGGAGCATGGATGCGATAGCGGGACCCACGAGATGGATGATCACGATGCATGGAGATACGTCGAGATGTTGAAGGAACCGACGAGGACGAGATGGACGATCACAAGGCATGGAGATGCATCGCTGCACTCAAAGATCATGATATGAGTGATTAGGCCCACTGACTCGGGCCTAATCACATTAGGCTGTGGTCCATGATCATCTGGTGTAATTGCTCATGTGATGTGTGATTGTTTATAAACCTACTATATATATATATATATATATATATATATATATATATATTTGTTGAATCTCGGATTTCGATGATAAAACCAATTGATAGTGTTTATGATTTGATTTACATTTTGAGAGATGTAGGACTAAGTTCGATAAAAGAGAGGCAAATTGATTAAAGCAAGAGGAATTGAACGTTGGGCCGGAGGGAACATGTCAGAAGATTGGACGTCGAGCTGGAGGATTGGTCGACGTGTTGGCAAAAGGATTCGGGCCAAGAATTCGGGTGTCAAGCTAGAAGAGTGGACATTGCGCCAAGGAAATCGGAGTTGCGGAGTCAACATGCTGATTGGGCAAAAGGCCACAAAAAAGGATGATGTGCCGAAGGATCGGATGAAGTGCTAGATGAACTAATGACATGCTGGACAACAAGGATTCGCTTGTAATCGATTATGTCTAGATCGAGTTAGTTTAGAGTCTAATTAAGTCAGTTTAGAATGTTATTAAGCCAACTCAATTTGGGGCCAATTGGGCCCAAGTTTGGACTGTGTTGGGCCAAGTAAAAGGCTCAAATAATGACCCAACAAGTGGCACCATTATGGCATAGTCTTCAAGGCTATGTGAGGCTATGGTACTGCCTAGACTTAGTCTCCGAGATTGTCAGGCGGTGGTACCATCAGTTTGGGCGATAATACCGCCCAAACACAGTCTCCTAGGTGGTGGTACTACCAGATTAGGCGGTGGTACCGCCTAGTGTCAGTGCTGTAGGTGATGGTACTGCCAGTACAAGCGGTGGTACCACTAGGACCCCGAAAATCAGGGATGAGACATTTTTAGGCTCCAAGTTTGAATCCACTTGAGG
Organism: Musa balbisiana; assembly: GCA_004837865.1. Taxonomy (NCBI): domain Eukaryota; kingdom Viridiplantae; phylum Streptophyta; class Magnoliopsida; order Zingiberales; family Musaceae; genus Musa; species Musa balbisiana. The sequence continues at coordinate 18,807,994 of CM017197.1, forward strand.
CCTGTAAATATCCCTCTCATCCCTAGATAAAAGACGCAAGAATTGAATTAAAAAAAGATACAAAAATGCTATTGTAATTTTGTGAGAACTACTCTTATGCTCTAAGTGTTAGTTTAAGAGACAAGTAAAGGGGGTTATAAAAGTTCTCTCCTGAACCTATCAAAAGAAGAATTGAGTTGTAAGAGTTGAAGGAAGACCGATAGTAGATATCGGTGGCCTCGATGGGGGAGGAATCAAGAGTGGATGTAGGTCACAACTGTCGAACCACTATAAACTCGGTTTGCATTTACTTTGAGCAATTTACTTTTATAACAAACTGCCTCTCCTCCTTACTATGCTTTTACTATGCTTACGCTCTCATACGCTTTTAAGTTAACCTCTTCCGAGATCGATTTTAATCGTACAAAAGAGATTTTTCGAAATCGATATTTTTATCTACTACACTAATTTACCCCCTTCCCCCCCCCCCCCCCCCGTCTTAGTGCTAACTCATTCCTAATAGTTGGTATCAGAGCCTCGTTATTTTTTATTTGGTTTAACACCTAAGAGAAATGGCTTTTTCGGCTTTCAAGAGGGCTTTTCTATTATTCATCCTCCCATATTCAATGAGATGGACTACACTTATTGGAAAACTCGAATAAGAATTTTCTTGCTTTCTATGGATTTGGATTTATGGAATATAGTCGAATTTGGCTTTCAAAGGTCTTCTCTTCCAATGAACCATTAGAATGATTTGTAGAAGAAGGCTTTCTCTTTAAATGCAAAGGCTATGAATGCCTTGTTTTGCGCCTTAGATAAAAATAAATTTAATCGGGTTTCTACTTGTGAAATTGCTTTTGGTATTTGGTACACCATTGAAATCACACATGAAGGCATAAGTAGGGTTAAAGATTCTAAACTTAATATTTTAATATATGATTTTGCGTTGTTTTGAATGAAATCAAGTGAGACTATTGGAGATGTGTACACCCGTTTTACAAATGTCGTTAATAGTCTAAAAGCACTTGGCAAATATTTTTCAAATTTTGAACTTATTAATAAAATATTGAGATCCCTTCCAAAGAGTTGGGACCCTACAATAACGGCCATTCAAGAGGCTAATGATTTGAATAAATTTTCTCTCAAAGAAATTGGGTCATTAATGACCTATGAGATGACTTGCAACGCCCACGAAGAGCTTGAGAACAACCTTCCAAAGAACATGAAGGATTTGGCACTATAAACAAATGAAGACCACTCGAGGAAAGTTTAAGTGATGATGACTTTGAACTCTTATCATTAGATCTTAAAAATTATTAAAATAAAAATTAAAGAATAAAAATGAACTTAAAAAGAAGAAGTTGCCAAAGAAGAAAAAATACTCATAGTAGCTTGGGACGAATCAAGTTCATCCGAAGATGAAAAACAAATCAACAAAGGTGAGGCGGCGAACTACGCTATAACAACTTTCGATAATGAGGTAACCAAAACCCCTTTGCATTATTTTGAAATTACTTGATGCATTTCATATATTATTTTTAAATTAGTATATAAAATATAAAATAAATAAATAAATAGGGATCATGCTTTTCTTTTTCTAGCTAATTTTGAAAATGATAATGACAATTACATGTTTTATGAAAATACAACAAAATGTTAGATTTAAATCTAATGATTAATTCCTTGTATGTTATAAACAATTATATGTATCATGATGATTTTGTATTGCTTTTCGATTTTAAACGTGATGGATGGTATTCATGTAAAAAACTTAAGCATACTTATATGAAATCAATCATGAAAACACATAAAAAGGAAAATGTACTATCATTGGAATTAAAATGATAAATCAAATCTCTTGCTTAAAGAAGCCTTATGTTTAATGTGTTATATTTTTTATCATGATAATTTTGATTAAAAATGCTTCATGCTTAATAAAATCATGCTTGATGATTTTATTCTATGTATGAGATTTTGAAGTTATGCATGATGATTTTTATGATTTATTGATCTTGATAATAAATCTTGCACTTTTATTTTAAATGATGATACATATTTTTTATTTGGCATAAAAAGACAAAGGCATGCTTGCATAAAATCAAAAAGAACTTGAGCTATTTTTAATCTATCTACGTTACCTTCATTGAATTTTTTGAAAAGTGATTTTGATGATCATTTTAGATTTGATAATTTATTTAACCAAGCACCTTGATTTATTCATGTTTACAACATGAGATGTATTTTATATGAATCATTTTGGTCTTGTATGATTTTATCGTCTAAAGAGGAATATTATCCAAATGAATCATATTTATTCTTTTGATTACAACTTGAAAGTAATTTTGATGATTTTGATTATTTGAATGAGTTTTCACCTGTATCGTAATTTTGATTCCTCAGAATTATAACTTGAAATCTTATCAAGATCTCTCATTTGATCTCTTATATCTCTTTTCGCCATTTACTAAAGAGAATATCTTTTTTGGAATTCATGACATAAAATTTCTTGTGAAGTTCTTTTACTACTTGATCTCCTAAGATTTCCTTTTGATTATTTAAGAGATTTGTCAAAATGAATCATGTTTTGTGGTATTCACATGATCTCATCTTTCATGATATGATTTCTCTTTGCATAATTTCTTGTATTCATAAAGTATATCTCATCACCAAAATTTTCTTGATATCTTCCATGTAATGACTTGAATATTTACACCATTGTGCTATTTCCCTCTTTTGGCCTATAACAAAGGGGGAGAAAATAAATGATGAAAGTTTGGTACCAACATGCATGGAGTGATAAATGCTTAAAAAATATTGATTTAATGTTCGGTATCATAAATGCTTTAGTATCATGCATGAGAGAAATGATGAATGGTTTGGTATCATGATCAAAATATTGATTTAATGCATGAAGTGATAAATGCTTAAAGATTTTAATGTCTTAGTATTATGTATGATATGCTCATAGTGATGATTGATTTATTTTTGGTATCATGCATACCTAAGTAATATTGATGTTATTGATTTAGTATCATGCCCAATGTGATAATGATGATGACTTGACATTTCTTATAAGAACATTTTATGGTTAAGATTTATTTTCTTTATCTAAATCATAATCTTGATTTCTTGATATTTGATACATGAGATTTTTCTATGAATCAAGATCTTGTTTTTGAACTCCCATATTTCTTTTTGTTATTTACTAAAAGAGAAAAGAATTACAACATTGTATTCTTCCCTTCTATTTGACAAAGACATAGGGTGAGCAAATGTTACTAGCCTACTAACGAGCTCACATACTTCAAGAAGAAGCAAAAAATTTGCTAGCTTGCACAATTCAAGAAGATGTAAAAACATGTTAGCTTGCTCTTCTCAAAAGAGAAGAAAGAACTTTCTATCTTGAACATCACCAACAATTACTAGCTTGCCTATCTTAAGAAATAAAAATGCAAACTTGCAAAATTTACGATCTTGAACATCTTTAAAATTAATGATGATATGGTGATTATGCATGTTGTAAAGTGATGAAAAAATTTGTTAGCTTGTATGTTATAAAAATTACATATCTCAAAAACATGCTAGATGCACTTCTCCTTTTTGTTGATGACAAAGGGGGAGAAGATATGATGATAAGTTGAATCATGCATGGCAGGATGTAATAGACTTTGATATTTTGATACCATGATGATTTGCTATACTTATGATAAGGATCATGAATATGATACATGCAATACTCATAATTTTATTATGATGATGTATATGATATATTGCATATGATGCAAATCATAATTGCTTTGACTCGAACTCAGCTTGAATTCAAGGTTCTATCAATATGACATATTGATAGGGGGAGTTAAGGTTGACTCCGTTATTAATTGGTTGTCATCATCAAAAATGGGGAGATTATTGAATCTCAGATTTTGATGATGAAATCAATTGATAGTGTTTATGATTTGATTTACATTTTGAGTGATGCAGGACTAACTTCGATCAAGGATTGATTAAAGTAGGAGGAATTGAACGTTGGGCTAGAGGGAATATGTCAGAAGATTGGACGTCGAGCCGGAGGATCGATCGACTTGTCGATAGAAGGCTTCGGGCCGAGAATTTGGGCATCGGGCCTAGAAGAGCAGAAATTGCACCAAGGACATCAGAGTTATGGAGTCAATATGTCGATTGGGCAAAAGGCCACAAAAGAGGACGATGTGCCGAAGGATTGGACAAAGCGTCGAATGAACCAAGGACATCAGAGTTATGTAGTCAATATGTCGATTGGGCAAAATGCCACAAAAGATGACGATGTGCCAAAGGATCGGACAAAGCGCCAAATGAACCAATGACATGCCGGACAACAAGGATTCGCTTGTAATCGATTATATCTAGATCGAGTTAGTTTAGAGTCTAATTAAGTTGATTTAGAATGTAATTAAGCTAACTCAATTAGGGACCAATTGGGCCCAAGTTTGGGCAGTGTTGGCCTAAGTGAAAGGCCCAAATAGTGACCTAACAGATGGCACCGTCGTGGCACAATCTTCGAGGCTATGTCAAGCGGTGGTACTACTAGTCTGTGCTAGTCATAGGTGTCCAACAAGTCAATCATGTGAGTGATGGCACGTGTGACTTAACACGGAATCTTTTTGCTTAATATATTTTGGCATTTATCACTTTATATTGTCTATTGCATATACGCATATATATATTGTGATGTCCTTGGATCTGTGCAATAGGAATCGGATCGTGATGAGATCACGATAATGAGACCGATTCACCTTTAAACACAGATCCTAAATAATCCCGATCATAGGTTACTCGAGAGGGACATCGTGATAACCAAACAGACTGGTGTGCTGTATACCCATCCATATGATGGATGCAGCTGGTCTTATAGTTACTCATGTGGGGACACTAGGGATATAGTACATGTGCTTATTGAAGAATGTGTTCACTGATTGATCCGCTTACGGAATATTGGATGGTTGATGATGCCTTATTGTCAGACAGCGATTCCGTAGTCCTAATGGTGTATCTGGTCCTTAGACTTAAGATACCAAGGATGTCCTGTATGAGTGCTCCACTCTTTGATACCAGACTTATAGGTTCGGATGTTCCAGATCTAGTACAGTTGGTCATTGGGAGTGGTAGTCGACCTTACGAGGGCTATTGAGTGTCGATAGAGGATCATTCACTCTCGGCGTCATGAGAGGAATATCCCATGTATTCTCGCTTAGACAAATCTCTGGCCAAGGTCATTCAGGATGAGAGAGAAAGAGTTCTCCGGAAGAATCCGATTAGAGCGAGACTCGAGTAGAAACCATATGAGTCTGACAGCACCATGCCCGATATACGGTCTCTTGGATATTAGATGGATGAGAGACTATAGGTACACGGTAATTGAGGATAGACATGTCCAATAGATTGGATTCCCCCATATCGTTTGGGGACTACGGCGTAGTAGCCTAGTACGTCCATAGTCGATGAGTCTAGTGAATTATTACAGAGATAATAATTCATTGAGCTAGAAGAAGTTCTAACAGCTATGACTCACGACCAGCTCGATATTGGGCCTAGAGGGTCACATATATATGGTAGGCATTGCGATGAGTAGAAGTTCGGATATGAGATATCCGTCGGAGCCCCTATCTTATTGGATATCCAATAAGCCCCTGAATTATTGGATCCTATGGACGAGATCCAATAAGAGCCCATGAGAGATTATTGGATAGAGATCCACTAATATAAAAGGCTTGGGTAATTGGATGCAGATCCAATACCCACTATGGGAGGATCCATTAGGGTTTGACAGGGAGCCTCTATAAATAGGAGGGATTCAGACCCTCATAGGCTAGAGCCTTTGTTTTGCCTCTCCTATTCTCCTCCCTCTCTCCACCTTAGAGCAGGCCTGGAGTTTTGAGGATATACGATCTCCCTAGGTAACACAATCTATTATATACGTAGTTTGTTTCGCGGATTTTTGCGCACCAATCTTCGCACGACGATGAACATCTTTTTAGGAAATTGAGGATTTTGTTTTTCTTGTTCTTCCGCTGTGCATGTGATGTCACTCCCAAGATTTTCCAATAGTGGAATCAGAACTAGGTTGTTTGTGCGAATGATTGGTTTTTGAACTACGTGTATTGTGTTTAGGAAGAATTTTGACGTCAAAATCGTTGACGCAAAAGCGAAAAAGGTAGCAATTGTTGTTGCCCTTGCTGTCGTTGCAGATGGTAGTGCTGCCATCTGTGTGTAGGCAGGCCACTTGTAGCGGCAGCCGCAAGGCCAGCGGCGTGCGGCCAAGCCCCTGTGCGCGGACACGGGGGCCACTTGTGGCTACTGCACCTGCAGGCAGAGGCACCGCGGGTTGAGGTGCCTGCGACCGCTAAGCCCGCGGGCAAGGGCACCGCAGGGCAGCAGCGCCTGCAGCCACTTCTCCCGTAGGGCAACAGCGCCTGCGGTCGCTGCTCCCGTAGGCAAAACTCCCCTGTAGAGGAGGCTGCCCGGTGGGTCAACATCGCCTGCGGGCGCTGCCTCGAGGGCAGAACCACCCGCGGAGGCAGCGGTGCCCACCTGCAGGGGCAGCGCCGCCAGCGGGCTTGTTGCCCGCAAGCGAGGGCAGCGCCCCGCCCTCCACCGCACAGCCTCCATCGGTAGGGCGGCGGCGGCAGCAATAGTAGGAAGGGAGAGGGGCTTAGGGTTTTGGTCAAAAGATAATTTTGCCCCTCGGAATTTCAGAAATTCTAGTTTCTATCTTTTGACCAAATTACGAAAATACCTCTCAGAATTTAGAAAATTCCCTACATGTCCCTGATTTTAGAAAATATTAATTAATTAAAAGGTTTAGTTGATTATTATTTTCATTATTATCTAGTAGTCTTACATGACAATAATTTATACATGTGATGTATGATGTGTGGACGGATGATCATGGACCGTGTGATGTGTGTACTTGTAATTATTATTATTAGGGTCTACGAGCCTCAATTATATTTCTCGTTTATTGTCGAGCTTGCATGCCTATGATTAAGTTGTAATCATATGAGAAGGCATAGCGGGAGCGTGGATGCGATAACGGGACCTACGAGACGGACGATTGCGATGCTTGGAGATGCATCGAGATGTCGACGGAACCGACAAGGATGAAATGGACGATCACAGGGCATGAAGATGCATCATTGCGCACATAGATCTTGATGTGAGTGATTAGGCCTACTAGCTCAGACCTGATCACATTAGGCTGTGGTTCATAATCATCTGGTGTGATTACTCATGTGATGTGTGTACTTGTAATTATTATTATTAGGGTCTACGAGCCTCAATTATATTTCTCGTTTATTGTCGAGCTTGCATGCCTATGATTAAGTTGTAATCATATGAGAAGGCATAGCGGGAGCGTGGATGCGATAACGGGACCTACGAGACGGACGATTGCGATGCTTGGAGATGCATCGAGATGTCGACGGAACCGACAAGGATGAAATGGACGATCACAGGGCATGAAGATGCATCATTGCGCACATAGATCTTGATGTGAGTGATTAGGCCTACTAGCTCAGACCTGATCACATTAGGCTGTGGTTCATAATCATCTGGTGTGATTACTCATGTGATGTGTGTACTTGTAATTATTATTATTAGGGTCTACGAGCCTCAATTATATTTCTCGTTTATTGTCGAGCTTGCATGCCTATGATTAAGTTGTAATCATATGAGAAGGCATAGCGGGAGCGTGGATGCGATAACGGGACCTACGAGACGGACGATTGCGATGCTTGGAGATGCATCGAGATGTCGACGGAACCGACAAGGATGAAATGGACGATCACAGGGCATGAAGATGCATCATTGCGCACATAGATCTTGATGTGAGTGATTAGGCCTACTAGCTCAGACCTGATCACATTAGGCTGTGGTTCATAATCATCTGGTGTGATTACTCATGTGATGTGTGTACTTGTAATTATTATTGGTGTGATTACTCATGTGATGTGTGATTGCTTATATACCTACTGGATATGTATATATATTTACATGCTGATGTAGATATATATAAATATGTATATGTGTGACATGTCATATTAGGAGACCAAATCATAGAAACCTCTCTCTCTCTCAATAATATTAAGTCGGTAAACGTGAGGCAATTAGATTGACCCACGTGACCTTCCATCGTTATAGGTCGGAACCGATTCCCGGTGTAGGTTGAGTTGGTGAGTCCCTCGAGGCTTACCTATATCGCGATTCGCTATCTTATCTACGACATAGAGATATCACCGGTGACCTGAGGGCATGGTATGCTTGGTCGAGTCCCTCGAGGGTATATCATCAAATCAGACTCATCTTGTAATGAAGGTGTTGACTTAACCGAATATCATGGTTGGTCGAGTCCCTCGAGACCATGATGATTCGGAGGTCGAACAGGACGGGAATCACAAGGAGTTGTGATCGGCAAGAGTTGCCTACCTTTTGGGCTTAGTGTAATTAGTCGAGTCCCTTGAGGTTACACTAAGACGCTGATTGGATCCTGATCCCCACTAGAAGTCTGCCAAAGACTTCCGTTTCACGTGTTAGGGGTGTCGCATAACTCGCTAGTAAAATAGTAGGAGCATATTAAGATAGAAGTCCATATCTTAATAGTTTATTTCTTACAAAATCTACATGTTATTCATTTCTACTGCATCTTTATTTTAAAAAAATGTCACTTTCAAATCCCTTACGTGGCATACTTGATGTCAACCACCTCACTAGTCCAAATTATACGGCTTGGTTCCACAACCTGAGAATTGTTCTCATGGCGGAGAAAATCGCATACGTCCTTGATATAGTAATGCCTACACCCAAGGAAGGGGCAAGCGAGGATGAGATCGCTCGCTACGTGAAGTACATTAATGACTCCACTCTTGCTCAGTACTATATGTTGGGCTCTATGACTCCTGAGTTATAAAGACAACATGAAAAGATGGATGCTAGATCCATTCTCCTACATGTCCGCAAATTGTTTGAGGAACAGGGAAGGACTCAACGATATGAGATATCCAAGAGCCTCTTCTACACTAGGATGACTGAGGGGACACCGGTTCAGAACCATGTCCTAAAGATGATTGAGTGGATGGAGAAACTCATAGGTCTAGGAATGGTCCTAGAGGATAACTTGTGTGTGGACATTGTACTTTAGTCCCTACTAGATTCCTTTTCACAGTTCATAATGAATTTTAATATGAACAAGCTTGAGGTGACTCTCCTAGAGCTCCTCAATATGTTGAGGGAGGCAGAGAGTACTATTAGGAAAGAGAAGCTAGTTCTCTACACTAGTGAGACCAGAAAGAAAAGGAAAGCAGAAAAGTCCCTTAAGAAGGGAAAGGGCAAGGGCAGACTAGGAAAAGCAAAGGATGCTAAAAATACCTAGCAAAGGACAAAGGCCAGTGCTTCCATTATGGCAAAAATGGGCACTAGAAGAGGAACTGCAAAGAGTACCTTGCAGAAAAGGCGAAACAGAAGCTTAATGACGCTTCAAGTACATTCATGATCAGTCTCCATTTGTCAGACTCTTATAATAACACATGAGTATTGGATACCGGTAGTGCTTATCATATATGCAATTCATTGTAGGTTCTGGCAAAGCCTAGGAGACTAGAGAGTGGCGAGATGGATCTCAAGATGGGCAATGGAGCAAAAGTTGCTGTAGTATCCATTGGCGAGGTCGCCCTACATCTACCTGGTGGAGCTTTTATTGCATTAGATGCATGTTATTTTATTCCTTCTATTATCAAAAATATTATCTCCATTTCATGTTTGACAGTTAGTGGATATGAATTAGTTTTTTAGAACAATAGTTATTTGATATTATGAGATGATGAGATTATCACGAAAGGAACATTGCATAATGGTTTATTTATGCTAGACACTACTCCACATATCATGAATGTAAGTATATCCAAGAGGAAACAAGATGAGATAAACAGTGCATACCTGTGGCATTGTAGGCCAGGTCACATCTATAAAGAAAGGATTCAAAAAGTTGCTAAATGATGGATATCTAGATCTATTCGACTATGAGTCATGCAACTTACGAGCCTTGCTTTCATGGGAAACTAATTAACTCTCCATTTAGTGGAATTGGAGAGAGAGCCACTAAGCTATTGAAACTTATACATAGTAATGTATGTGGACCCATGTCAACTCATGCCATTGGTGGTTACTCCTACTTCATTACCTTTACTGATGATTTCTCAAGGTATGGATATGTGTACTTAATAAAGTACAAATTCGAGGCCTTTAAGAAATTCAGAGAGTATAAGAATGAGATGGAGAACCAGACTGGAAAGAGTATCAAAACTCTTCGATCAGATCGAGGAGGTGAGTACTTAAGTATAGAGTTTACTTAGTTCCTCAAGGACCATGGGATATTATCCCAATGAACACCTCCTTATACACCTCAGTTCAATGGTGTATTTGAAAGGAGAAATCGTATACTATTAGACATGGTACGATCTATGATGAGTTTCGCTGACCTACCTATCTCATTCTCGGGATATGCCCTAGAGACCGCAGCTTACCTTCTGAACAGAATTCCAACTAAGTCGGTAGTGTCTATACCATATGAGATATAGAAAGGGAAGAAGCTCGATCTTAAAGTTGTTAAGATGTGGAGCTGCCCTGCCCACGTTAAAAGACACAACCCCGATAAGTTTGAATCAAGGATAGACCAGTGCAAGTTTGTGGGATACCCCAAGGAAACTTATGGGTGTTATTTCTATCATCTCGAGGACCAAAAGGTCTTTGTAGCTAAGAGAGTATTGTTCCTTGAGAAGGAACACATTCTTGGCGGAGATAGTGGGAGCATGATAGAGTTGAGCGAGGTTGGAGAACCAAGCTCAAGCACCACTCTACAACCCGAGTCTGTTCAGGTACCTAACACACAATTTCCAACTTTACGTAGGTCCAGTAAGAGTATCCCATCCTCATGAGAGATATGTAGGACATATTAGAGGAGAAGATGTTGAGAATATTGATCCTCAGACCTACGAGGAGGCTATTATGAGTATAGACTCCGGGAAGTGGCAAGAAGCCATGAATTCTGAGATGGATTCTATATATTCCAACAAGATGTGGTACCTAGTTGATGTGCCCGAAGGTATTGTACCCATCGGTTACAAATGAATCTTTAAGAAAAAGATCAGAGTAGATGGAAAGGTAGAGACATATAAAGTAAGGCTAGTGGCTAAGGGGTATCGTCAAAGGCAAGGTGTTGACTATGACGAAACCTTCTCACTCGTAGCAATGCTAAAATCCATCCGAATTCTATTGGCTATTGCAGCACACTATGATTATAAGATCTGGCAAATGGATGTAAAAACTGTATTCCTCAATGGGAACCTCAATGAGGAGGTGTATTTGATACAACCCGAGGGATTCGTGTCCAAGGACTGTCCAGATAAGGTGTGTAGGTTGTTTAGATCCATTTATGGACTAAAGCAAGCTTCCCGAAGTTGGAACATAAGATTTGATGAGGCAATCAGATCTTATGACTTCATTAAGAATGAAGATGAGCCTTGTGTGTACAGGAAGGTAAGTGGGAGCGCTATCACCTTTTTGGTGTAATATGTGGATGACATCCTGATAATTGGGAATGACGTAGGAATGCTATCCATAGTAAAGACTTGGTTATCTAGACACTTCTTTATAAAGGACTTAGGGGAAGCATCCAATATCTTGGGGATTCAGATCTATAGAGGTAGATCCAAGAGGATGCTTGGCTTGTCCCAATCCAAGTACATAGAAACCATTGTCAAAAGGTTTGGCATGGAAAATTCCAAGAGATGTCTCATACCGATGAGATATGGGATATCGCTATCTAGGAGTATGTTCCCAAAGACTCCAGAGGAAAGGGCAAACATGAATATAATACCTTATGCCTTGGCGATAGGATCTATCATGTATGCCATGCTATGTACTAAGCATGATATAGTGCATGCTTTGAGTGTCACGAGCAGGTATCAGGCGAATCCAGGCTCGGAGCATTAGAAAGCAATAAAGTGTATCCTTAAGTACTTGAGAAGGACTAAGGATCTTTTACTAGTATATAGAGGTAGTAGCCTCAATGTTGATGGCTACATAGACTCAAGTTTTCAGTCTGATGTCGATGATAGCAAGTCGAATTTGGGGTATGTGTACACCTTGAATGGAGGAGCAATATGCTGGAACAGTTCCAAGCAAGATACTACTATTGTCTCGACCACGAAGGTAGAATATATTGCTGCAGCAGATGCAACAAAAGAGGGTGTCTGGATGAAGAAGTTCATCACAGATTTGGGAGTCGTGCCGGATAACGAGGAGCCGATTTTCTTATATTGCGACAACAACAGGGCGATTACTCAAATAAGAGAACCCGGGTGTCATCAAAAGTGTTCTGAGGAGGTTCCAACTTATTAGATAGATCATGACCCGAGGAGATGTAGTAGTGGAAAGAGTTCCATCCGAAGATAACATTGCAGATCCATTGACAAAGCTGTTGTCTCAGATTGTTTTTGAGCGTCACAGGGGTATGATGGGGATCAGACACATAGGTGACTGGCTTTAGGTCAAGTAGGAGATTGCTAGTCATAGGTGCCCAACAAGCCAATCACGTGAGTGATGGCACGTGTTACTTGACACGGAATCTTTTTGCTTATTATATTTTGGTATTTACCACTTTATATTGTCTATTGTATATATATATATATATATATATATATATATATATATATATATATATATATATATTGTGATATCCTTGGATCTTTGCAATGGGAATCGGATCGTGATGAGATCATGATAATGAGATCGATTCACCTTTAAACACAGATCCTAAATAATCCCGGTCATAGGTTACTCGAGAGGGACATCATGATAATGGGACAGACTAGTGTGCTGTATACCCGTCCATATGATGGATGCAGCTGGTCTCATAGCTGCTCGTGTGGGGACACTAGGGATACAGTACAGGTGCTCATTGGAGAATGAGTTCACTAATTGATCCGCTTACGGAATACTAGATGGTTGATGATGTCTTATTGTCAGACAACGATTCTGTAGTCCTAGTGGTATATATGGTCCTTAGATTTGAGACACTAAGGATGTCCTGTATGAGTGCTCCACTCTTTGATACCAGACTTGTAGGTTTGGATATCCCAAATCTAGTACAGCTGGTCATCGGGAGTAGCAGTTGACCTTACGAGGGCTATTGAGTGTCGATAGAGGATCATCCACTCTCGGTGTCATGAGAGGAATATCCCATGTGTTCCTGCTCAAACAAATCCTTGGCCAGGGTCATTCGGGTTGAGAGAGAAAGAGTTCTCCGGGAGAATCTAATTAGAGTGAGACTCGAGTAGAAACCGTATGGGTCTGACAGTAGTATGCCCAATATACGGCCTTTGGGATATTAGATGGATGAGAGACTGCGGCATAGTGGCCTAGTACGTTTGTAGTCGATGAGTCGAGTGAATTATTACAGAGATAATAATTCACTGAGCTAGAAGAGGTTTTGACAGCTCTGACTCACAGCCAACTCGATATTGGGCCTAAAGGATCACACACATATGGTAGGCATTGCGATGAGTAGAGGTTCGGATATGAGATATCCGTCGGAGCCCCTATCTTATTGGATATCCAATAAGCCCTGAATTATTGGATCCCATGGACGAGATCCAATAAAAGCCCATGAGAGATTATTGGATAAAGATCCACTAATATAAAAGGCTTGGGTAATTGGATGCAGATCCAATACCCACTAGGGGAGGATCCATTAGGGTTTGACAGGGGGCCTCTATAAATAGGAGGGATTCAAAGCCTCATAGGCTAGAGCCTTTATTTTGCCTCTCCTATTCTCCTTCCCCTCTCCACCTCAAAGCAGGCCTGAAATTTTGAGGAGTGTCATCATAGTCCTGCTGTGTGGATCACCGCTAGAGAGGAGGACGATTGACCTCCTTCACCCTCTCCTAGAGATCTGCAAGGAAACAAGGATATACAATCTCCCTAGGTAACACAATCTATTATATACGTAGTTTGTTTTACGGATTTTTGCGCACCAATCTTCGCACGACGATGAACATCTTTTAGGGAAATTGGGGATTTTGTTTTTCTTATTCTTCCGCTACACATGTGATGTCGCTCCCAAGATTTCCCAACAATGTAGGTGGTGGTACCACCCAAACAGAGTCTCCTAGGTGATGATACCGCCCAGTGTTAGTGCTGTAGGCAGTGATACTGCCCAACATAGGCGATGGTACCACCAGGATCCTGAAAAGTAGGGATGAGATGTTTTTAGGCTCCAAGTTTCAATCCACTTAAGGCCTATAAATACCCCGCTCATCCCTGGTTAAAAGACATAAGAATTAAGTGAAAAAAAGATACAAAAACACTATTGTAATCTTTTGAGAACTCCTCTTACGCTCTAAGTGTTAGTTTAAGAGAGGAGTGAAGGGGGTTGTAAAGGTTCTCTCTTGAACTTATCAAAAGGAGAATTGAGTTGTAAGGGTAGTTGGTCTTTATCTATTGAAGGAAGACTGATAGTGGATGCCAGTGGCCTTGACGGAGGAGGAATCGAGAGTGGATGTAAGTCACAATGATCAAACCACTATAAACTCAGTTTGCATTTACTTTGAGCAATTTACTTATATAGCAAACTACCTCTTCTCCTTACTATGATTTTACTACACCTGCGCTCACATATGCTTTCAAGTTAACATCTTCTAAGATCGATTTTAATCGTACGAAAGATATTTTCACCCCCCCCCCCCCTCTTAGTGTCGACTCATTCCTAACAATATTTGCATGTGATGTAAATATATATTAAATATGTATGTGTGTGACATGTCATTTTAGGAGACCAAATCAAAGAAACCCCTCTCTTGAAAATATTAAGTCGATAAATGTGAGGTAATTAGATTGACCCACATGGCTTTTTATCGTTATAGGTACGGACTGATTCTCAGTATAAATTGAGTTGGTTGAGTCCCTTGAGGCTCACCTATATCGCGATTCGTTATCTTGCCTATGACATAGAGATGTCACAAATGACCTAAGGACATGGTATGCTTGGTCGAGTCCCTCGATGGTATATCTAAGTTCAGAAAGAACCTTTACACCCCTCTTTTACAAGTGTTCCCTCACACACCTCCCTTAAGACTATCACTAAGCTCTTGGAGGAGGGACTCTATACTTAAAAGAGTTTTCAACCTTGGAATCATAGAGTTTTTGCTATATTTTTATGTGTGTTCCAAGCAGAAATTTGTGAGATATTTATAAACCCCAAATGACTTCAAAACTTGGAGCCAAAATTCAAATCCCAAGGGTTTTCGAGGTACTAGCGGTACCACCACTAGTACTGGGTAGTACCATCGTCTATTAGTCTGACACTGGGTGATACCACCGCCCAGTCTGGTGATACCACCACATAACAGTATAACATTGGATGGTACCACTGCCTAGTCTGACGGTACCACTACTTGACATAGTCTTGAAGATTGTGATTGGGTGGTACCACCGCCCAGTCTAGTGATACCACTACCTAACACAGTCTTGAAGACTGTGTCTGGGCAGTGCCATTGCCTATTCTGGGCAGTACCACCGCCAGACCCTATTGTAGGATACTGAATGGGCCATACAATAGGCCCAATTCAGCCCTGATTCAGGCCCAATTGGTCTCTAATTGAGTTAGCATTGTTTCACCCCAATACTAACTCAATTAGACTTAAACTAACTCGATCTAGACCCACTGTTACAAGCATAATCCTATATTGTCCAATATGTCATTGGTTCATCCGGCACTTCGTGCGATCTTTCACCACATCGTTCTCTCCTTCGACGTATTGCCCAATTGATATGTTGACTCCCGCAACTTCCGATTTTCTTGGTGCGATGTCCGATCCATCGGTCTAATGCCTGAACTCATGGCATAAAGTCCTTCTACCGGTATGTCGACCGATCCTCTAGCTCGACATCCAATCTTCTAACATGTCTCCGGCCTAACGTTCGATTCCTCCTGCTTTAATCGATTTGTCTTTTATGATCGAAGTTAGTCTTACGTCACTTAAAACGCAGATTAGATCTTAACTTCAACGATTAATTTTATCATCAAAATATGAGATTTAACAAGTGGAACTGCTTGAGGCTCAGCCTCTCAAGTGGTTTAGGCGGTGATACCACCCAGACTAGGTGGTGGTACCACCGACAATTAATGCTGCCAAGCGGTGGTATCGCTAGAGCCCAATCTCCAAGGCTCTATCAAGCAGTGGTACTACTAGTACTACCTCTCTCATTCCTGCTTAGTATATATAAGAACTGAGAACAAAAACAAGGGAAAACTTTGTTATAGTCTTGTGGAAATTCTCCTCCTCTAGTCTAAGTGTTGATATCTGTGTAAGAGAGGAGTGAGTGGGGGTGTAAAGGTTCTCTCCTGAGCTTGTCAAAAGGAGAATAGAGTTGTAAGAGTAGTTGGTCTTCGCTCACTGAAGGAAGACCGGTAGTGGAAGTCGGTGGTCTCGAGTGAAGAGGAATCGGGAGTAGATGTAAGTCACGATGACCGAACCACTATAAATCTAGTTTGCATTTCTGTTTTGATTTTTATTTTCATATTGCAAACTAATTTCTTACTTTTACTATGCTTACAAACGTGTTTTCAAGTTAACATCTTTTCGATCAGTTTTCATCGAACAAGAATTTTTAAACTAACGTGATTTTATCGTAAGTACTAATTCACCCTATCCTTTTAGTACTGACTCGATCCTAATAGTCTGGATAGCACTTTTGCGTGAGATTACAAGTTAGCAATTTTTTCTTCCTTTTGCAATATGCAAGCTAACAATCTTTGCTTTTCTTTTAAGATGAGCAACTTTTGCTTTTCTAGAGCTAGCAATTATTTCTCCTCTTTTCTCATTGTAAAAAGAGGAGAATAATAATACATTACTACAATTCATTTTCCTTTACATCAATTTTTAAATCATCACATAAAGGATAATAAGAAGAATTAATTTGGTGATGAGATATACTTCATGAATAGAGGGAGTAATAAGATAACTTTCAAGTTGTAAATCAAATATCAAAAAATCAAGAGAAAAGTTATGATTCATTTGGATAAGTATTCTCTTTAATAAAATGCAAGAGTCATATGAGAATAAAGAGTAGGGAATCTCGATTCATATAAAGAAAGTCTCAAGTTATAATTCCAAGAATTCAAGATCATGTTATAGATAAGACTCATTCAAATTCAAATCATCAAAATTATTTTTAAGAGATTCAAAAAATATATAAATAGATTCATTAATCTTCTCTTTTTTTCAACAATGATTCAATTATATCATAAGATATACAAATCATAATTACAAAAGAATCATATAAAAATCATGATATGAAAGATATTAATATGAAAGATCAAGAAAGATCAATTCGTGAATAATTCATAAATCTCCTTTTTAGTAAATAACGAATAAAATCATAGGAGATCAAATAAGAGATCTTGATTCACATAAAATAAATCTCAAATCATTAATGTCAAGAATCAAGATTCGTTTGGATAAATCTTTTCTTAGATAATAAAATCATACGAGAACAAAATAATTCATATAAAATATATCTCATGTCGTAAACACGAATAAATCAAGTGTTTGGATAAATATGAAAACAAATTGTCAAATCCAATATCATCATCAAAATCAAATTTATTTCATTCGTAAAATTTATTGAAAGCAGCATTGATTGATTCCTATAAGATTAACAGTAGCTAAAGTTCTTTTAGTTCCAAATTTTGTGATTGATTTTATACTTTAGTCTTCTATGCAAAAACCATGCATCATCATTTAAAATCGAAAAACAGTACGGAAATCATTAAGATACACATTATTGCTTCTTAAAACATATATAGAATTAATCTTATTAGATGTACAAGCATTAGATTTAAATCTAATATTTTGTTCCTTTATCATAAAACATGTAATTGTCATGATCATTTTTTTAATAATTTATATATAATTTTTTAAACTAATTTAAAAATAACTCATGAAATGCATTAAGTAATTTCGTAGTAAAGTAAAAGAGTTTTGGTCGAGTCACTTACCTCGTTATCGAAAGCCACCAAAGCATATTTCGCAACCTCGTCTTCGGATGCGCTCATTTCATCCTCTACTATCGCCTTGAGTGCATTCTTCTTCTTTTGTATGAGCATATTCTTCTTTAGTTGTAGATATTCACTTTTGAAGTGTCCCAACCGATTGCATTTATACTAAGTTGTTTTGTCCTTTTTAAGTTCATTTTTATTCTTTAATTATTATTTTATAAATTTTTTAAATTTTATATTGAGAAGTTTAAAGTCATCATCATCACTTGAGTTATCACTCAAGTGGTATTCTATTATTCGAAGTACCAAATTCTTCATATTCTTTGGAATGTAGTTTTCATTGTTCAATACAAGTCATAGCTCATCAAAGACCCAATAAATTCTTAGAGTGAAAAATTATTCAAGTTATTAGCTTTTTGAATTGTAGTTACTTTAAGATTTCAACTCTTTGAAAGGGATCTTAATATCTTATTAACGAGTTCAAAATTAAAAAAACTTTTACCAAGTACTTTTAGACCATTGATGACATCCATAAATCAGGTTTACATATCTTCAATGTCCTCGTTTGGTTTCATGTGAAACAATTCATAACTATGAACCAAAAGATTTATATGCCTTCGTGTGTGATTTCAAGTGTGTGCCAAATCTTATAAGCTGTTTCACAAATAGAAACTCATTGAATTTATTTTTATCAAAAGCACAAAACAAAGCATTCATAGCTTTTACATTAAAAATAATAATTTTTTTCTTAAAGTCATTTAATTCATTCATGAGTTTAAAGGGGGTTTAAGAACTAAGTTCAATGATATTCCATAAATCAAAGTTCAAAGAAAGCAAGAAAATTCTCATCCGAGTTTCTCAATAAGTATAGTTTGTCCCATTGAACATAGGAGGACGAGTGATAAAAAAAACCCTCTTGAAAGTAAAAAAAAATAATTTCTCTTGGATGTTAAACCAAACGAGAAAAACGTGATTCTGATATCAAAAATAAATCAACATCACTTTGGGCATAATCATACATGATACTAAAGCATTAAAATTTTAAACATTTATCACTTCATGCATTAAATCAACATTTTGATCATGATACCATTCATCATTTCATGATACCAAACTTAACATAAAATACATGATACTAAAACATTTTTTAACCAATTATCACTTCATATCACATTCTCCTTTTGAAATTATGTTACTTCATGCATGATAGTATTTTTTAATCATTTATCACTTCATACGTATCAATGATGTTTCAAAAACTTGAAATCGTACAATGATTTGAAATTATGTCTACAAAATTATTTTTTGCTGATGACAAAAGGAGAGAAGATATGATGATGATATATAAGTTATGATGATAATCATACATGGGATGATGTACTTGGATATTTTTTATTATATATGATTTTATGTTCCATGCAATGATATGATTAATTGGTTCTTTTAATATTCATGATGCTTGCAATGGTAAAATACTTATAATTCTATAAATTCAAAAGTTCTATTAATATGACATATTGATAGGGGGAGTTTAGTTAAACTCCGTCATCAATTGGTTATCATCATAAAAAATGGAAAGATTGTTGAAACTCATATTTTGTTGATGAAACCAATTGATAAAGTTATAATCTAATGTGTGTTTGAGTGACGCAGGACTAGCTTCGATCAGGGAAGATAAATTGATTAAAGCAGTAGAATAAAAAATTGGGTCGGAATGGAACATGTTAGAAGATTGGACGTCGGATCAGAGGAAGGTTGACATGTCGGTGGAAGGCTTTGTTCCATAAATTTAGACATGAGGCAAGAAGGATTGGACATTGCACCAAGGAGATCGGGTGTTGCGGAGGTCAATATGTTGATTAGGCATTATGCCACAAGAGAGGACGATGCACCGAATGAACTAATGACATGCCGGACAACTTAGTATTCTTGCTTGTAATAATTTGTCTAGATCGAAGAAGTTTAGAGGGCTAATTAAGTTGGTTTCGAGTGTAACCATGCCAACCTAATTATGGGCCAATTGGGCCCAAAGAGGGGTTGTTTTGGGCCAAGAAAAAGGTCCATTCAGTAACCCGAAGCCACGTCAGGTAGTGGCACCGCCCAGGATGGGCGATGGAACCACTTGAGGCTTAGCCCCCTAAGTGGCTGGGCGGTGCTACTACCGGCAGTTAATGTTGCTAGGCAGTGGTACCGTCGATAATTAATGCTACCAGGCAATGGTACCGCTAGCGCCCAATCTCCGAGGCTTTGTCAAACAGTGGTATCGTCCAATGTTAGAGTGTCAAGCAATAGTACCGCCCAGTACTGGTGGTGGTATCGTTAGTACCTCGAAGACCCGGAATGAGACTAGTTTTGGCTCCAAGTTTGAATCTATTTGGGGCCTATAAATACCTCTCACATCCCTGCTTAACATACATAAGAACTAAGAACAAAAATAGGGGAAAACTCTATTGTAATCTTATGAGAATTCTCCTTATCTAGTCTAAGTGTTGATTTTTATTTATGAGAGGAATGAGTGGATGGTGTAAAGGTTCTCTCTTAAGCCTGTAAAAAAGAAAATAGAGTTATAAAGGTAGTTGATGTTTATCCATTGAAGGAAGACCGATAGTGAAAGCCGATGGCCTCGAGTGAAGAGGAATCGAGAGTGGATATAGGTCACGACGATCGAATCACTATAAATCTGGTTTGCATTTCTGTTTTGTTTTTCATTCTCGCATTATAAACTAATTTCTTACTTTCAGTATGCTTATGAACGTGTTTTCAAGTTAACATCTTTTCGATTGATTTTCACTGAACGAAAATTTTCTAATCGACGTGATTTTATCGTAAACACTAATTCACCCCCCTCCTAGTGCTGATTCGATCCTAACATTTTTGAAATAAAAAATAACTGTTTAAGAATTATGAAAAGATGTACCATAAAAAAAACAAAAAAAATATTTTTTCGAACAATCACCTATGTAAACTATCCGCTCTTTGTTACTTAGATTTTGATTTAAAAATAAATCTTAATTTTACAAAAAGTTGTTCCTTTACGATTTAAGTAATTCAGAAATTATGTATCAACATAGTAACTTAAAGAACGATCGTCAATTAAAATTACATATGCAACTCGACCTAATTTGTATTCCAAATCTTTTCACACTTCGAAAATGCCTAGCAATATCGTAACCAATAAAAAAAGTACTAAGTTCAGACTGATGGCGTGAACATTCAAATTAGCGATTGCCTGAAGTGGATAAATAACCAGAGTTGAGAAGGAAGAAGTGGAAGAGTCTTTCATGTGGCAATATATATGATGAACTTTTTGTCATTTTTGACATACTGACATCCATTGTCCAGTCTTCATATGACACAAGTCTGAAATAGATATCAACTTCTTGTCATCTAAAATGGACAAGAGGAAGATCAAACAGAAGATAGAAACATATCATTGACATATACTGTCCATCTACGACTTAATTGATCTGACATCTACGTTAGAATCCAACAAATTGATGTCAAACAAGGAGAAAGAAAAGAAGACGACGAAAAGTAGAAAGCCATGGGACACCACATTTTGAATCTGAGTCATACCACATTTCTTTCCAACCAGGTTGAGAAAGGAATAATCAAGACTAAAATATTAACGCCAAGATAATGAGGCATGGGGTATGAGTAAATTGCTATTTAGAAGAAAACTAGATCAAATGTATCAAGTATGTTTATGTACCTGTTCACATGTTGGGAGTTCTATCTCTATTGATGAAGCTTGGTGCGTCTAAGCTCGTTGCCACAGGTATCACTTGTAAGAGACAAACTCAGATTTAAAACAAGATATTACCATCGACAATTTATATCTTTACCGACTAAACTAATCAACACCTTCAAAATATTGGACAAGAGTACCAATGCAGGATTTGAAAATCTACATTCTTGTATCCCTGGAGTTCAAATAATTTAAATAGAACCATAGTGTTTGGCATCACTGCATAAATTATGATAAAAGAAGATAATTTGTTGAACCATAGATAGAACATGGAAAGAGAAAGAAAAGCTGCCGAGAATGAATCTACTCAATTACTACAGAAATTTAGGCCATTATAACATAATGTGCATCCTCAACCTCCCAAAGACTTTGATCAAGGAAAAGAAATACTTCTTCCCCAAAAGGGACTTCTAACTTCAAGATAGACACTAATAGAATTGTTGAGAAGAAACAAAATCAGGTTATCAATATGCAAGAATAAGCATTCATTAAATCTGCAGTTTATGTTGCATCTAATTCATAAGGAAATCAATTCTAATGCAATCATAGAACATGACTGCGACGAAGTCTTGCATTCTAACCATTGGCAATAAGAAATGACTGTCAAATGTTGAGAGGTGGAGGTGCAAAGGGAAGAATAGTAGAACAGAGAAGCATGTCGTGCATTCTGGTGACTGCAAATGAAGACTCAACAGCATCAACTCCTGGTCTTCCAGTTTCCTCACTGGAAACCCTTCCTGTTGCACCCTTGGAATCATTCTGCTTCGGCTGTAAGTTCCAATCTATGAAAACTCCTCACATCCACGAAGACTTGAAAAAGTATGACATATGAATGTTTATAAATATGTTTATGGAAATTCACATTCCACCATAAACAATTTTAACACCATTTAAGCTTAGTAGGACCGGTCCAGGCTTATTCATGATTTCTTATTCTCTTTCTAGTACCGCACACATCCATCAATAGCATCTTTATCTTAGTACAGTATGAGTTATTTGCATAAGAGGATCCTGACACACTTGTGAATAAATATCATAGATGCAATCAACTACTAAACTACTATGATGTTGCATGATAAAAAAAAAAATGATTTTAACCCAATTATGTGCTGGCTAAGAATTTGATATATTTGTTTCCTGTTGAATGAGAAAAGAAAAAAGGGGGTAGATAGCGTTAACAATTAATGGATGAAACATATATTTAGAATGCCAATAACTATTGATCTTCAAGCAGATGTCCAGAACAATGAAGCAACAAGTATTTTGAATTCGGATATCCACAAAAGTTCTGAACAGGTTGGAGTGTTCTGTTTCTGTCGGCAATAGAGGGATAAAGAGCATCGTAGGGCTAGAAAGGTGGTGGAACACAGGCAACTAAAACAGTGTTGGGAGAATTGTTGTAAAGAGCAGTACTTCAACATTGTTGGATCGAGTCTGGTAGGCAAATGTGTACAATAGTAACCATAAATTTTCAAAGGAAAACATCACAATACAAATCATCAGAAAGCCCCTTTCTAAGATGTCACAATTGCTACTGACTTAAACCACTGGTAGGAATCTTACACCATATTCCAGAGACACTTCATTAAGAAAACCAAAACTTTCTATCAGCATCCCGAAATTTGCAGCCAAGCACTTCAAGACGAACTCAGATAACAATGGAACACATTCAGTTCTGTTGGAGAAGATCGATCAAAAGGCTGCTTCACTGGTTAAGAAGGATATATACCATTTGATGCATTGCAAGTAAACACATCTCTCGATATGTTCCACAGGTTATGATCAATCCACTTGAATAAAGAACTGTCAGCAATAATTTACTTCATGTTCTCAGAGTATATCACTTTCATAAAAAAACCACATACAAAGAGAAATGACAAAATCTGTGTATATATACAGCAAACACAAAATGCAGCATGTCCCTATCCTACCATAAGATGCATATGTAGACATGTTTCAGATCATTCAGTATAGTAGTAAATCTAAAATGAAGACATGTTAAGAAGCCATACAAGAAAAAACGCATGTTCACTTGCATGTCTGCTATTTTATTAATCATAATTAATCATGTATCAGATTACCATAAAAAACAACCACTCATCACACACAGTGACCTCTGTGGTTAAGTAGAAACTTTTCACGATAGTATTGTTGATCATAATTCCAAATCCCAGTCTCAGCACTTTAAAGAAAAGAGAAGCCGCTCAGGCTCTCATTTATTGATTCACTTCAACCCTGACTAAAATCCATCCTTTTAGCCACAGCACTTTACATGGCCACATAAATTTCACCTCATGTTCCTTGCTAGCCCGATATCACTTCTTCGTTCCAACTTTGTTTATACTAACAAAGTAATGAAACCAAAGAAGCTAAAGAAGCCTCACCTTTATTAAGACTCGCTCCTCTGGGACTCCCCATCACCATCCTCTGCGACTGGAACACAGTGGCTTACCAGTTTCTCCTTGATCTCTCCATTCTCCTCCTCACTTTCTCCCGCCTTTTGCGAACCTGTCAACCTGGCGAGCATAACAAAAGTCATCCCGCCAAGAACATTGTTCAAGCACCTCAGCACCACCACGGATGCCTTGAATCCGGCGGATGGCAAGTTCTTCTCCATCAGAAACTCCAGACCGTTCAGCGTCTGGTACCGGAAATTACTGCTCAATCCCAAGTGCAGTGACCAAGTCAGTGCGTTCAGCACTGTGGGCGGAGGCTTGTTCGGTGTCTCAAACGCAGGATCCATCCGCTTGCGCAGCGCGATCAGCCCATTTGAGATGGCGGTCCCTGCAAGCCCCGCGGCGAAGCCGACGGCGGCAAAGGTGGCACCTTTATAGAGGAAGGTGCCAAGACGGGAGAAGAGGGAGTAAGGACCGGGCTGGAACATGTGACTAGTGGGACAGGAGGCGAAGATGCCGGGAAGGGCGGAGGAGGCAGCGGCGGATGCGGCGGTGGGGGCGAGGAGGTACATGAGGACGAAGTTGACGATGGATCCCACGACGAGGGTGGAGAACACGAAGTCGAGTTCGTTAAGGCCGAAGTTGGGGCGGGAGGCCATGTCACCGATGACGTTCGCGGTGACACCGACGAGCTCCTCCATGAGGACCTTGAAGGGGAACTGAGGATCGGCCGTGACCCTAGAACGCCAACCCTCGAGGAAGAGCCCAAGGGGACCGCCCGGATCGGACGACCTCGGCTCCTCGCTGTGGTCATCATCGCCGGGGGCGCCGTCGCCGCCGCCTCCGCCGCGGCCATTATCGCTGGGACCGTGGGGTGGTTTGGAAGGCCCGCCGCTGGAGAGGGCGGGGGGTTCGGTGGAGGGTATAGTCTGGGAGAGGCTAGGGTTGGCGGAACGGGGAAGGAGGAGGGGGATGGAGATGGAAGGGAAAGTGCGGGGGATTGAGGGTAGGGAGAGGGAAGGATGGTAATGGTGGTTGGTTCGTCCGTGGAGGCGGCGGCTCTCAGCGAGATCTGGGACCGGAGAGAGGTGGAGCTTCAGCGCCGCGCCAGCCATGATGGCGTAGTTCACGAGAGAGAGAAAGAGAGAGAGAGAGAGAAGAGGAGTTGAACAACGCAAACTATTAAGGTTCCTTGTTAGAGTCGCTGTATTAATTCAATAAGGAAACAGCTTTAAAGACAAATATAATGAATGTGTGATGACGTTGTAGATTTCTAGATGGGAACTTTGCTGTTTCCTGTATGTATAGATACGGAAGACAAAACAACCTACTTTTTTTAATTACCTTATCTACCCTCATGCTCTCGCATCGATGATTAGTGAGACGTCTCTTCTTTGCGTTGTAGCAAGATTCGTGGTACGATTCCATCCGCCCTCTCTCTTTCGTCGTGCAATAATGACATTTTGGGGATTATAATCATATTCAAGGGTATTTATGTGATAAAATGGGAGTGCGTTAGGTGGCCGTTTATGTTGAGGGATTTTTTTATATTTTTTTGGGCAATGTGAATTAGAAATACCAATTGATTTCACGTAACTTTTAATCCGAAATGGATTAAATTGAATTTATGTTTATACTCTGATTTTTAAATTAGATAATCATAATCAATCTCTTCTCATTTGGACAACCAATTTTGATTTATTTTCTGAGAATAAATTCTATTTAAATTGAATTGACTCCATATGATTAGATTTTATATTTTTGATGTGTTTTAAAAGATTTTCTTAGGATCATATGAAAATTAAAATTGAGTGAATATAATTTCTATGCATGAGGTTTAAATCTAGTTTTAGCATAATAGAAGGGGTATTAGTAGTCAATTAAGAGGGTAGTTTAATCTCTAAATAATTTTATATTGAGCTACAAATTTATGTGTATTTAATTTTATATATCTCTTAGTTTTTTTATAAAATTTCATGATAATTTAAGATCAACTAGAATAGTTGTTAGAGGAAGATGTTGTTGACATCTTGGTTAGCCCGACGTGGTCCAAACCTCTATTCATAAGATTATTTGAGGTGCCTTCAAGGTGGAAACAATGAACTCTTAAGGTGCCACTTACATAAAGATTAGATCGAGAGAGGTTTTTCAACTCAGTCCCTCCAAAGCCTAGGTTAGTAACCCGAGGTGTACGAGTGTAGGTGCAAGTAGTCCCCCAAAGTTTCCTTTATCTGTGTTAAAG
The DNA here is from genome assembly GCA_004837865.1 of Musa balbisiana. Classification (NCBI taxonomy): domain Eukaryota; kingdom Viridiplantae; phylum Streptophyta; class Magnoliopsida; order Zingiberales; family Musaceae; genus Musa; species Musa balbisiana. The sequence goes on from CM017197.1 coordinate 18,834,447, forward strand.
GTGAACTTTTATATGTAATCATAAAGGACAAGAAGAAAGCTTGCGATTACCATTTTAATCATAAATGACAAGAAGGAAGCTTCATCTTCTTCCTCTTTGGGCATCACGTGGAGGTGACGTGTGAAAAAATTAGCCAACGATGTATCCCTTATAATTTGTTCCCCCCCCCAAGGCGTGCTTTGGAATTCTTTCGATAGAGGTTCAAAGTGCAATGTCTAGTTTATTCGACACGAGGGTGTTCGAGATTTTTTCTTGCAGGTCGAGTTTTCTTAACTCGCGTACCTCAAGCACATTTTGTCATATATTTTCATTTTGGTAAATTTCTTCTCATGCGAGTCAGGTTGTTCTGACACATGTGCCTCAAGCACATTTTACCTTATACCTCTACCGTGACAGATTTTTCTTCACATAGGTCGGGTTTTCTCGACTCACGCACCTCGGATACATTCGTCCTTGTACTTCCGCTATGGTGGATTTCTTTTCTCATGGGTTGGGTTTCTTGACTCATGCATCCCAAGCACATTTAGTCTTGTGCTTCCATTGTGGTGGATTTCTCTTCACGCGAGGTGGGTTTTCCTAATTCACGTGCCTCGGGCACATTTTACCTTGTGCTTCCATCATGGGGCGGATTTTGATGCTTTTTGAGTCCTCTAAGGCATTTTGAATCCTTCATTCGATGCTTTTCAAATCCTTTATTTTGTTGGCATCCCTTTAGAAGGGACACTTGTCTCAATCGTGAGAGGAGAGAGACCTAAATCCTCCCTCATATAGTGGGTGAGGTTCATTCTTCTATTTAATTATCCAAAACCTCCTAAGAAACCTTCTTTGCTTTATCACAATTCTCTATAGGGCGAGTTGATCCTCGGGTCTCGCTCTTCTACATGGCGAGTCGATGTGAGTCTCAACCCAACCTCTCGGAGTACGAACTAAACCTCTCATCACTTCATCTCATCCCTTTTTTTAATCTTTTGCAGCCTTATGATTGTGATCCTCTATAAAAATAAATCTATATTCCTTAAATAGGAAGGTGTCTGGCTCCTCTTCGAGCTCAGTAATGGCCTCTTCAGCTTCAGCCACTATCCATGAGTCGTTGCTTGAAACATCAAGCCTGACTCGATCCAGCCACCATGCTAACATTGACGAGCTAAGAAAGAAGTATTAAGGTTATCGTAAGGAAGGTGTCTCGCCCCTGAAGGGGTGGGGAACCCAAGGAGCTAGTTCCCAAAAAGGAGCCTCCTACCTTCGTAATACCGACCCCTTTAGAGGTGCTAGTCATAAATGTCTTGTAAGCTAATCACGTGAGTGATGGCACGTGTGACTCAACATACACTCTTTTACTTATTATCATTATTTAGCATTTTATCACTTTATCTTGTGTGTTGCATATATTGTGATATCTACGGATTTGTGCAATGAGAATCATATTGTAATAAGATCATGATAATGAGACTAATTCATCTTTAAATATAGACCCTAAATAATCCCGGTCATAGGTTACTCGAGAAGGGCATCGAGATAATTGGATAGATTAATATGGTGATATCTACGGATTTGTGCAATGAGAATCATATTGTAATAAGATCATGATAATGAGACTAATTCATCTTTAAATATAGACCCTAAATAATCCCGGTCATAGGTTACTCGAGAAGGGCATCGAGATAATTGGATAGATTAATATGTTGTATACTTGTCCATATGATGGAGGCAATTAGTCTCATAACTGCTCATGTGGGGACACTAAGGATACAGTGTAGGCGCTTATTGGAGAATGAGTTTACTAATTGATTTGTTTATAGAATGCTGGATGGTTGATGATATACCTTATTGTCAGATAATGATTTCGTAGTCTCAATAGTGTATCTGGTCCTTAGACTTGAAATACCAAGGATATCCTATATGAGTACTCCACTCTATGATACTAGACTTATAGGTTTGGAAGTTTCAGATTTAGTACAATCAGTTATTGGGAGTGATAGACAACCTTACAAGGGCTACTGAGTGTCAATAGAGGATCATTCGCTTTCGGTATCATGAGAAAAATATCCCGTGTATTCTTGCTCAGACAAATTCGTAGTTAGTCATTCAGATTAAGAGAAAAATGGTTTTTCAGGAGAATCTAGTTAGAGCGAGACTTGAGAAGAAACTGTATGGGCTTGACAACACCATGCCCAATATACGATCTTTGTGATATTAGATGAATGAGGGACTATAGGTATATGGTAATTGAAGATAGATAGGTCTAAAGGATTGGATTCCTTTATATCGTCTGGGGACTACGACATAGTGGCCTAATACGTCCGTAGTTGACGAGTCGAGTGAATTATTATCTTCATAATAATTCACTGAGCCAGAAGGAGTTCTGACAAGTCTGACTCACGGCCAGCTTAATATTGAGCTTAGAGGGTCACACACATATAGTAGGCATTACGACGAGTAAAGGCTCGAATATGAGATATCCGTTGGAGCTCATATTTTATTGGATATCCAATAAGCTCTTGAATTATTGGATCCCATAGATAAAATCTAATAAGAGCTAATAAGAGATAATTGGATAAAGAGCCACTAATCTAATAAGCTTGGATAATTGGATGGAGATCTAGTACGCAATAGGACAAGATCCATTAGGGTTAAGTTAATTGAGAGCCTCTATAAATGGGAGGGAATCAAAGGCCCATAGGTTGGGGCTTCTTGGGTACCACCTCCTATACTCCTCTCTGTTTCTCCTTCTTAGATAACATGTGTGGAGATTTGAGCAGCGATTTGAGGAGCATTGTCGCAACTCTACTGTGTGGATCATCGCTAGAGAGGAGGGCACTTGAACTTCTTCATCCAATCCCATAGATATGTAGGAATTCAGGGATATATGATCTCCCTAGGTAAAACACTATCTCACACGTGGATTTAAGTTTTGCGGGTTTTTGTACACTAATCTTCGTACGACGTCAAATACCTTTTTGAAAAATTTAGGATTTTTATTTTCTGTTCCTTTACTACGCATGTAATGTCGCTCCTAGATTTCCTAATAAGAGGGTCCTTGAAGTTCCTAATCTTCTTTAGGGAAAGAGGGGATAAGCCAAGGTTAATGTTTAAGTTATGCAAGAAGAAGTCTGTACCCTTCATGTCTTTACAAATAGTCAACCTGCCAGAACTAACCCCGAATGCACCTCTACAATCGAGATAGGAGGGTTTATGGGGGGGCAAAAGATGTGGGGTGATAGCATGGCCTTAGAGTACTATTGTTGATCCTTATGTTTGGGGGTGGCGAAGTAGATCTATCATTTCCCTTTAGAGGTTCTAATCGACACCTGCTTGTGCAATAAATGTTGGTAAGCTAGATTATGGCTAGCCCCTTTAGATTTGCTTTGCTTATCCATTCATTTTTTTATTTGCAGCACCATCACTACATAATAGCCTTTATTGACCATATACATATTATTGGCTCTATCATCCACTAGCAAGCCCTTATAATTGATGATCTTAGGGAAGAGATCAAGGGACTGAAGGAGGGAGGAGATCCTACTCCTACTGTTGTTGCTGAGGCGAAGGCTCAAGGGGCTGAGCTGGCATGACAACATGAGGAATCCAAGCTATGCCTTGTTGACCTCACCAAGTAGTTGAAGAAAGTCTGGAGCACTAATCAGGCTATGGAGGATAATTTGTTATAGCTCATACGAGAGTTGGGTTCGATGAATGTACACAACTCGAAGCTTAACAAGCAGGTTTTGATGGCTAATGAGTAGGCTTAGGTTTCGAGGGATGAGCTGGAGGTCAAGCAGCATACGATACCAAAATATCAGGAGGAGGTGATCATCGATTATAAAGCATTTGTTAGGTTTAAAGGAGTCTAGAGAGGACAAAGTAGTCTTGCACCATTTTGGGTACCAAATCACCTTAGCCCATTTCAAGGTGAGATATCCTAAGTTGGAGCTCAAGAAGGACTCGTTCACTGATTACCCCGAGGATTAAAATATTCCGATAGTGGCCGAGGTGCCCTTTGATGATAACCTTGACTCACCACCTTGTCTCGACACGTAAGCTACCATATTTCATTGTGTTGATCTTTTGTTAGAATCATCAGGTAAGTCTACCCGACTTGCTCCTTATGTTAAGGGAGTTTGCCCCATTAATTCTTTATTTTGATAGGTCGATGTCTCATTTTAGATGTCAAGGTTAGACTAAGCCACTATAACTTTCTTAAGTAATTTTTTTTTCTTAATTCACAATGATGGTATCTTGAAGATACACTCAACAATTGGTGCCCTATGCTTTGTAGATCAACATCCAATGCTCATTGTGGTCTTCCCTAACTTGATCCAAAGGGTTTGCAATGTATCATTTCTCGACAATGCCACACTTTCTGTTGTCCTGAGGTGGTATATTTTATCTTGGATGACCTCAATGATTTGATATAGACCTTCCTAGTTCAGTGCCAGCTTTCCCCAGGAATCGATCAGGTTGCTAACTTCAGCTTTACAAAGCACCAGGTCTCCTAAATCAACTTTTCAAGGGCAAACATTTTAGTTATATAACTTGGCCACTACCTTTTTGTATCTCAATGCCCGTAGATGTGCTTTTGATATGACTTCGGTGATTAGGTCAAGTCTGACTCGAAGTCCTTCTTCAAAAGTTTTCTATCAAAGCTCCTAACCCGAGGTGTTAGGAAGACTATTTCAGATGGCTAATAGGCTCAGTGCTAAAGGCTAAGTCAGATAGTGTTTCTCCTGGTCCGATCTTAGGTGTTATTTGGGAGGCTCATAGGATGCTCGATAGTTCGTTCACCTAGGTACCCTTGGCTCTGACGACCCACTTTTTCAATCCTTTGAGAATAGCTCGGTTGATAACCTTGGCAAAACCATTAGTTTAATGATGAGCCATCGAGCTAAACCCTAGTTAAATCCTGTAAGATTGACGAGAACACTTGAACATTACATTATTGAATTATGTTTCATTATTAATGATGAGGGCCCTTAAAATTCTAAGATGAGTGATGATATTTTTCCATACAAATCCTTCAACTTGCTTCTCGTTGATCAATGCCAATGATTCAACTTCTATCCACTTCATGAAATAGTCCACTTTCATAATGAGGAATCTCCATTAGCCTGAAGCTAACAAAAATGGTTTGAGGTGGACCATCCCCCATCGAGCGAAAAGGTCATCTGCAATTGATCAACCTTAAAGGATTTATCGATTGATGTTGTATTTTGAGTAAACTTATGGCATTTATGACATCTTTGGGTGTAGGATATTACATCCTTGTGCAATGTTGGCCAATAAAACCTATGTCATAGCATAGGTCCATCCACCAATATGCTCCCTACATATACCTTCATAGACCTCGGTAAGTACTCACTCGACCTCTTGGGGTGTTAGGCATACGAGGAGTGGCTGACTAAAGGACTTGCGATATAGACAGTCGTTAATTATGCAATACTATACTTGATGATGCTTGACTCTTCTGATTGCTATGGGGTCAATCGGGAGCATCTCATCTTTTTTATAGTGTAAGATCTCCTCCATATAGCTTGGTTCCTCTTCGACCATGGACACGTCATGCTTCTCAATGGTTTAGATTATCTTATTGGATATCCAATAAGCCCTTGAATTATTTGATCCGATGGATGATATCAAATAAGAGCCAATGAGAGATTATTTGATAGAGATCCACTAATATAAAAGAATTGGGTAGTTGGTTGGAGATCCAATACCCAATATGATAGGTTCTATTAGGGTTAAGTTGATAGAGGGCCTCTATAAATAGAAGGGAACCAAAGGGCCATAGGTTGGGCCTTCTTGGCCTATTTTCTTCTCTCCTTCTCCATCTCTATAAAACACTTCTCTTAGGGCTCTAGCTTGCTCGAGAGCTGTAAATCCAAGACTTGATAGTGTTCAACAACTAGCAATTAGTCATGAGTTAGGTGGGGGCTCGAAATGCAACTATGATGTAGTACCTCACTGATATATAAAAATTAGCTTAGTTTCTCCTGACTCAATGTGTTATAAAGTTCATCATCCATCTAATACCTCAGAGACTATATACCGGGCATGGTGTTGTCAAGCTCATACAGTTTCTACTCGAGTCTCGCTCTAATCGGATTCTCCTAGAGAACTCTTTCTCTCTCAATCCGAATAACCCTAGTCAAGAATTTGTTTGGGCAAGAGCATATAGGATATTCCTCTCATGATACTAAGAGTAGATGATCCTCTATTGATACTCAATAGCCCTCGTAAGATTGGCTGCCACTCTTGATAACCAACCATAATAGATTTGAAACTTCCATATCTATAAGTCCGGTATCAAAGAGTTGAGTACTTATATAGAACATTCTTAGTATCTCAAGTCTAAAGACCAGATACACCATTGGGATGACGGAATCGTTCTTTGACAATGAGATATCATCAACCATCCAGCATTCCATAAGTAGATTAATTAGTGAATTCATTCTCTAATAAGGACCTATACTATATCTCTAGTGTCCCTATACGAGCAGCTATGAGACCAGTTACTTCCATAATATGGATGAGTATATAGTACACCAGTATATCTAGTTATCTCAATATCTCTCTCGAGTAATCTATGACCATGATTATTTAGGGTTTGTGTTTAAAGGCGAATCGGTCTTATTATCGTGATTTCATCATGATTCGATTCTTATTTCACAAATCTATGGATATCACAATATATACATGCAACAAGAAATATAAAGTGAGAAAATATCATAATAATAATAAGCAAAAATATTACGTGTTATATCACACGTGTTATCACTCATGTGATTGGCTTGTAAGGCACATATGACTACACTCAAAACCAACTCAATTAAGACCTAAACTATAATGATCAAGACATAAATGATTACAAAACATGAATCTTATGTTGTCCGATATGTCATTGGTTCATCCAAACTTCTGACACATCATGCTTTCCTTTGGTGAATTGCCCAATCTATCGGCATGTTAACTCTCACAACATCCGATCTTGGCACAATGTCTGATTTTTCTGGCCCGATGCTCGATCTCTAACTCTAGCCCAATGTCTAATTCTCCTACTTCAATCGATTTGTTTTTTCATGATCAAAGATAGTCTTGCATCATTTTTCTCAAACACAGATTATATCATAAACTCATCAATTGATTTCATCATCAAAATTCGGGATTCAACAATCTATCCCTTTTTGATGATGACAACCAATTGATGACGAAATTTTAACTAAACTCCCCTATCTATATGCCATATCAAAATAAACTTGAATTCAAAAAATGATAACCTTCTAATCATAATATCTTTGTATTCAAGTCAAAGTAATTTTAATCATGAATCAAAGTAATCATATGCAACACATCATATCAAAGTAATCATTACTTACTTCATATGCATATTATTATATATATTATCATTATAAAATCATGAGTATTGCATGCATAATTTCAAATCATCAAGATACATTATGCGTAATTCCAAAACGTAAAATTTCAAATCATCATCACTTTAGCATAACTTCAAATAATTATATATGATTCTAAAACATTAAAATTTCAAATCATCATTATTTTTCCCCTTCTGTCATTAACAAAAAAGGAGAAAAGTATAATTAGCAAGTTTTTGAAATATGTAAGCTAGTAAATTAGCAAGTTTTACTTCACATTAGAACATACAAGCTAGTAAGTTTTTGAGATTTATATGTTAGCAATTTTTTTACTTCTCTGCAGGATAGCAATTTTTGCTTCTCTTGAGATATACAAGCTAGCACTTTTTGCTTCTTTTGAGATGGGTAAGCTAGTAATTTTTGTTTCTCTTGAGATGTGCAAGATAACACTTCTCTTTCTCCCCTTTGTCATTATAAAAAAAAAAGGAATGAGAAGAGAAGGATTCAATGGTGTAAAAATTTACATCAATGTTTCAAGCATCATATGAAAAATGAAAGATCAAGTCTTGAATACCGAAAGACCATAAATCATTTTAAAAAATATCTTTTTTTATAAATAAAAAGAAGGAATCATAGGAAATCATCTTGATTTAAAAGAAAACTTAAGTCATGAAAATCGAGAAATCAAGATAATGATCCACAAAAAACATATGAAAAGAATTCATGCATTTGGAAGATTTAATATACCTTATTCTCTTCTAATAAAATCAAATTGTTCCTCATTGAATGGTTTAGTAAAAATATCTACTAATTGATGTTTTGTGTTAATAAAATCTAAGTATATATCATGATTATTAATATAATCCCTAATAAAATGAGTCTAATATCAATGTGTTTAGTTCTAGAGTGTTGAATGAGCTTCTTTATTAAACAAATTGTATTAGTATTATCACATTTTATATTGGTGTTTTTCAAGTAAAGTCCATAGTCTTCTAAAGTATTTTTCATCCATATTACTTATGCACAACATGCACTTGTTGCTACATATTCAACCTCGGTTGTAGATAATGTAACAGAATTTTGTTTCTTGGAAGACCAAGAAACAACAAGTGCATGACTTAGGAGTTGACATGTTCCAAATGTGCTTTTTATATCTATTCTATATCCAGCAAAGTCAGCATCAACATAAGTAATTAAATTAAAAATTTTAGATTTTGGATATTATAATTCTAGATTAGAAGTTCCTTTTAAGTATCTAAAAATCCTTTTAATTGTTTTATAATGAGATTGTTTAGAATTAGATTGAAATTCAACACAAAGTCTAACACAATATTATATTAGGTCTAGTTGCTATGAGGTATAGTAAACTATCTATCATACCCCTATAAATCTTTTAATTAATGCATTCTCCTTCAATATCCATATCTAATTTAGTAGAAGTGCTTATTGGTGAAACTGTTTTGTAGATCTAAAGCATACTTAGTTTGACTAACAAAAGTTTTATCACTTAGTTGCTTAATTTACAATCCTAAAAAAAATATCAATTCACTCATTAAACTCATTTCGCATTCTTGGCTCATACTTTTGACAAAAGATTTATACAAAGATTCATTTATAGAATCAAAAATAATATCATCAACATAAATTTGAATAGTAAGAAAATTATTTTAAAAAATATTTAATAAATAATATGGTATCGACCTTACCTTTCAAAAATTTTCTTAATAAGAAATGAGCTAAGTCTCTTATACCAAGCTCTTGGGGTTTACTTCAATCCATAGAGAGCCTTAGATCACTTAAAAATATGGTTTCGAAAAAGAATATTATTAAATATGGGTGATTGCTCAACATAAACTTCTTTAGAAATAAAGTCATTAAGAAAATTACTTTTGACATCTATTTGAAATAACTTAAAATTATTACAATATGTATAGGCAAGAAGTATTCTTATAGCTTCAGGTCTTACCACAAGAGTGAAGGTTTCTTCATAGTCAATATCTTCTTCTTGGTTGAAACCTTTGGCTACTAATCTAGCCTTGTTTTGAACCACGATACCAAGTTCATCTTGTTTATTTCTAAAGACCCATTTAGTACCAATTACAAGATGATCACTAGGTTTAGGAACAAGCTTCCACACCTTATTTCTCTCAAATTGATTTAACTCTTTATGTATTGCAAAAACCCATAAGTCATCTTTTAAAGCATTGTCAATGCATTTAAATTCAATTTGAGACAAAAAGGTAGCATTAGCATAAAAAATTTTAAATAAAGAATGAGTTTGAACACCTTTTAATGCATTTCTAATGATTAGCTCCTTATGATAAGTATCTACATACTTTCATTCCTTGGGTAAGGATTCTTTAGAAGTAGATGCATCCAAGTTGCTTGGGAGAGAAGAATTATCATTCAAATTCAAAATATCAAAATCAAAACCATCATCAAAATTATTTTTCTTAAATTCTAAAAACTCATTAAAAATAATATAGATAGATTTATTGATAACCAAGTTTCTTTTATTAAAAACTTGATAAGCTTTAGAAATAGAAGAATATCTAAGAAAAATGTCTTCATAGGATTTTATATCAAATTTTCCTAAGACATCCTTTTCATTTAAAATAAAATATTTACAACCAAAAATTTAAAAATATGAAATATTGGGTCTTTTATTATTCCATAATTCATAAGGAGTTTTAGATAGTAGTGATCTCACGAGAATCCTATTCATGACATATCATGCCGTTTAATAGCTTCGGCTTAAAAATATTTGGGTAAGCGATGTTCATTAAGCATAGTTCTTGCCATCTCTTATAAACTTCTATTTTTTCTCTCAATAACTTCATTTTGTTGTGGATTTCTTGAAGTACAGAAATTGTAATCATACCCATTTAAATCATAAAAATCTTTAAAATTATGATTTTTAAATTCACCACTATGATTATTACGGATAGAGAAAATCATAAAACCCTTTTCATTTTTAACATGTTTGCAAAATTTTAAAAAATATTTAAAGCAATCATTTTTATGCACCAGGAAGTATGTCCAAGTATATCTAATATAATCATCAATAATTATAAAAGTATATTTACTAACTCTAAACTTGTGATATCAATTGATCCAAATAAATCTATATGAATTAATTATAATAGTCTAGAGGTATTTACTTGATTTTTAGATTTAAAGCTACTCTGTATTTGTTTACCTAGTTAGCATGCATCATAAACTTTACCTTTGATAAATTTAATTCTAGGCATACCTCTTACAAGTTCTTTAGTTGTAATTTATGAAATTAATTTTATACTTGTATGACCTAATCTCCTATGCCAAAGTCATGCATCATCGTTTAAAACCAAAAAGTAAATTTCATCACAAAAATCATTAAGATCAATAATATACACATTATTAGTCCTTAAGATAATCATAGATCTATTTTTATGTGATATTTCTATAATGTAAGTATTAGATTCAAATTTAACATTATATCCCTTATCACATAATTGACTAATGCTTAGTAAGTTATGTTTTAAATCATCTACTAATAAAATGTCTTTAATCAAGAGGTTTGATTTGTTACCTATATTTCCTTTACCAATAATTTTTTCTTTGTTGTTGTTTTCGAATGTAACATATCATTCATCTTGGCTAGTGAGCTTAAAGAAATGTATTGGATCTCTAGTCATATGTCTTGAGCATCCACTATCAAGATACTATCTTTTACTTATAGTTTTTTATTGTAGACATATCTACAAGAAATAAGGGTTTGCTTTAGGTACCCATTTAACTTTGGGTCCCTTATGAATAGATCTACATATCTTGACTATTGGCATTAAATTATTTATGGTTTCTTTAGGAACCCAAACTAATTTATGTGAGCTATATCTTTTAAATGAATATTTATAGGCATAATGACCATATTTACCATAAAAAATATATTTAATTTTAGGAAAAATACACAATGTAGGTCCTTTAACAAATATAGTAGGCTTTTGTTGAGTGTTACTAATCACGAAGTCAATTCCTTTTTTTATGTGCATTACCTTTGTTAGCAAGGATCATGATATATTTCTAATTTTAAATTTTTTTAATGTTTTATGTAATACTACATTTTCATTTTGATTAAGTCTAACTCTTCACATTGAGTACAAGGGGTTAACATGCAATTGTCATACTCATTTTTTAATTTTTTAAATTTACTAGAGAGACAAGAATGATCCTTTTTTTTAATAATTTATATTTCTTACCAACTAATTTACATTCTTCATATAAATCATGAAATGCATTAAGTAATTCATCATAAAATAAAGGGATTTCGGTTGATCACATATCTCGTCATTGAGAGCCATTAAGGCATAATTCGTCACCACATCTTCATTTGTTTGCTCTTCATCTTTTGATGCATTTGATTTGTCCTAAGTCGCCTTAAGTACTTTCTTTTTCTTTTGTGCTAGCATCTTCTTCTTTAGTTATAAATACTCACCTTTGAAGTATCCCGACTTCTTGTATTCATAACAGATGATTATGTCCTTTTTGAGTTCATTTTTATTCTTAGTGTCTTGTTTTACAAGATTTGTTTTGTTCCTTTTTATGAATTTTTAAAATTTTCTTGTGATGAGTGCCAAGTCATCATCATCACTTGAGCTTTCACTCGAGTGGTCTTCTTTGATTCTAAGTATCATATCCTTCCTATTCTTTAGAAAGTTATTCTCATATTTATCATGTGCCTTCTAAGTCATTTTATAGGTCATTAATGATCATACGAGTTCTTTAAGAGGAAAATAGTTCAAGTCTTTTGCTTCTTGAATAGCAGTTATCTTTGGATCCCAATTTTTTGGAAGAGATTATAAACTTTTATTAACTAAGTTCAAGATTAGTATAACTTTTACTAAAAACTTTCAAATCATTAATAAGATCTATAAAATGGGTGTACATGTCATCAATAGTTTCGCTTAGTTTCATTCTAAACAATTCATATCTGTGCACCAAAATATTAATGTTAAATTTTTTAACTTTACTTGTGCCTTCATATGTAACTTTGAATGTGTGTCAAATATCATGTATAGTTTCACATATAGAAACACAATTAAACTTATTTTTATCTAAAGCACAAAATAAAACATTCATAACTTTAGCATTTAAAGAAAACAATTTTTTCTCTAGATCATTCCATTCATTCATTAGTCTAGAGGATTTTTGAAAACTATATTCGATAATATTCCATAAATCAAAGTCTGTAGAAACAAAAAAAAAAATCCTCATTCGTGTTTTCCAATACGTATTGTTCATCCCATTGAACATAGAATGACGAGTGATAGAGTGACTATCTTGATTGTGGGAAAAAGCAATATAATCTCTCTTGAGTGTTAAACCAACTAAGAGAACTTGGCTTTGATACCAACTGTTAGGATTGTAAAGTCACTACGATGGGGATGAATTAATGCTTTCGAGAAATTACGATTTAAAAATTCATTCGATGAAATCAATATCGAAAATATGCTTGACTTAGAATATGAGTAAGTGTAATAAGCAATTAAATCAGAAAGTAATAGCAATTAAGAGCATAAAAGGAAATGCACACTGAATTTATAGTGGTTCGGTTATCGTGACCTACGTCCTATCACAAACGGTCGTCGCGCACTCGCAACAACTTCGTTCAATGAATCGTTCGTCGCTTTTGCGTGCTTATATAGAGACATGATAGCCTATTTTGCCTTGGTTTTGTGTGTTTTGCTTGTAAAAATATATGTTCGAATAGGTTGCAATGCTACAATGTGACCGCTCACCCTGCCAGGCCAAAAAGCCCCAAAATGGCTCCGTTTTTGTATGCCACGGGTTGTTTTCTGTAGCCCATTGCAGCACCTAAAATATCAGCCATCTCAGCACCCTAGAACCCCTCAGGCGCCATAGGGCTGGATGGGGCTTCGGTATATTATCGGGCGTTGAAAAACTCTTCACAAGTTCGCGTGTTAACTTGATAGGAACTTGCCTTCACGCCTGACACCTGATGAGCAATTGTTTGTGGATTTGCAAGTGTTCATTCTACCTTCTAAAGTCCTTGTTTTCCTCCTTTCTCTTTTTTCTCCTATGCACATAAGGTGCTTGCTAAATTGCTTGTAAAGATTCCCTTTTTACGAGACGTCGGGACTTGTTTGGCGCTTGTTTTCAATCTAATCAACTTTCTATTTTACAGATCCTTCGGGATATTGAATCTCAGATTTTTAATGATAAAATCAATTGATATGTTTGTGATCTAATAAGTATTTTGAGTAATACAGGGCTAACATCAATCAGAAAAGGTAAATTAATTAAAGCATGAGAAATTAAACATTGGGTCGGAACAAACATGTTAGAAGATTGGACGTCGGGCCGAAGGAACGGTCAACGTATCGACAGATGGCTTCGGGCCGTGAATTCGAGCATCGAGCCAAGAAGATCGGATATTGCGCTAAGAAGATTGGATGTTGCAAGAAGACAATATGTCGATTGGGCAATACACTGAAGGAGAGGACGATGCGTTGAAGGATTAGACGAAACGTCGGATGAACCAATGACATGTCGGACAACAAGGATTTGCTTGTAATCAAGTATGTCTAGATTGAGTTAGTTTAGAGTTAGTTTAGAATGTAATTAAGCCAACTCAATTAGGGGACTAGTTGGGCCTAAGTTTGGGCTGTGTTGGGCCTAATGAAAGGCCCAAATGGTGACCAAACAGGTGAAACCATCGTGGCACAATCTTCGATATTATGTTAGGCCGTGGTACCGCTAGTCTAGGCAGTGGTACCGCCTAGTGTCAGTGGTACTGCCAGTACCCCGAAGACCTAGGATGAGACACTTTTAGGCTCCAAGTTTGAATCAACTTGAGGCCTATAAATACCCCTCTCATCCCTGGTTAACTGACACAAGAATTGAGAGTGAAAAAGAAAGAAAATGCTACTGTAATCTTGTGTGAACTCCTCTTAAACTCTAAATGTTTAGAATTCTATTTAGAGAGGTGTAAGTTGGGGTATAAAGGTTCTCTCCCAAGCCTGCAAAAGAAGAATAAAATTGTAAAGAGGTAGTTGGTCTTCGCCTATTGAAGGAAGACCGTTAGTGGATGCTGGTGGCCTCATCGGAAGAGGAATCGGTAGAGTGGATGTAGGTCACGACGATCGAACCACTATAAAAATCTGGTTTGCATTTCTTTTAAGCAATTTACCTTACTGCAAACTTCCTTCACTACTCTATTTCTTCATTTCACGCTTATGTAAGTGTTTTTAAGTTAACATATTTTCGATCAGTTTTCAACGAACGAATATTTTTTAAAACTAACGATTTTACCCCTGCACTAATTCCCACACCCCCCCCCCCCCTTAATGCCGCTCTTGATCCTAACAATTGATATAAGAGTCACGTTATTTCTTATTGTTAGGATCAAGAGCACTAAGAGGGGGGGGTGAATTAGTGCTGTGGAAAACTTTCGACGATTTAAAACGACGTTCGTATAATAATAAGAACGATTTCGGTATGAAAGTCGATTTGGAAATTGCTTTAACTTAAGATCAAGTAAAGTGCAGTTAAAGTAAAGCTATGGAAGTAGTTGCAGTTAAGATAGAGAACAAAATGTAAATGCAAACTGAGATTTAGAGTGGTTCGGTCAATCTTGACCTACATCCACTTTTGGCTTCCTCCTCCGATGAGGTTACCGACGTCCACTAGAGGCCTTCCTTCAATAGGCGAAGGCCAACCACCCTTTTACAGTTTTACTCCTTTTGACGGGCTTAGGAGACAACCCTTACAGATTTTTCACTCATCTCTTGAATGATCAAAACTTCGAAGAAAAGAGGGAGAAGAACTTCTAGCCTTTTACAACACTTTTAAGCTCTCAAAATCTCAGAATAAATGCTAAGTTTCGGTGCCCTTTTATGCATGAAAGGGTGGGGTTTATATAGGCCCCAAACTGATTTGAATTTGGAGCTCAAAAATATCATATCCCATGTTTTCGGGGTCCTGACGGTACTACCACCTGACAGAGCTCAGAGACCGAGCTCGGGCGGTACCACCGCCTGTCAGGGGCGGTACTACCGCCCAGTCTCACTCGGAGACTAAGCCCAGGCGGTGCCACCGCTTGACAGGGGCGGTGCTACTGCCCAGTCTCACTCGGAGACTGAGCCCAAGCGGTGCCACCGCCTGACAGGGGCGGTGCTACCGCCCAGTCTCACTCGGAGACTGAGCCCAGGCGGTGCCACCGCCTGACAGGGGCGGTACCACCGCCCAGCCTCACTCCGAGTCTCGACTGCTGGGCGGTGCCACCGCCGGCCAGGGAATCTAGGTCCGAATGGGCTAATCCATTCGGCCCAATTTGGGTCTATCAAGGGCCCAATTGCCCCAAGATTAAGTTAATGGGATCACCTCCCATTTCTAACTTAATCATCATGCTAACTACGATAATTTTTAAGACATTTACTGCAACTTGCTCCGGTGCATCAATCGCTTCTACCGTCGAGCTTCCGGCGAACTTCCGACGATCATCCGACGAACCCTCGGCGATGCTCCGGCGGACTTCCGGCAAACTCTTGGACTTACGACGATCCACTTGGCGAGTTCCGATGAGCTTCTTTGGCAAGCTCCTGGACTTCTCGGATTTGTTCCCGCAGAACCTCCGATGACCGTCCGGACTTCCGTCGAACTCTCGAACCCCCAACGTGATCATAGTCTTGACTTCGGCGCAACTCCTGTTGCATGTCTTACTTTCATCGTAGTTAATCCTGCATACTTATCTCAACATATGGATTAGATAACAAATGACAATTGACTTCATCATCAAAATCCAAGATTCAACAATCTCCCCCTTTTTGATGATGACAATCAATTGATAACGGAGTTAACTTTAACTCCCCCTATCTATATGTCATACTCAAGATAAGTCATTCTTGAATTCAAAGCCTTTGAATTCAAGAGACATATTGATAAGTTAAGATTGTTTAACCTTATCAATACTTCCATCATGATTCCTATTATGATGTATCTCTCTGAAAATGATGTCAAGGCTTGACATCCATTTTCTAGTTTTACATTTCAAATGTGAATGATAGTAATGGTAGCAATTCATCATATGGTAAGATATCAACATGTAAAATTACGATGCAAGTTCTTGATATCTTAACATAATGTAAATATTTCAAAGTGTTTAGCAATCATAGCATTTCTATCATCAATTTACCATATATTTCGATGCAAGCTTTTTTAACATAATGCAAATTCAAATATGGCACTCATAGCATCAATTCATATATTTCTCCCCCTTTGTCATCAACAAAAAGGAGAACGATATAAGCAAATTTTAAACACAAGTGAGTGATTGGTAATTTTTCAATAATGAGTGATAGGATACCAATTATACAAACATCTCAAGGAAAGATTAAATCACGCTTCATTTTTACAAGGATCAAGATATGTATGTGAATCAATATCCTTGCAAGTAACAAAAATCTTCCTTTTTCAAGAAGGAAATTATAAGAAGAAATCATTTTATCAAATCCATTTCTCGAAAATATTTTTCACATTATAAGCCTATGAAGGATGCATTTGCTAATTGATTCCATATGTCAAAAATCAATGATATAAATCAAACTCGATATGACATATGCTTATGAGAGCTACATTAAGTTCGGAAGAGAATAAGGTATCAAGAAAATCCGAAAATAAAATTGAACACTTTCATGCATTCGGAAAAGGTTTTGCTACATATTTTCCAATACAATCATGAAGATAAAACATGCTTATTATCATGGAAATTTTTATATCCAAAACACATAATTTCCAACATATTATTAAGGCATGTAATCATGTAAAATCATTATAGCAATTAAGTGATTTGATTATTGAATCAAGAAAGTCCGAAAAATAAATTTAATGAGTTTAAGCATTCGGACACACTAACATTCCTAATTCTCTTCTAATGAAATTAAATTGTTCTTCACTTAAAGGCTTTGTAAAAATATCAGCTAGTTGATGTTTAGTATCAATGAACTCTATAACTATATCATGATTAGTGACATGATCTCGTAAAAAGTGATGTCTAATATCAATATGTTTTGTTCTTGAGTGTTGAATGGGATTCTTTGTTAAACATATAGCACTTGTGTTATCACATTTAATGGGAATATTTTTAAGATGAACTTTATAATCTTCTAAGGTGTTTTTCATCCACACAACTTGTGCACAGCATGCACTAGCTGCAATATACTCAGCTTCGGTTGTTGATAGTGCAACCGAGTTTTGTTTCTTAGATGACCAGGAAACAAGAGCATGTCCCAAAAATTGACATGTTCCTGATGTGCTTTTTCTATATAATCTACATCCAGCAAAATCTGCATCAGCATAAGCAATTAACTCAAACTTCTCGGTTTTCGGATACCATAATCCTAGATTTGTGGTACCTTTAAGATATCTAAGTATTCTTTTAACCGCTTTGAGATGAGATATCTTAGGGTTCGATTGAAACCTAGCACAAAGTCCTACACTGAACATGATATCTGGTCTAGTTGCAGTGAGGTAAAGTAAACTTCCTATCATACCCCTATAAGTTTTTTGATCGAAGCTTTCTCCACTTTCATCAACTTCTAACTTAGTGGATGTGCTCATAGGAGTGTTAATAGCTTTTGAGCTTTCCATATTAAATCTCTTTAGCAAATCTAAAGCATATTTAGTTTGACTAATAAAGATATCATTTCTTAGTTGCTTAATTTGTAAGCCTAAGAAAAAGGTTAATTCTCCCATCAAACTCATTTCAAATTCTAGACTCATGGTTTTAGCAAAAGATTCACAAAGAGATTCGTTTGTAGAACCAAAGATAATATCATCAACATAAATCTGAACAATGAGAAAATTATTTTCAAAATTCTTGATAAACAATGTAGTATCAACCTTGCCTTTTGTAAAATTATTTTTAATAAGAAAAGAACTAAGTCTCTCGTACCAAGCCCTTGGGGATTGTTTTAAACCATAGAGAGCTTTAGTTAATTTAAACACATGATTAGTGAGGCTATTATTTTCAAATCCGGGAGGTTGTTCAACATAAACTTCTTCGGAAATAAAGCCATTAAGAAAAGCACTTTTAACATCCATTTGAAATAACTTAAAATTATTGTTACTAGCATAGGCAAGGAGCATCCTTATGGCTTCTAATCTAGCCACAGGAGCGAAGGTTTCTTCGTAATCGATACCTTCTTCTGGTTGAAACCTTTGGCTACTAATCTAGCCTTTTTCTAACCACGATACCATTTTCATCTTGTCTTGTTTCTAAAGACCATTTAGTACTAAATAATTAAATGGTCATTGCCTAGGAACTAAGCTTCCACACCTCATTTCATCTCAAATTTGATTTAACTCATCCTTGCATTGTGCGATAATCCTGAATCATCTTTTATGGCGTCGTCAAACTTTAGGTTTCATTTTGGAGAGAAAAGCGGCTGGTTTGGCACAAATCTTAAGAGAAGAAGTGTTTGAACCCCCTTTATATGTGTCCCTAGAATTACTCCGTAGTGAGCATCTACATAGTTCTCGTGTCCTTGTGTAAGGATGTTATCATCAAAATCATTTTTCTTGATTTCGGAAATCTCATTGAAAACAACATGAATGGATTCTTTGTTAAACATATAGCACTTGTGTTATCACATTTAATGGGAATATTTTTAAGATGAACTTTATAATCTTCTAAGGTGTTTTTCATCCACACAACTTGTGCACAGCATGCACTAGCTGCAATATACTCAGCTTCGGTTGTTGATAGTGCAACCGAGTTTTGTTTCTTAGATGACCAGGAAACAAGAGCATGTCCCAAAAATTGACATGTTCCTGATGTGCTTTTTCTATATAATCTACATCCAGCAAAATCTGCATCAGCATAAGCAATTAACTCAAACTTCTCGGTTTTCGGATACCATAATCCTAGATTTGTGGTACCTTTAAGATATCTAAGTATTCTTTTAACCGCTTTGAGATGAGATATCTTAGGGTTCGATTGAAACCTAGCACAAAGTCCTACACTGAACATGATATCTGGTCTAGTTGCAGTGAGGTAAAGTAAACTTCCTATCATACCCCTATAAGTTTTTGATCGAAGCTTTCTCCACTTTCATCAACTTCTAACTTAGTGGATGTGCTCATAGGAGTGTTAATAGCTTTTGAGCTTTCCATATTAAATCTCTTTAGCAAATCTAAAGCATATTTAGTTTGACTAATAAAGATATCATTTCTTAGTTGCTTAATTTGTAAGCCTAAGAAAAAGGTTAATTCTCCCATCAAACTCATTTCAAATTCTAGACTCATGGTTTTAGCAAAAGATTCACAAAGAGATTCGTTTGTAGAACCAAAGATAATATCATCAACATAAATCTGAACAATGAGAAAATTATTTTCAAATCCGGGAGGTTGTTCAACATAAACTTCTTCGGAAATAAAGCCATTAAGAAAAGCACTTTTAACATCCATTTGAAATAACTTAAAATTATTGTTACTAGCATAGGCAAGGAGCATCCTTATGGCTTCTAATCTAGCCACAGGAGCGAAGGTTTCTTCGTAATCGATACCTTCTTCTTGGTTGAAACCTTTGGCTACTAATCTAGCCTTGTTTCTAACCACGATACCATTTTCATCTTGCTTGTTTCTAAAGACCCATTTAGTACTAATAATTAAATGGTCATTTGGCCTAGGAACAAGCTTCCACACCTCATTTCTCTCAAATTGATTTAACTCATCTTGCATTGCGATAATCCATGAATCATCTTTTATGGCTTCGTCAATACATTTAGGTTCAATTTGGGAGAGAAAAGCGGCGTTGGCACAAAATTCTTTAAGAGAAGAACGTGTTTGAACCCCCTTAGATGTGTCTCCTAGAATTAGCTCCTTAGGATGAGCATCTACATATTTCCAATCCTTGGGTAAGGATGTTTCGGAAGTGGATGCATCCAAGTTGCTAGTTGGAGAAGGGGTTTCATTTAAATTCAAAGAATCAAAATTAACATCATCATCAAAATCATTTTTCTTGATTTCGGAAATCTCATTGAAAACAACATGAATGGATTCTTCTATAATTAAAGTTCTTTTATTGAAGATACGAAAAGCTTTAGAAACCGAAGAATAACCAAGGAAAATTCCTTCATCGGATTTAGCATCAAATTTTCCTAAGGCATCCTTTTCATTCAAGATAAAACACTTACACCCAAAAACTTTAAAATATGAAACATTGGGTTTTTTGTTGTTCCACAACTCATAGGGAGTTTTGGTGAGTAAGGGTCTTACTAGAACTCTATTCAAAATATAGCATGCAGTGTTTACGGCTTCGGCCCAAAAATATTTGGGTAGGCTACGTTCATTCAACATGGTTCTTGCCATTTCTTGTAAATTTCTATTTTTTCTTTCTACTACTCCATTTTGTTGAGGATTTCTTGGAGTAGAGAAGTTATGATTGTATCCATTAAATTCACAAAATTCTTGAAAATCACGGTTTTGAAATTCACCACTATGATCACTTCTAATTGACGAAATCATAGAACCCTTTTCATTTTGGACAAGTTTACAAAACTTGGTAAAATATCTAAAGCATTCATTTTTATGTTTTAAGAAATAAGTCCATGTGTATCTACTATAGTCATCTACAATGACGAAAGCATATTTGCTACCACCTAGACTTGATGTAGAGATAGGTCCAAACAAGTCCATATGGATCAATTGTAAAGGCCTAAAGGTGCTTGTTTGATTCTTAGATTTGAAACTACCCTTAATTTGTTTTCCTAATTGACAAGCATCACACACATTATCTTTGATGAACTTGATATGATGAATTCCTCTTACAAGTTCTTTGGATGATATTTGAGTGATTAGTTTCATGCTAGCATGACCTAATCTCCTATGCCAAAGCCAAGCATCCTCAATCAAAACCGAGAAACACATTTCATTACAAAGATCATTGATGTCAATAGTGTATACGTTATTTTGTTTTAATGCAATGATAGATGTGTTTTTGTGTGGTTTTTCAATGATGCAAGCATTAGATTCGAATTTGACAACATATCCTTTATCACACAATTGACTAATGCTCAAGAGGTTATGTTTTAAACCATCAACTAACAAAACATCTTCAATAAAGAAGTTGGATTTGTTACCTATGGTTCCTTTGCCAATGATTTTACCCTTGTTGTTGTCTCCGAAGGTGACATAGCCTTCGTCTATGCTAGTGAGTTTAAAGAATTGAGATGGATCTCCGGTCATATGCCTTGAGCATCCACTATCAAGGTACCATCTCTTGCTCCTAGCTCGTGATGATGTATGTTTCTACAAAAAAGGATGATTTTTAGGTACCCATTTACTTTTGGGTGCCTCGAACACTGATCTAAATTGTTTATCATGTTGCATAGAATTTATCGTGGTTCCTTTAGGAACCCAAATCAATTTGTTTGGACTAACTCTCTTGAGTGGACAATGATAAGTTCTATGTCCATGTTTGCAACAAAAGTTGCATTTGCTTTGGTGCCAAACATATATGATAGGGCCTTTAATGAAGGTGGTTGGATTTTGGTGAGGACTTCTCACAAATCCGATTCCACTTCTTTTAGGAACATGACCCTTATTTGTAAGGATCATATTCAAAGACTTGCTACCAACCTCGAATTTCTTCAAGGTGTCCTTAAGTAGCAAGTTCTCCTTTTGGAGAGTTTCTAGATCATGACATTTTTTACATGGAGCTAAACTATCATGATATTGAATTTCTAATTTATCGAAATTACAAGTAAGACTATCATGCTCCTTTTTTAGCAATTTGTATTTTCTACTAATAGTTTTGCATTCATCAAATAAGTCATGGAAGGCATTTAGTAATTCATCAAATGATAAATCTGCATCAATTAAATTTGTTACCTCATCTCCGATGGCCATTAGGGCGTAATGAGCAACTTGCTCGGTGTTGGACTCCTCTTCTTCGGATGCGCTTGAGTCATCCCACGTTGCTTTGAGCGCCTTCTTCTTTGGTGTTCTCTTCTTGGTTTAGGGACAATAACTTTTGTAGTGTCCCGGCTTCTTGCATTCATAGCAAATAACTTGGTCCTTTTTGGGTTCAAATTTATTTTTTGAGTCATTTTTAAACTTGTTTCTTTTAATGAATTTTTTGAATTTCCTTGTTAGAAGTGCCAAGTCATCGTCACAGTCTTCATCACTTGAGTTTTCTCTCAAGTGGTCTTCGAAAGTTCTAAGTGTCATATCCTTCCTGTTCTTTGGAAGGATGTCTTCTTGCTCTTCATAAGCTTTGCAAGTCATTTCGTAGGTCATTAATGACCCAATTAATTCTTCAAGAGGGAAATTATTTAGATCTTTAGCCTCTTGAATAGCAGTGACTTTAGGGTCCCAACTCTTAGGAAGGGATCTTAGAATCTTATTTACGAGCTCAAAATCCCAAAAACTTTTGCTGAGTCCTTTTAGACCATTGACGACATCCGTGAAACGGGTGTACATATCGCCAATAGTCTCGCTCGGTTTCATTCGGAAAAGTTCAAAAGAATGTATCAAAAGATTGATTTTTGACTCTTTCACTCTACTTGTGCCTTCGTGAGTCACTTCGAGTGTATGCCAAATATCAAATGCGGTTTCACAAACCGAAACACGATTGAACTCATTTTTATCAAGCGCACAAAATAAGGCATTCATAGCCATTGCATTAAGAGTGAAAGTCTTCTTCTCCAATTCATTCCAATCGATCATTGGAAGAGAAGACTTCGAAAATCCATTTTCGACAAGATTCCAAAGTTCAAAATCCATTGAAATAAGGAAGATCCTCATTCGGGTCTTCCAATAGGTGTAGTCCGTCCCATTGAACATGGGTGGACGTGTAATAGAGTGGCCCTCTTAATTTCCAACGTAAGCCATCTCTCTTGGGTTTTAATCCGATTGAGAGTTAACCCCGCTCTGATACCAATTGTTAGGATCAAGAGCACTAAGAGGGGGGGGGTGAATTAGTGCAGCGGAAAACTTTCAACGATTTAAAACGACGTTCGTATAATAATAAGAACGATTTCAGTATGAAAGTCGATTCGGAAATTGCTTTAACTTAAGATCAAGTAAAGTGCAGTTAAAGTAAAGCTATGGAAGTAGTTGCAGTTAAGATAGAGAACAAAATGTAAATGCAAACTGAGATTTAGAGTGGTTCGGTCAATCTTGACCTACATCCACTTTTGGCTTCCTCCTCCGATGAGATTACCGACGTCCACTAGAGGCCTTCCTTCAATAGGCGAAGGCCAACCACCCTTTTACAGTTTCACTCCTTTTGATGGGCTTAGGAGACAACCCTTACAGATTTTTCACTCCTCTCTTGAATGATCAAAACTTTGAAGAAAAGAGGGAGAAGAACTTCTAGCCTTTTACAACACTTTTAAGCTCTCAAAATCTCAGAATAAATGCTAAGTTTCGGTGCCCTTTCATGCATGAAAGGGTGGGGTTTATATAGGCCCCAGACTGATTTGAATTTGGAGCTCAAAAATGTCATATCCCATGTTTTCGGGGTCCTGGCGGTACTACCGCCTGATAGGGGCGGTGCTACCGCCCAGTCTCACTCGGAGACTAAGCCCAGGCGGTGCCACCGCCTGACAGGGGCGGTGCTACCGCCCAGTCTCACTCGGAGACTGAGCCCAGGCGGTGCCACCGCCTGACAGGGGCGGTACCACCGCCCAGCCTCACTCCGAGTCTCGGCTGCTGGGCGATGCCACCGCCGACCCAAGCGGTGCCACCGCCGACCAGGGAATTTGGGTCTGTTAAGGGCCCAATTGCCCCAAGATTAAGTTAATGGGATCACCTCCCATTTCTAACTTAATCATCATGCTAACTACGATAATTTTCAAGACATTTACTGCAACTTGCTCCGGTGCGTCAATCGCTTCTTCCGTCGAGCTTCCGGCGAACTTCCGGCGATCATCCGACGAACCCTTGGCGATGCTCCGGCGGACTTTCGGCAAACTCCTGGACTTGCGACGATCCACTTGGCGAGTTTCGATGAGCTTCTTTGGCAAGCTCCTGGACTTCTCGGATTTGTTCCCGCAGAACCTCCGATAACCGTCCGGACTTCCGTCGAACTCTCGAACCCCCAACGTGATCATAGTCTTGACTTCGGCGCAACTCCTGTTGCATGTCTTACTTTCATCGTAGTTAATCCTGCACACTTATCTCAACATATGGATTAGATAACAAATGACAATTGACTTCATCATCAAAATCCGAGATTCAACACTTATTTGGTTTAACACCCAAGAGAAATGGCTCTTTTCGGCTTTCAAGAGGAATTTTTCATCCTTCATCCTCCCATGTTCAATGGGACGAACTACACTTGTTGGAAAACTCGAATGAGAGGTTTTTTGCTTTCTATGGATTTAAACTTATGGAATATCATTGAAAACTGATTTCAAAAGTCTTCTACTCCAATGAACGAATGAAATGATTTAGAGAAGAAAACTTTTTCTTTGAATACTAGAGCTATGAACTCTCTTTTTTGTGCTTTGAGCAAAAATGAGTTTAATCGTATTTCTATTTATGAAATAATTTTTGATATTTGGCATATACTTAAAATCACACACGAAGGCACTAGTAGAGTAAAGGATTCTAAGATAAATCTTTTAATGCATGATTTTAAACTATTTCGAATGAAGTCATGTGAATCCATTGTTGACATGTACACCCGTTTTACGGATGTCGTCAATGGCTTAAAAGCTCTTGGCAAATATTTTTTGAATCTTGAACTTGTTAATAAAGTTTTACGATCTCTTTCTAAAACTTGGGATCCTAAAGTAACGATCATTCAATATGCCAAGGATTTGAATACTTTCCCCCTCGAAAAACTTATCGGGTCTTTAATGACCTATTAAATGAGTTGAATGACACAATACGAATATGAGAACAACCTTCCAAAGAACAGAAAGGATTTGACACTTAGAACAAATGAAGACCACTCGAGCGAAAGCTCAAGTGATGATGAACTTGAACTTCTCACTATAAAATTTTAAAAGTTCATTAAACAAGAATCAAAAAATAAAAATAAACTTAAAAAGAATGTAACTACTTGCTATAAATGCAAGAAGAAGAAAGTACCTTGGGACAAAACGAGTTCATCTGAAGTTAAAGAACAAACCAACAAAAGCGATGTGGCAAACTACGTCTTAACTACTTTCGACGATCAGGTAACCAAAACTCTTTTACTTTATTTTAAAATTACATAATGCTTTTCATAAGTTATTTTTAATTTAGTTTAGAAAAATTATATATAAATTTTTCTTGAAAATTGTATGTTCAATGATGTAATAAAAATGTAAAAAATTGGGGATCATGCTTTTCTTTTTCTAGCTAATTTTGAAAATGATAATGGCAATTGCATGTTTTCTGAAAATATAACAAAATATTAGATTTAAATCTAATGATTAATCCTATATATGTTTTTAAGAAAAAATAATGTGTATCTAAATTGATGATTTCTGACTTTCATTGAAAATGCTCAATGAAATCATACTTGATGTTTTAATGACATAATGATATAAGATGTAATGGAAATATTAAAGTTTTGATACCATGCTTGATGATTTTATACTATGAATGAGATTTTAAAGTTATGCATGATGATTTTTGTGATTCATGGCTTATTGATCTTTATCATAATAAAAGTTATTTTACGGTTTTAAACATGATAAATGGTTTTCATATGAAAAACTTGAGCATACTTATGTGAAATCAATCACATAAAATGAAACACATGAAAAGGAAAATGTATTATCATTAGAATTAAAATGATAAATCAAATGATGATGAATCTTGTCTTTGTCTTTTGGTAATATATTTTTGGTCATGAAGATTTTTTTGATAAATCTTGTCTTTGTCTTTTGGTTTTAAATAATGATGCATTTTTTGATTTGGTATAAAAACTTGGGCTTGTAAGAAATCAAATCACTTAAATTCAAACAACTAAAAGGAGGAAAGCTTTCTTCTCCAAAATTTCTCTACTTTATCAATTTTTCAAAAAGGAGAGATTAATGAATCTATCTATATTTTTTTATGAATATCTTGAAAATGATTTTGATGATTTAAATTTAATAGGTTTTATCAAAATCATGATCTTGACTTCTCGAGATTTATAACTTAAAATTGTTTATGAATCAAGATCTCTTATGTGTTCTTGTATCATTCCTTCTTATTTAGAATTATCTAAATGAATCATTCATGAATTGATCTTTCATCTTTCATGTCATGATTTTCTTATGATTACCTTTGTATTTATGTGATGCTTAGAGCATTGATGTAAGAAGGAAATGAATTGCACCATTAAAAAATTCTCCTCCTCTTCTTTCTTGTTTATAATGAAAAAGGAGAGAAAGGAAATCACTAGTATTTTAATAGATTGATGAATTTATTTATTTCATTTTGAATCTCTTGTAAGTGATTTTGATGATTTTGATTATTTGAATTTGAATGAGTTTTTATCTATATCATGATCTTGAATTCTCATAATCAAAACTTGATTTTTTTTCTATATGAATCAAGATCTCTCACTTTTTATTCTCGAATGATTTCTTACATTTTATTAATGAAAATATTTGTCCAAATGAATCATAATGTTTCCTTGATTATTTTTTTCCTCACAACTTGCGATGATGTGCTTTGATGTTTGGAACATTATATACATAAATTGATATTTCTTTCATGTTTTGATACTCCTTTGTTTTCATAAAGTTCATCACCAAATTAATTATTATTCTTCTTTTTTTTATAATGACAAAAGGGGAGAAAAGTTGCTAATTTGCACTAAAGAGAAGCAAAAAGTTTTCTTATCTCAAAAGATGCAAAACTTTGCCAACTTTCATGTGTAAAATTTGCTAGTTTGCATGTTCTAAAATTATGTAAAATTTACTAAATTTGTTAGCTTGTACAAGTCAAGAAAATACAAAAACATGCTAGCTTGTTCATCTCAAAAGAGAAGCAAACATTGCTAACTTTCATATTTCAAGAAGCAAAAGTTGCTTTCTTGAACATCTCAAATATTGCTATCTTGAATATCACCAAAAATTGCTAGCTTGCCTATTGTAAGAAGTAAAAATGCAAACATGCAAAATTTATAATCTTGCACATCTTTAAAATTAATGATGATTTAGTGATTATGCATGTTGTAAAGTGATTTGCTAGCTTGTATGTTATAAAACTTGCATATCTCAAAAATTGGCTAGATGCACTTCTCTTTTTTGTTGATGACAAAGGAAGAGAAGTTATGATGACAATTATGCATGGAATGATGTATTGAATGATTTGATTATGCATGATTTTATAATAACATATTACAAATATTCATGATTAAATTTGCCTTAACTTGAATTCAATTTGAATTCAAGGTTCATCTCAAACATGCCATATTGATAGAGGGAGTTTGTTTAAACTCTATCATCAATTGGTTGTCATCATCAAAAATGGGGAGATTGTTGAATCTCATATATTGATGATGAAATAAATTGATGTGTTTGTGATCTAATGAGCATTTTGAGTAACGCAAGGCTAACGTCGATCAAAAAAGGTAAATTGATTAAAGTAGGAGGAATCAGATGTTGGGCCAAAGCAAACATATCAGAAGATTGGACGTCGGGCTGAAGGAACGGTCGATGTATCGACAAAAGGCTTCGGGCCATGAATTCGAGCATCGGGCTAAGAAGATCGGACATTGCACTAAGAAGATCGGATGTTGTGAGAAAATAATATTCCGATT
The DNA here is from genome assembly GCA_004837865.1 of Musa balbisiana. Classification (NCBI taxonomy): domain Eukaryota; kingdom Viridiplantae; phylum Streptophyta; class Magnoliopsida; order Zingiberales; family Musaceae; genus Musa; species Musa balbisiana. The sequence goes on from CM017197.1 coordinate 18,862,566, forward strand.
GGGCAATACACCGAAGGAGAGGACGATATGCCGAAGGATCGGACGAAGCGCTGGATGAACCAATAATATACCAGATAATAAGGATTCGCTTATAATCGATTATGTCTAGATCGAGTTAGTTTAGAGTCTAATTGAGTCGATTTAAAATGTAATTAAGTCAACTCAATTAGCGGCTAGTTAGGCCCAAGTTTAGGCTATGTTAGGCCTAGTGAAAGGTCCAAATAGTGACCAAATAGATGAAACCGTCATGGCACAATCTCCGAGATTGTGTCAGGTAGTGGTACCGCTAGTCTGGGCGATGGTAACACTCAAACATAATCTCTAAGAGACTGTCAGGTGGTGGTACTGCTCAGTATTGGTGGTGGTCTTGCTAGTACCCCAAAGACTCGGGTTGAGACATTTTTAGGCTCCAAGTTTGAATCAATATGAGGCCTATAAATACCCCTCTCATCTCTAGTTAACTAACACAAGAATTGAGAGTAAAAAAGAAAAAAAACACTATTGTAATCTTGTGTGAACTCTCAAACTCTAAGTGTTTAGAATTCTATTTAGGAAGGAGTAAGTGGGGGTGTAAAGGTTCTCTCCTAAGCTTACAAAAGGAGAATAGAGTTGTAAAGAGGTGGTTGATCTTTGCCTATTGAAGGAAGACCGTTAGTGAATGTTGGTGGCCTCGACAGAAGAGGAATCGGTGGAGTAGATGTAGGTCACGACGATCGAACCACTATAAAAATCTGATTTGTATTTCTTTTGAGCAATTTACCTTACTGCAAACTTTCTTCATTGCTCTACTTCCTCATTATACTCTTACGTAAGTGTTTTTAAGTTAACATCTTTCCAATCAGTTTTCAACGAACAAATATTTTTCGAAACCAATGTTTTTACCGCTGCACTAATTCTCCCCACCTCTTAGTGCTGCTCTTGATCATAACACAGGACCTGTACAAGGTTGCAACTAGGTTGACCCTTTGCAGACACGTATGTCACAAAAGCGCCTCATGACTTAGGCAATCCCAACTAAATTCGAGAAGTTAGTGTAAGGGTGCTTCGTGACTTAAGCAACTCAAGCTAATTTCATGTTTTGATCACAAGAGTGCCTCACGACATAGGCAATTCCAGTTAAGTCCGTGATAGTCCACTCCTAATTCCTCCTCTGTTGAGGCCATCGACTTTTTCTAATGATATCCTTTCTATGGGCGAAGATCAACAACTCTTATTACAACTCTTTTCTCCTTTTCATAGGTTTAAGAGAGAAACTTTACAACTCTTTTTTTTTTACTAGTCTTCATAACTCCTTTAAATTGACTTAGAAGATTGAGGAGAAAGGACTCAACACTTTAGATTGCACACTTAGAATTATAAGTTTTTCGAGCTTTTTTCTTGTTATCTCAAGCAAGAATGAGTGGGGTACTTATAGGCCTCAAATGGCTTAAAAAATAGAGCCAAAAAGTCTCATCCTTGGGTTTTTGGGGTACTGGCAGTACCACCACCTATAACACTGAGCACTGGCAGTAACACTGCCTACAGCACTGAGCATTGGCAGTAACACTGCCTACAGCATTGAGCACTGATAGTACCATCGCTAGTCTAGGTGGTACCACTACTTGACATAGTCTCAAAGACTATGTTCTGGTGATATTACCACCAGCTAGTTTAGGCGGTACCACCGCTTGACATTGGCGGCCATCGTCGAGTCTTCCGGGAATATAGACTTTGTACATTTCAGCTAATATGTGGTTCCACCACTTGGTCTGGTTATGTCACCGCTTGACCCAACTGTATGTCACTGAATATGCATTCCAATCGACCCAAATCAGCCCTGATTCAAGCCCAATGGGCCCTTAATTAAGTTAGCATGTTTACACCCAAAACTAATTTAATTAAGACCTAAATTATAACGATCAAGACATAAACAATTACAAAATATGAATCTTAAGTTATCTGGCATGTCATTGGTTCATCTGAACTCTTGGCGCATCATACTTTTCTTCGACGTATTGCTTGATCTATCGGCATGTTGACTCTTGCATCATCCAATCTTGGCGTAATGTTTGATTCTCTTACTTCAATCGATTTATCTTTTGATGATCGAAAATAGTCCTGCATCACTTTTCTCGAACACAAATTAGATTATACACACATCAATTGATTTCAGTCAATAGAAGAGGGACCGGGTCAACACAGGAGAGGTTGCATGTTAGGCAACAACAACTCGGTACTACGTGGTTGCTTCTATGATGATGTCTCCTCCCACAATTGATGATGATCTTAATTTTTTTAATTTAAATTACATGTATTATTATATTAATAGTTTATTATGAGTCAACATACTATGCTCTTCGCTCGACACTATTTCTATCCTCCAAAGAAGGAGCGATACCGATCAGACCGACCATAGCGATGCCGAGGTCTCCGTCGAATCAATTTGGCCATAGATGAATCTGTTTGTAAGTGGTGCACATATAAATAGCAAGTAGCTCTTCGCGCACTTAAATTGAATTATGTATACTTAATGTAGCAACAACCTCTTTCAAATGTATGGTTTTTCTGCAAAAAATAACTTGGTTTCTAATATTTCAAATCCATTACAAACTAATTCAAGTGACCAGTGAAAAATAACAAAAGCAAAGCAAAATTGACCCTTGTCATCAGATGTCCGGAGTTCCAACTCCTGTTCATGCACATGGTCCAAAGGATGTCTGAGAGCTTGTAAAAAATGCAATACGGTAAGTGGTAGTCCGATGTGGTACCTCCTCGATCATGTAGAAGTAAAACAACCAGAGAATCCCCCTGCAGTGTATTCGCCAACAACAAAAAGAACATTTAACATCAGAAAGATCACAAGACTCGTAAGGATAGGATATACCAAACGGATTCCATGAGTGCTTTTTGGGGACAAAAATCATGCAGTTTCAGGCTTGGGTTGTCACATTGAAGAAAACTTCACAGTGATAGTGGGTTTAATTAGAGAAATGATTCTGGGAGGGATGGCAACAATCAGTCAAGCCATGCTCAAATTTTCCATCAACCATGCTAACCTAGTCTATGCTATAATATTCATCGAAAACTCAAAATCTTGTTTCCCGGATACATCACTGATAGCAGCTAGAATGCAGGCCAAATATTTTTGTTCAGGCCTCTAATTATGGAAAATTAAAGCGTAAGAGTAGCAAAGTGTTATTGACTTATAAATTTGATGATGCACTCAAAACACAGTAGCATTTCATTGAATTAGGAGGCCGATTTAAAAAGAAGAATCAAAATTCTAGATCCCTTGGTAATTTTATCTCAATAGTGTCTTTGCTAAGAGGTACTCAATAGTAAATTAGAGCTCAGAAAAGAGGGTACCTGAGTGGAAATTTCGTCTCTGGAATTTCTTCAACTATCATATTTCTCTGTTAAGCTGGGTTATCTTTAGATTCAGACCTCTGCTGTTTCCGATAATGAAAATAGACAAATTGGATCAGAATCTGACTTAGTTAAAGAGACTTTTGCTTCAAGCGATCGCTAGATATCAACAACAAATATGGAATTTGGCAGTAGAGAAAAACTCCATTCATCTGAGCAAAAACATTGATAGAACATAAAACAAACAATATCATTGAAGGATACGAAAACATCCAGTAGTATACATCCTCCAGCATCAGCTAGCCAGGGGAGATTGGGCCTGATTTTACGCCAATCCAAGCTTTCCACAAGAATACTGCACAGAAAATTGCAGGATATGGTAGTTGCTCCTCAACTAAAAGCACAATCCCAGAAAGTCTATGTGAAGTTTCTAAAAGTGCCATAAAATATTCAGCACACACCATACCTTCCCACATATGTTGCATTTCCACTCACCGCAAAAACAAACATTAACGGGTTAAGGCCCTGTAAGAGAGACACATGATCACACCAAGTGGTCAAATAACCAATATAGTTAACAAAAAGTAATAACATGTTAATCAAAGCATTTAAAAAGAATTTCCACATCCTCCGGTGGAGTGGGGGTCAGGTAAGTAGGGTGGGGCAGAATGTATGGGTGGACGTCTTAACAAAAAATTAGCTACACAAAGCATCATAAGATATGAGATCTTGCCTGAACATTGCCCCTTCTAACCTGCAAAACATTCGAAAACACAGAGTCAGATTAAGTTTTACATAAATTGAAATAGCCACGTAAATATGAGGATACAACAAAATAGCAGAGTTGCATGTTCCCAGTGCAAAAAAAGTTCCCGTAGTCCTTGCAATGCGCCAAAGATAAAGAAATTTGCTGACTATTAATAGTATTTCATACACACAAAATTCATTCTCACGTTTAAATATATCTGAGGAAGCCTTGCCCCCATATAAATAGCTGCCATTGCCCAACCAAGTAAGTTTCCAACTCCGCTGCTTCCATCATCTTGAACATGGTCCTATGAATGGTTAGGTAAAATATGTAATTCATTTCTGCAGCAATCTTTTAAAGATGATCAAAAGTCAAGATAAAAGAAGACATCACATGCTAAAGCAAATATGCAGCATTAACTCAAAAAGGAATACGGACTAGCATTACCTGTAACAACTTACGTCCGACTCGTATGACCATTCCATTAGGTGATGCAGTGTGCACATCATTGATGCAAAGATGAAGAACACACATACCAAAGAAAAATACAGCTGAAGGTACCTGAATTTGAAGCATGTGCCCATACAATTCATTATCACATTATGTAAAATCCAAAAAAAAAGTTTTGAGCAGCTATTCTGTACTCACTACAGCAAGCATATTTTTAGTACTCAAATTCGGTGGTGCAGATTGCGGGAAAATAGTCCTGTCAAGTAGAGGCTCTTTTGCTACAGATTGCTGATTGCCACTTCTGGGTGGTGACCCTCCATTGTCACATGAATGTGCTAACCAAGCACCAAAAGCAGGCACAGGGCTTTTAGATAAAGACCGTGCTGACCTGGCATCAAAGATTGGTAAATATGCAAAAGTAAGAACAAATGGAGGATAAACTGAATAACAATGAAGGAACACCAGAAAAAACAGATTAGCATACATACAAGAACAACATATCAAGTACAAACTGAATCACCAAAAAGAAATATTGATTAAATTCACCACATGGATATTTGCCAAGACTAACACATCAAGCACAAACTGAATTACCAAGAAAGAAATATTGATTAAATTCACTTCACAAGTAACATTCGCTATGGAATCCATAACAAATTAAAACTGATTTAATGTAACAATGCTACATTAAAGAAGGATCACTTGTTCCACTGCTGCAACTGTACTGTAACTGGTTGGAAGCTGACAACCTTGTCAGTAAAATAAAATGCCAAAATAAATAACTATTTCCTTGATCTATGGAGAGGCTTATACATGACATAGACATGGAGCATCTGGAAAGGGAACACGAAATAGGAATGTTGACAATGTCTATTAGAAACATGGCAAGACTTCCAAATCATTTCACAAACTCTTTGAAGGAAATATCTGAGAACACATCCTGCAATATGTAGAATCATTAGGTTAGTCTTGTCTAGGTTTTTATATATTACAAGGTTCATTTTGTACTTTAGTTCCCTAGGTCCTTGGATATTTGTTCATACCTCGTGAATATATTTGAGGCAGTTCCCCCTTGAAAAAAACATGATTGATTATATATTTAACAATGATAACATTTCTTGCCTTGGCATTTGTCATTTCTACCAAAAGAAAGATATCAGGGTCCTGAAACACTTAGCAAAGGCTGATGCTAGGAGAAAAATCATAACAGGGTTGATATGTGCATTACAATGACTCTTTCTTCATAATGTGTAAAATGTAGAAAGCATTTTCATTTTGATCTGAAAGAGGAGGGATCGGAGAAGGGGATTGTGGTTGCAAATGAGAAAGTTTTCGTTATTGGATAGAAGGAAACAATCAAAATATAAGAACATAAGCAGCAAAAAAATTGGGAACATAAGCTGCAAAGTTCCTGATAGTAGCAAAGTCTGCAATTGACACTATCTGAGATCTGAACCTTACACTTATTCTGGGAAGACTAATGAATCAACCAGTGAGAAGGAATGATTAGCTATCTTAAAAATTTCACCATATCCTACTTATATTTTAGGTCTATAAGAGAAATTAATGTGACAAAGCATTTTTGACAGATTAAAATGGTTAATTACTTACAGGTTGTCCTTATTTAAACCACACTGGAGATTACTTTTCAGATAAAGAATTAAAAGAAATCAGGACCTGAGGATCAATTAATCATAACAGGATCATTCATTTACACTTTGCTGAATCATGAAGATGTGACTGAATAAAGCTTAAAAAGATATGCCACCAGTCCCTCCATTCAATTTGACAGATAGTTAACTGGCAGCTAGATTACTAAATCTGGAATACAGGCTGGTAAGAGTTTCTAGTATGCAAGCCATCATGAAGAGATAATGCCCAAGAATGATCCATGTGGTGATGTCCTACGTGATATTGGATTTATTTAGAAATCCTATGTCTTAAACATTATTTCTTGACTCATGTCATACCAAACCATAAGAAATAGAAACCTAGTAATATAGGTCATGATTTAGATGAGACTGTACAAGGCGTGTCTTACAAAGAAAAATAAATATAGCAAACCCTTAAATCTATCACAATAGGATCAAAAGATGATACTCAAGTCACTTGTCTCGCACAATATATTTATATCATAACTTGTACAAATTCATTTGCCAACTTCAGAAAACAGTCTAATCATATATGAAGATACAGATTTAAAACCTAAAAAATAGAATTAAAATGAACAAGAAACCTACGTGTAATAGAAGTCACTCCCATAGGAATCACAAAGTACTTCAACTGGAATTGGTGAGCTTGGTATGTTGACTTCCTTTGAGGGACTTGTGCCATTTGATTGGTAACCATTAACTCTAGTTTTCTTTGAATCTCCTAGCAGGCACTCTTCTGCTGATCCATCTTCTTGATGATGCTTTTGGCTCTGAAATCATAGCTAAAGATATCAAAAACCATAAGGTTCTAAAGAAAGTAAATCATCTCCATTTAATCAAATCAAAATTTACCAAAATATGCAGAATAGAATTTAGTCAAGATGGAAGCATGGAGGTACAAACAGGTACAAACAGGCAACAACAACCATCTTAACTCTATCCATACAATACAATTGAGATTTCCACATACAAGGACCCAAAATTTAAGATTCACTATTCGGTAATTATTTAAATTGATATATAGCATATGTAATCTCAGTTTATATTGGTCAAATGAGGACCAATATATTACCTATGAGTTAAATGGTGCAAATTACTAGCATAAACCAAGTCTCTGGCAACAAAAGAAGAAGTGAAAGTTTTGCCTCAAGCAATATTTTAACAAAGACATTAAGATCTCCATTTATTTACTGGAGGTCTATAACATCAGATAGTATGTATTACCTTAACATGTATTCCATGTTTGTTTGGTTCAAGTCTATGGTAAATGTAACCATAATACATAGTCTGCCCAGTCAGGATCACTGTACTTGCTGTATATAACTGCAAGTCAATATAACAACCATAAACCAAGATAAGTAGTAGAATTATACAACATTTACTATCATTTAAGTTGAAAATCTCACCAATGCCACATAATACTGTGTCGGCAACTGCAAAATTAAACACAGAAGTTAGCAAATCAGAATTCTTAATCATCTTTTTTTTTTTTTTGGGGAAATCAACTTCAAATTGTAAAATATCTAAGACATTATCCTTTTTCATTACTGTCACACCATTGCCAGTGTGACATCACCATGAATGTTTGTGTGGCCTAAAACCCAGTTCACAATTTGGTAGGTTTTTCTAGAACCTAATATCAGAGAGCTGGGAAGATCTGATGTGGTCCATAATAGGGATACAACTGGGATCAGAAGTGAGAGCAAATAAATGAGATTGTGGCATATACCTGAGATTAATCTGATCAACTGACCTGGCTTAGGTGAAAGGATCATTGCTTGCTTGACATTCTACACTAGGAAGAAATAATTAGGTAGATATAGTACCTATATTGTGGATAACTTTGAAAAAAAAAAGTGGATAGAAGGGATACATTCTTGGACGATTACATCAAAAATGGAAGACGGAAGAAGGCACTGTGCCTAACTGCCCATACCCAATAGAAAGTAATGAATAAAGTTAAAATCATTTGACAAAAGAGTGCTGACAGCACACATTGAATACTCAGAAAATGCCCCTTATTACTCTTAAAAGTGGATACACAATGCCCCTAGTAAGTTTAAAGAGTAGAAAACCAAGCAAATGTACTTCTAGTATAACTATAGTAAGAGAATGGGTTCAGTAATCACTAAGAAAAATGTTGGCTTAGACTCTAGGCACATGCACTTGTGATAAATTCTAAAACATGTAGATAATTCATTAGATCAGAGATGGGAACTGATACAATGCAAGATCAAATGCATATCCATGCTGAAGAGCTAGGTCAATGGATATAGGCAGACAGGAGTCAGACCATACTCTTTAAACTTCAGAATAAGCATGAGAGGAGTCAGAAGGGCATCAGAACTTTTTACAGCTGATACAAAAGGTGATAACAGAAAAAAGCACAATCAGGAAACAAGTTTAACAACATGTTCCTGACAGAGTTCAGCAGTTGATAGATCTAAATCTGCAAACACCGGACACCAAGCTTAGCAAAATAATGCAATGTAGCTTATTAGAAAGGTTACTTAGTCAACTATGAACTTCTAATGATGTCCATATGAGAAAACCTGGAGAATGATATAATGATCAATTCTACGTGAATAGATGTCAATGATACTTACAGTAGCAGGTTCTAGCAGACAGCCGATGAGGTTAAATAAATCTCTGCAAGTAAATGGATCCAGTATTAGAAGTTAAGAAAGAAACAGGAAAAAGGTAAGGCTGGAAACAGATAAGGGGTTTGAACCCATCAAATTAAATGGTGCTTAAACATGTTTAGCTTTGATATATGTCTAATAAGCAGTATATAGGGATGCAAATAGCTACTAATGATGAGATCTGTGAATTCTCTTTTTTAAGAACCCAACGTTTAGCACTCCCAGATATGAAACAAACAAAGTGCACAAATGCAAGACAATTCAACACTGAGTTTGTTTGCCATCCTAGAAACACAAGGCCTGTACATGTAAAGGACTCAAATGGACTGTATCATCAACTTGGGAACAAGTTATATGTGTGAAACAGGCATCAGAACATCGTCTCTGTTATCTCCATTCATAAGACAACAAATAAAGCATCAGCAAGTCAATGAGTAACATTATCTTATCAATTTGTATTTGAGTAGATATCATGTTGAATAGTTTTTTGTCACTCAAGCAGCCAACATGTTGCAATTATGACAACACCATTCTTGCACTCCCTATTTGTTATTAATATAGAGAACACAACTTGGTACGTATGGGAAACTAAAGAACTCAAAACTAAAACGGCTTTATGCTGACATGAACCAAGAACAGGTTACACCATGTAAAACATCCTGATTCAGCCAAACACTCAAATGCAGAGTATTACCCAAATGAGAACACTTCGTTAAAATTTGAAGCATGGTGCGAGATAAAAGTAAACATTACCCAACGATCCATGTCATTAGAAAAGCAATTGAAAGGCCTTCTGTAGATTTCTCACAGTAATTTGTCATGATTTGAGGAACCTCTGCAATTACCCAGCTGATGATGCTGGCAGCTCCAAGAAATAAGGAAATTCCATCCTTTGTACTACAAAGGCAATACTTCAAGTACATTTGAGCCCATCGCGAGCAATGTTGGTTTAAGAAGCAATCAGGCGGAGGAGCTGTTTTAAGAAAACTCATTGCAGAAGTTAACTACTCCCAAGTCCCAACCTAGACAATTTCAACGAAAAGATTCAAGATTAATCTTAGAGAACACATGACCGATAAATCTGAGTACTGACGCATCTAAAATAAGTTCCACTGCCTGCACAGAGAACTATAAGTCATCAAACTTTTTATACCTTCAGAGCATCAAATTATAGTTTGAGGAATATAATATACACAGTGACTCACAACAGCACTTGCTCTATATTAAAGGTCCCACGAAGTTCTAAGGTCGAGTTAAAGAAAGATTCTTAGTCTCATAGCTCACATGTGAAACATATTCAGAACCAAATAATTTCAGACTGTGCAGCAGCTCTGAAACCACAAAATAATCGTAATGCGGCTTAGTTGTGCATAAATCCATATGGTTTGGATTTTTTACGAGAATAATAATCCATACTAGTTGGCGCACCAAAGATGAAAAACTCATCACTGGCGCTCACACACATGATGTTTCAGCCACCATATATCTTACGGTAACAGAAATAATTTGTGCTGAATTATAATCTTCGCATGATGGAGAGCACAAAACCTGTCTTGTGAAGAATGATATTCCAAACATATAAAGTCTCTCCTGCATGTTATACAAGACATCAACATGCACAAGGGCCAAAAAACCAAAGCAGCATCGTTGCAAGCAGCAACAGTAATACCAGAAGAAACGAAAACATCGATCAGAACCCTAACAATGGTGATCAAGATAGTTGCGTCCGGTAACACGAAATCAAACTAATCCATGATTTAATCTCGAAACCGAACAGAGTTATCAAGTTCAAGGCAGTGCCTCAATCAGGAAATACCCGTAAAGAAACACATAAGACTACACAGCATTCAGATCCAAGAACACCCGGAAAACCACCACAAGGACCAAAACCCGATGAAACTAAACCGGCCACGAAACACTGTCGATTCATTATTGCTAAATCAAGCGACAACTCCAATTCAGAAAACGAAAGAACAGAACAAAAACCTCAACTACAACACGAATCCTACATGTCAAAGAGGCGCATGGGGTGTGACCAGAACGGAAAGAGACCATGGATAAGCTTAAAGATCAAAATCACCTCTAGTTTCCAGAGAGATCCCGGCTGCACAGAGAGAGAGAGAGAGAGAGAGAGAGAGAGAGGAAAGCACTTCGATCGAGGGTTCTCTCTCTTCTCTGAGCGCCGATGTAGTACTACTGCGGAGATGAGAGTGCTGAGGTTGAGAGTGCACGGAACGAGAGGAGGAGGACGAGCGTCTCGTGCGTTCTCGTCTCCTCTCGTCCGCCGTTTTAAGTTGAGAGAGGCATGAGGCGGAGTTATTTCCGAAAACAAATTCTGTGGAGGCTGTTTGGAATCCCTCCACCACCGTCCATCTCAACCGCCTGATTTGATCCGACCTTTTTATTCAAATCAAGCGGACGGTCGGGATAAGAGAAAGGGGTGCGATGGACGGCTTTGAAGGGACTTTATCACCAGGTGGCAGGAAGCGGGATGTTCGCCGGATCACATGCGCTGCCAGCTGTCAGTTGATTGATCGATGCAAACGTATACGCAGCGTTAAAATTATCGAGGAACATTTGAACTGTTCACGTGAACGAGCTAATTGGTTCTCTGTGATCTATTGATGCTAAACGGATTAGTTAATTGGTGGCGATGAACATGTTATATGATTCGTAATATTTTTGGCGACATGACGGGCCTCAATAAGTAGGACTTACTGTCAAATCGTGTATGGTCGTTGCGAAAACTTTAATAAAAGAATGGTTGAGATGACTAGTCACATAAGAGGGGAACAATGGAAGAGAAAGGAGCAATCAAAAAGGAAGGATGACGTACGTCTGTCTCATCTTAATTTTATCACTTGGTTAGGTTATCGTAAAAAACCTTCTAGAATAAATTTTTAAAAGCAAAAGTAAAAATGTGTATAAGTTAAGGCGACAACTATGTCTCTCGGAGAAAACTCCTCTCATCGTATACTGTTTTTTCTCAATTTGGCGAGAAAATTTTTGTGATTTGATACAATCTAATTTATTTTTTTTGGTTCAAATGAAAGAAGGAAGTCATGTAAATAATCTGATTGGCGTTGCCCTTTGGATCCCTTAGGAAAATAAAAATCATCTCAATTTCAACCTCTTAATCCTACTCTATTCTATGTGGTCGAAGATTTTGTACGACCCCTAACTGAGATTTTCATGGCATTAGAGCCGATTACTTCATTATTTTGTGATGATTCATTTGATAACGACTTTTCTCTTTTAATATCATGTTTTAATTCAAAGAATATTATCCTCTTCATTGGACAAAACATCTACTCTACCTTCAAACTCCTGAGCGACATGATATGGTATTGACAAAAACCTAAGCAACAAAAGTGTGATGCACTTGAGGTGATCCATATATTTAATCATAGCAAACTGATACCTTGGTTTTTAACATAATATTTGAAATGATATCTTCGTGTTGACTTTCAAACTAAATGTACTTTATTAATTTTATAAGAACTACATTTATCCCTCCTCCGTTAAGAGAGAAATAATATAGCTTTTGAGATAATGACCTTTTCGATTAATAAATATATTGTTTTACTTTTAAAAAAAGAGAGAGATAGTTGTATACGAACGCAACATGAATGGCTTAATTGTGTGAACCCAAAAATATTTATAAATTAATTATTTAAATTTTAAAATACCTGTAGTTAATCCATATATGGAAAGTCAAATGTTGGTATTTATTAATAGGTGATATGATCTTATTTGATTATCAATTCGATTTTATAAAATTAATTTGACTTGATTTATTTTTTAAATACAATCATATCTAGAAGTATATCATTGAGTAGAGGGGAAGAGAATTTGTTTTAAAAGTAAAAAATCATTCATTATGTGTCTATTGTCTCACTTGGATTTGATAGTGAAAGATATTCATATCTCCTTCCTACAAAAGATACAAAAAAAAAAAAAAAAAGAGTTTGTTTCCTAAAATATATTCGATTGGATATTAGAGATTCATGACAAAAGATATATATATATATATATATATATATATATATATATATATATATATATATATAATATGATAATCAATAGAGTACTTTAGATGTCGTAAAGCAATAGATCATGATCTATATACATTGTGAATATGTAGAAAAGCTAAACTCATCTGGTCAACTTGCCTTATCCTCTTTTCTTATTTTTTGGGATTATTATAATTGATAAAGTAAGAACCTATTGAGAGGTTAAAGAAGATATCTATATGATCATGATATGATTCCTAAAAGGTTGTACCTATATATAGGCGAGAGCAAAGTTTCTCCCATCAAAATCATCCTAAGGTATCCTAACATAAATGGACTTTCTTAAGATTATTTGATAATCTTAATCAAAGTCCAGTTAGAAATTTAATATATATTAACCAATTAATTAGGGTCATAAAATCTAATATTCTCTCACTTGACCTATTAATTGATAAGATATAAAAGGATTTAAAATTAAAATAAATAAATTAAAATTTATTTAAAAATAATTTTACCTAATTAGATTCTAAAATTTTGAAAAACCACTTATATATGTAAAAATTTAAAAAGATACTAATAAGTTGAATAAATATAATTATATTAAGTCTGAATAGCAATGTAAGTCATAGTAGTTGTATGTCATCAATGTTGTACTTTTATTTATGTACGACAACACTTTTACTCTTTCCTAGTACAATTCAAAATGATCCATGTAATTTATCTTGTTAAGAAAATATTCATATTCAATCATAATATGTACACACATAAATATAAACAGGATAGTAGAAACAAATAATTTTAATTATATAAATAAAAATATCAGTTATAAAATTCACTCAAACATATATTATTATATCTTTCATGTGTTGTTCACAAACTCAATCATAAGAACATGTACTTTTAAATACTTTATAATGTAAGACATAAGTGAATAGATCAATAATCAATATAATAAAATTTAGGTTCTTAATTAACATTAGTTATTTCTAGACTCTTTCTTTAACTACAAAGTACTTTATATAAATATCATTAGAATTACCACAGTACTTGTTATTCTCAAAGAAGAAAACTATTATGGTATATCACAAAATATCTTCAGCGACTTAACAATTGAGTTTGACCACGTTAAGTTCTTAGATAAAATTTTACAATTAGAAAACTTGATTAGTGGTCTCAAAGCATGTTATCAAATCGGCTTCTACTATTGCTAATATAATTTGCATTATACTATTCTTGTAAATTGCCCCTCAAATAATATAAATATAAATCATAAAGTAAACTTCTTATTATTAAAGTAATTTATAAAATTACTATATGAAAATATCATCATTTCAAATTGATTTGAATTTCTTTATGTGAGCATATAGTCTTTTATCACTTGTAGATATCTTGTTTCACCTTCAAATATTTTGTTCTTGGGTATCTCTAATATATACTTAGTGTTCTAACTATAAAATTGATATCTAGTGTGATATAGACTTAAGCAAATAATAGACTTTTAACTATACATATATAAAGAATATTTTTTATTTGATTCTTTTCTAAGTTAATTTAGAAACACTAACTTTGATTGAATCTTATACCTTTGTCATTTGTCAAACAAAACTACACACTGAATCTCTCCAAGACTCGATTAATAAGTTATTTCTGAGATAGTTTTAATAATTATTAAGATGTATCCTTAAATATCTTTATATCAATAAGATAAGTTGTATCAATTATATCAATCATTTTAAAATTTTTAGTAAAATTTTTTTTGGCTCCGTGTAGTACACTAGGATCATTTTTTATAAGTAAAATATTATTCATATACGAGACTAATATAACAAGCTTGCTTTCATGATCTTCAAATATAAATACTGATCAAAATCTAAAAGAAGTAATTGTATTATGAAATTTTATATATCATTATTTAAAAACTTATTTATGATTATAAATGGATTTTTTAAATTTGTATGCCAAATTTTACATTTCTTTCTTTTCTCCATAAATCGTTAGATTAATCAACATAAATTTTTTATCCAGATTTTTATTCAAAAAAATATTTTTGTATCAATATGATGTAACTCAAAATCATAATAAGCTACTAATATTTTGATAATTTTTAGTGAGTCCATTAGATAAACTAGAGAAAATATCTCATTATGGTTAATGATTTTTTTATGAGTAAAACCTTGGTCATAGATCTGACTTTATATTATTTAATATTGCCCTTTGGGTCATGTTTAGTGTTAAAGACTCATATATAATATATACTTTTATAATTATTAGGCAATTCGGTGAATTCTCGTATGTCATTCTAGTCCATTGATTTATGTTGAATCTTAGATTTTAATAATATAACTAATTGATGAGTTTATAAAAAATATTTCAATCATAGATTTGGATCATGGCCAACTATTGAGCAAGACAGTCAAACATTGTACTATTAGAATCCATATTTGCATTTTGGTTATGGTGGTAGTACTACCCAATGTTAGCAATAGTACCTTTTGTATCCAAAATTTTAGAGATTTAAATTTTAACTTCATTCTTGAAGCTTTTTGGAGTCTATAAATACCCCATTCAAGCTTGGTTGATAGAGCATCTATTCTTAAGCTAAAATATATTATAAACTCTCATTCTAAGCATAGTTTGAGTCTCATTTTTCTTTTAAGTTTAGTTATAATTTTAAATTATAGAAGGTGAAAGATCTTGTATAAAAAGAGAGCATGAATATTATCTCCTTAGCCTGAAAAATAAAAAAGTTGTAATAAGGGTAGTCGATCTCCTTAAAAAGAAGATCAATAGTAAAAGCTAGTATTCTCAAGAGAAGAATAATCAAGAGTCGATGTAGGTCGGGAAGATCATACCACTATAAATTGGTTTGCCTCTCTTTACTTGCCTTTTACTTGTAATTTAGCTTTATTCTCTTTACTCGTAACTTTAATTTAATTAATCAAATTTTTAAAATATATTTATTTATTAATCAAGTTTTAAAATTAATTAAAAAATATTATTATACTAATTCATCCCTTCTCTTAGTGTCATTAAAATCCTAATAAATGATATCAAAGCAGGGTTCTCTCATTTAGATTAACACCCATGAGAGAATAAATAACATTTTCAAGTAATCAAGAGGGATACACTATCACACATCTTTCCATATTCAATGGGACAGTTACACCTATTGAAAAATACGAACGATAATTTTTTTGCTTTATATGAATTTAATTTATGGAATGTTGTCAAGTTTGATTTTAAAAAATCTTCTAAATTGATATAATAATATAATAATTTTAAAAAAGAATATCTTTTTTAAATGTTAATGCTATGAATACTTTATTTTATGTTTTAGATAAAAATAAGTTTAAAAAAAATTTTACTTGTGACATGGTACATAATGTATGGCACACACTTGAGGTCACTCACGAAAAGACGAGTAAAAAATCTAAAATTAATCTTTTAATTTATAGTTATGAATTATTTAAAATGAAGCCAAGCATATCTATTTGTGATATGTACTCTTGTTTTATAGTTATTGTTAAGAGATTAAAAGCTCTTAGTAAAAATTATACTAATCTTGAATTAGTGAATAAAATCTTAATGTCTCTTCCTAAAAGTTAGGATCCAAAATAATGGTAATCCAATAAGCTTAAGACTTAAACAACCTTGCTCTTGAAGAATTCATAAGATCTTTAATGACTTATAAAATAATATACAAAGCATATGATAAAAAAGAGAAATCTTCTAAAGAAAAGAAATGATATTGCTTTTAAATCTAAAGAAGATTACTCGAGCGAAAGCTTTAAGTGATAACGATGAAAACATGACAATTATTATAAAAAGATTCAAAATGTTCATGAGAAAAAATAAGACAAATCTAGTAAGAAGAGAAGGTAAGAATAAAAGTGAACTCAAGAAAGATACAGTCTGCTATGAGTGCAAAAGTTGGGACACTTCAAAATTTTGTTTTCATCAAAAAAGAAGATATCAACCTAAAAAAGAAAAAAAATACTAAATCAAGTGAGTCGAAAGAGCAAATCAATAGAGAAAAAATAGCAAATTATACCTTAATAATACAACTTATTATTTAGTTTTGAATGATGATGCATGACTTTAACATAGGAGAGACTAAGAAATGTTAGTATAAAATTAATTTTATAAATTAGAACTAAAGAACTTGTAAGAGGAATATATAAAATCAAATTTGTTAAAGATAAAATTTGTGATGCATGCTAATTAGGAAAACATATAGTAGTAACTTCAAACTAAAAAACCATATAAGTATCTCTAGACCATTACAAATTTATATGAATTTATTTGGACATATTGGTATTACAAGTCTACGAGGTAGCAAATATGTTTTTGTAATTGTTGATGAGTATAGTAGATATACTTAGTATAGTAGATATACTTAGACATATTGTTTTATATATAAAATAATTACTTCAAATATTTTATCAAGTTTTGTAAATAAGTTTAAAATGAAAAGGTTTTATGATTTCTCTAAGAAATTCATAATAAAATAAAGTTATTGAGAATGAAAAAGGTTTTATGATTTCTCTAAGAAATTCATAATAAATAAAGTTATTGAGAGAAAAAATAGAAATTTACAAAAGATGACAAAGACTATGCTTAATGACTATAGCTTACCTAAATACTTTTGGATCGAGACTATTAACACAACATATATTGTAATATCCCTCACTTTTGAAATTTATTAATAAGGATTTATTTGTAAATTGGAAGACCTATATGTAAATATAGAAATTTCAAGGACTAAACTGTTAAGTTGCAAAAATAAAATAAAATTTCGGTTTTATCCCACCACCTCTCACACTCTTTGTTTCCGTGAAATAGAGAGAGGAGCTATGGGGCATTGGGAAGAAGAAGAGGAGAAGCAGAAAAGAAGGGAAGAAGAAGAAGAGGGAGAGAAGAATAAGAGAAGAGGGAGAAGAGAGGGAAGAGGGAGAGGAGCGAGAGGTGGTAGCAGCTAGGGCTGCAGTACTTCTGTTTCCACGCAGGTGGAAACAGAGGAGAGGATATGTGGGGCGTCGAGAAGAAGAAGAAGAAAAGAGGAGGGTGGCTACGGTAAGGGCTACAGCGAGGAGGTGTGGGACGTCGGGGAGGAGAAGGGAAGAAAAAGAGAAGGAGAAGGAGAAGAAGAAGGAGAAGAGAGGGAAGAGGGAGAGGAAAGCGAGGTGGCTGTAGATAGGGCGATAGCACCTCTGTTTCCTGCATGAGAAAACAAAGGAGGTGTGGGGCGTCGGGGAGGAGAAGGGAAGAAGAGGAGAAGAAGAAGAAGAGGAAGAAGAGGAAGGGAGAGGAGGCTATGGCACCTCTATTTCCCGCAGGAGGAAATAGAGGAGAAGAGAGGTAATGCATCGGGGAAAAGAAAGGGAGGAAGGAGAAGAAGAGAAGAAAAAGAAGGGAAGGAGAAGGAAGAAGAGAAGGGAAAGAAGAAGGGGCTGCGATAGTGGCAACTGCAATTGGAAGAGAAGAAGGAGAGGAAGAAAAGAAGGTGAAGAAGAAGAGAGGAAGGGGAGTTGTGGTTGCGACTGTAGCAGCTACGTCTACGAAAAAAGAGGAGGAAGAAAGTAGTACAGTGGAAGGGGCTACGATTGTGACAGCGGTTGCAGCCATAGTTGTGACTATGGCAATGGCAGTGGTGGTGGCTGCGGTAGCTGCGTCAGTTGCATTTGAGAAAGAAAAAAGAAGGAATGAGAAAAAGGAGAAAGAAAGTGGTGCAGTGGAAGTGGCTACGGTAGTGGCTATGGTTGCGATCGTAGCTACAGCTGCGGTTGTGATTATGGCAATGGTAGCTGCGGCAGGGAAAAAAGAAAATAGGTGTGGTAAACGAAATAGGGAGAGGAGACAGAGAAAAAATAGAAAAAGGATTCAGGCTTACACCTTCGGATCTTCAGATCAAAATCTTCGAAAGACAAGTGTTTTGATCCTTTCTAATGCAAGCTTTCAAATCCTTCCTATTGCAAGTGTCTTGATCCTTCCTTATTATAATTTTATCTTTGCATTTGCTTTGAATATAAGGAACTTTGAATTGTTCTAGCCTTACATTTGATATGTCTCCTATTTAGACGTAACGATTTGAATCTGTGAAACTTTCGAGATTATGACCTTTCCACTTTATTGTGATTATAACTTCATCTACTAACATCTAATTTGGACAAAACTAGTTTGATCTGAATATAGACTCATAAATCTTTCTTTTGATAGCTTATTTTAAGAATTCAGAATAAGTTTGCTTGCAACTTCTATTTCAATAAGCTTACGGATTCTGCAAAATAGAGATCGTAATTTCTGACCTTTTGATACTAAACTGCCTATAAGTCCCTATTGGAAACTCTGATTTATTTAAAACTTATTTTATTAGAAATTAGACTCGTGAATCTTTCTTTTAACTACCTAATTATTTATTGAATCTGACCCTATAAATTCTACAAATTAGTAATTTATTTTTTGACCTTTGGTTACTAAATCAATTGTAACTCTTTGTTGGAAACTTAAATTCATACGAAACTTATTTTATCTGAAATTAGATTGAAATATCTTTCGCAATAGCTTTCTTGAATATATTGAAGCATAATTGATAGTTTGAATCATTTGTTCAATATGCCTCTCAAATTTTGTCAGAATCGAGCTTTGATCGATTTTGCCTATTCTTGTTTCATCTCTTTGGAAATTGATTTCAGCTAAAATCCTTACTTCAATTAAGCTTTACATTTTTGCTTTGAATTCCTATATACTCTTGTCCTACAAGTATTTGCATACCTGAATCTGTTATATACACTTCATGTTTGTATCGTAATGTTTCGTATAGGCACATGCATTCTGTTGTTTTGCATGTGTTTCCGATATGTCCCAATTTTATTGTTCACAATATCTTTTGTACTCTGGTGTTTATGGGATAATGTGAACCTTTGCTAGAAATAGTATTTGCATAATTAGAGCATAATTGATAGTTTGAATCATTTGTTTAATATGCCTCTCAAATTCTGTCAAAATCGAGCTTTGATCGATTTTGCCTATTCTTGTTTCGTCTCTTTGGAAATTGATTTTAACTAAAATCCTTACTTCAATTGAGCTTTACATTTTTGCTTTGAATTTCTATATACTCTTGTCCTACAAGTATTTGCATACCTGAATCTGTTATATACACTTTATGTTTGTATCGTAATATTTCGTATAGGCACATGCATTCCGTTGTTTTGCATGTGTTTCCGATATGTCCCAATTTTATTGTTCACAATACCTTTTGTACTCTGGTGTTTGTAGGATAATGTGAACCTTTGCTAGAAATAATAAATGGATTATTTTGACCTTTGCTAGAAATGGTAAAGGGTATGTGCTTAGAGCCCGCGATGCTCTAGACTTATGTTTGGTGGTCATTCAGAAATGGATGTACCATATTATGTTATGGTCTCACTTCACATTCTTTGTGTTTGATATAATATCGAGAGCTTTGATTATATGTTTTTATATGTGCTTTGGATAAGAACGATATGAATGCAACGTCAAATTCGACGTTTGAGCTTCTGTTTCATATTTGTTTTTTGATATGCTCTGAAATGGTTCATATGTCATTGATATGCTTTGAAATATTTCCATACCATTGATATATTCCAAAATATTTCATTTGTTATTGATACGCTCCGAAACATTTCATACGCCATTAATATGCTCCGAAACATTTCATACGCTATTGATATGCTCCGAAATATTTCATTTGCTATTATTATGCTCTAAAATGTTCCGTATGTCGTTGATATGCTCCGGAACATTTCATACGCTATTGATAGGCTCTAATTACTCTATTTCATTTGTTATGAACCAAATATGTTTTGAATGAAATGACATTTATGATTTTGTATCTAATGAGATGGTACCTTGAGAATTCTTGTATTCTGCCTTGCATTGTGATACATTGTTCATTTGAAACTGTTCTTTTCATTCTGGATATGCTTTGTTACTTAGCTGTTTTTGGCTCACTTCGTTATTATATAAATCTTTTAGGTCAGCTTGTCACTCTCTAAGATGTTTATATTGGGCTGAGGCAATGGAGAGCTATTCAAAATTGTGGACAAATCTTATTAGTTGATATATTGTGGTTATTGTTGTATAAGCATATTTTGTATGTAATGAAATGTTGTTGATGAACCTGAATAGATATGTCATGTAAAAGTGTTAAAAGATCTCTTTTATTTGGAATTTCGTAATGTTAAATTTAGGTTACGATGATATGAATTGGTAGTAAATGGTTGAAGTTCTGATTGTATAAACTGTTTAGCTTGTGGATTTATAAGTATTGTCAATGTTTGTTAAGTTGGCTTGGGTTGCCATATGTGAATTATCGAGTGATGTGATATATAATTATAAACTGCACAGGTTTTATATATGTGAATTTAATTGAATGTTTTTCAATTCCTCAAATGTTAGTTTGGATGATTTGTAATGGAAAATTTTTAATTTTATCGATATTTTCGGAGGGGCGTGACAATTATATATTGAACAAACTTTTGTCTATCTAAAACTCCTTATAAATTATGAAACAATAAAAGATCCAATATCTCATATTTTAAAGTTTTTTGTTATAAATATTTTATTTTTAAATGACAAGATTGCCTTAGAAAATTTTGATGCAAAATATGATGAAGGTATTTTTCTTGAATATTCCTTTATATCTAAAGTTTATCGAGTTTTCAATAAGAGTTTTTTAGTTATTAAAGAATCTATTCATGTTATTTTTGATAAATCTCTCAAAGTTAAGAAAAATAATTTTAATGATGATTTTAAATTTAATAAATTAAATTTAAATGAGGATTATACTCACTAAAATAACTTGGATACATCTACTTCTATAGAAATCATACCCAAGAAATGGAAATATATAGATACACATCCTAAAGAACTAATTATTAGAGATATATTAAAAGATATTCAAGCTCATTTTTCATTAAAAAATTATGTAAATATTATTTTTTATCTCAAATTGAACCTAAATGTATTGATGATGCTCTTAAAGATGACTCATGAGTATCAATAATGCATGAAAAGCTAAATCAATTTGAAAAAAATAAAGTTTGGATGTTTGTTCTTAAGTCTAATGATCATCTTATAAATGGCACTAAATGGATCTTTATGAATAAGGTGTCGTGGTTTGATACAAGATTAGACTAATGGTCAAAAATTTCAACTAAGAAGAAGATATAGGCTATGAAGAAACATTTGTTCCTCTGGCTAGACTTGAAGCTATAAGGATACTCTTTATAGATATATGTTTTAAAATTTTAAAATTATTTTTAATGAATTTCAAAAGTATTTTTCTTAATGATTTTATTTTCAAAAAAAATTATGTTGAACAACCATCTGGATTTAAAAATGATCTTTTTCATAATCATATTGATAAATTATTTAAGGCTCTCTATGGGTTGAAATAAGCCCCTAAAGCTTGGTATGAGAGACTTAATTTTTTTTATGCAAAATAATTTTTCAAAAGAAAAAGCCAACACCATATTATTTATTAAATATTTTTAAAATAATTTTTTATTATTTAAATTTATGTTGATGATATTATTTTTTATTCTACTAATGAATTTTTATGTGAATTATTTGCTAAAAGTATGAGTCAAGAATTTGAAATAAGTTTAATGAGTGAATTAATATTTTTTTTCTAGGATTACAAATTAAATAATTAAATAATAAAATTTTCATTAGTCAAACCAAGAATATTCTTGATCTATTAAGGTGATTTTACATGAACAATGTTAAGGCTATCGATATACTAATGAGTATATTTACTAAACTAAATATGAATAATAAAGGAGAATGCTTTGATCAAAAGACTTTAAAGTTATGATTGGTAATTTATTATACCTTATTATAACTAGACATAACATATTTTTTTTGTAAGTTCTAGACCTGATATAATATTTAGTATAGGGCTTTATATAGGATTTTAATCTAATTCTAAATAATCTTACTATAAAGTAGTAAAAAAATTTAGATACTTAAAAGGAACTCCTAATATGGGATTATAGTATCCTAAATGTAAAAATTTTGATTTGATTACTTATGCTAATACTGATTTTGCATGATGTAAAATAGATTGAAAAAGTTCCTCTAAAACTTGTCAATTCTTAGGTCATGCACTTATGTCTTGGTCATTCGAGAAGCAAGACTATTGTACTATCCACAATTGAAGTTGAATATATTATGACAAGTGCATGTTATGCACAAGTAATTTAGATGAAAAATGCCTTAGAAGATTATAAACTTTACTTAAAAAATATTCTTATAAAGTGTGATAATACTAGTGTAATTTATTTATCAAATGATCATATTCAATATTCTCAAACCAAGCATATTAATATTAGACATCATCTCATTAGTGATCATGTAAGTAATCATGACATATCCTTGGATTTCATTGACATAAAACATCAACTAACAAATATTTTTACTAAACCACTGAGCGATGAACAGTTTAATTTTATTAGAAGAGAATTTATGATTCTTTCTTTTGCTATTTGTTCTGTTATGATTCTTTTTTTTTCTAATGACTAAGAAGAAGATTTATCCAAATAACTTATGATCTTTTAGTGTTCACGACTTGAGATTTATTTTATATTCATGACTTGTATACTCTATTTTGTTGATGATAAAGGGGGAGAAGAAATAACTCATATTTTTTTATGACTAAAAAGAGAGAAGTAGTGATTCATGTTTAACTTATGTGTTAAACAATGAGAGTTATAATGATTTTATAACTTTTTTGTTAGTATTAACTCATGTCTAACTTTTGTTAATTATTTTTTAAAATTTAAAATTTGATTGAATATTTGGGCTTGCAATGATAAAATCAACAAGATCAAATTTGTTTCAACTTGAATTCAAGACTACAAATGAAAAAATATTATTTTGAATTCAAGGGGAGTCTTATTAAAACTCCATCATTAATTGACTTCTCAATGTCTACAACTTAAATTTATCTTTAATAATGCAATATTAACATCTTTGATATATCATGTTGTGAAAGTAATTATTATTTTTAAATAATTAGATCATTAATATACTCTCTTCTTTTTCTAATAACACTGGGGAAGAAGTAATAACTAATACTTTTTATTATTGACAAAGGGAAAGAAGTGGTGACTCGAGAAAATCATGATATCTTATTTATAATTTTTTTTGGTTATTATACAACTCATGTTTGATTTATGCAAATGGTTAACTTATAGGTATATTTTAATTGACATTTCACATTGATAATAATTTAAAACTTAAAATATTTATGATTATAATTTAAATTTTCAAACTTGATGAAATATTAATTTTTAGGCTTGAATAATTGAATCATAATATCGATAAGAACAATTTTTTTTCAACTTGAATTTAGTATATATATTTAAAAGGATATATGATCCTTTGAGTTTAGGTTTATCATAAATTTTTAAAATAAAAATAAATATGGATTCTTGTTAAAATCTTGTTATCAATTGGTTGTCATTATTAAAAAAGAAGAGATTGTTAAATATCTAATTTTGATGATGAAACTAATTGATGAGTTTATTAGACTAATATATTTTTAAGATAAACGATTGAGGAAATACTTTGATCATGAACTCGAATCACCGAAGGGTTAATTGTTGAGCAAGAGATCAAATATTGTACTAGGAAATTATCATATCGAAAATTGGACATCAAGCCAAAAATTTGGTCAATGTGTCAAAAATCAGACTATGCTAAAGGTTCAAACATTGTGTTTGAAGGATCGGATATTGTGTCGAAAGATTGGATGTCATGAGAAAGTCGATATGCTTGTGGAATAAGTGATATACTAAAAGAAAAAACAATATGTTGAAGGTTCAAACAAAGTGTCGAAAGATCGAAGGACATGCTGGAATAGCATACAATGTATCAAAAGCTTCGTAAATATGTTATATGTGTAGTTCATTTATTAAAGTTTTGATCGATGTCATTATAAGTCAATTTGAGCTAGTATTAGGTCGAAACCATGCTAACTTGTCAAAAAAAAGCCATTAGGCTTGAACTCGAGCCAAATCAATAGCCTAAACTAGGTTTAGGTTATGGTACTGCTAGGGCCAAGTGGTAGTATTGCTTAAGTCAATCAACAAGTACTCTTTGTGCTTTGTTAACTTTTTTTATGGTGGTACCACCTAAGTCAATGGTAGCACCAAATAGGTCAATGGTAGTACCACATAGGTTGATGGTAGTACCGCTAGAGTCCAGATTTATAATATAGTTGCAACGGTAGTACTGCCCAGTATTGGCAATGGTATCACTTGTACTCCGAAATTTTAGAGATTTAAATTTTTGGCTCCATTCTTGAAGTATTTTAGGACCTGTAAATAGCCCACTTACGCCTAGTTGATAAAGCATCTATTTATAAACTAAAAAATATTATAAACTCTCATTTTGAGTATTGTTTGAGTTTTTTTCCCCTTTTTGAGTTTGGTTATAATTCTAGATTGTAGGAGGTGAGAGATCTTATATAAAAAGATAGTATAAAGGTTATCTCCTTAACTAAAAAAAGGAGAAAGTTATAATAAGGGTTGTTGATCTTCACCAATTGAAAAGAAGATTTATAGTAAAAGCCACTGACTTTAAGGGAAGATGAATCAAGAGTAGATGTAGGTCAGGAAGACAGAACTAATATAAATTAGTTTGTCTCTCTTTACTTGCCTCTCTCTATAATCAAAATCAGTATTTCTCCTTGTGATCGGCTTCTCACCATGGATTCTTTTACGGTGCATTGCCTTAGCCATAGCTTATGCCCCCACCATTGTCGCTCAGCTATACACTAGTATCACCATCATTTGTTATTGTGCATTGAAGCAGCCACTGTAGTGTGCAGTCATTCGTCGTTACACTACGGTTTGACAATCTATCATGTTGCATATCGCCAACCATTAACGCACAATCAAGTGTCCACCTTCCCTTATTGTGTCATCGATGATCACAGCACCATCGTGCACCATCGCCTAAGCTCCAATCACTATCTGCCATGCCTTGCCACTATAGTCCATGCCACATTGTCCATCGTCATTTAATATTATCTAGTTCCATCGTCGCAATCAAAATCAATGTCACAACCCCCGCCATCACATGGATCAACATGATACACCTAGCCTCAAATGGTTGTCGTGCGACCCTAGTTCACCTTTGCCCGTAGAAGTATTGTCACATGCAATAGCGCCAATGTTCACCGTAAGGTTGCTCCACACAATAGTCGCTAAGTATAGTAGCCACCCTTAATAGAGTTATCGCTCACAAAAGTGCCACCATAGACAACAAGCTATTGATAGCAATGCTACACATCCTTTTCTTTCTTATCCATCGTATGGAGATCGAGATGACATATATCACTCATGAGCAACTCAAGATAAACTCGAGGATATTTCGAGTCATGCGATGTAAATAGATCACTCAAATAGATGTAATGCATGAACAGATCTAATAAACAAATAGATTTAATTATAGAATAGATTTGATGTGTGCTTTTATGATTTTAAATATTTGATTTCAAAATAAATACCAATTGTAAGAAATAAAATTACTATGTAAAAATTTAATCAACATGGTACCTTTTTAATATGATAATTAATAGAATACCTCAGATATCATGAAATAAACATACTATGATATGCACGTGTCATGAATCTATATAGGATAGAAGTTAGACTTTTTTTTTTCTTTTGGACTAAGAGGTGAGAGAATAGATCTCTATCTAGGCAAGAAGTCTAGAAAAAATAATTAGAAAAGTTTCTTTATCCAAGTCATCTCCTAATATATCCTAACATGATCTTCTAGCATTTCATGTTAATAGTTAATAGTTTTAATCAAAATCTAATTAGAATTTTAAGTTAGTATATCTATATAAGTATTCAATGCTAGTAAATATCTGTCTAGCATGTTGTCAATGAAAACATAGATAAAAGACTATACTATATATACTGTATATAGGGTTATTCTTATAACTATTATTCTAATATAAAAATACACCCTTTAGAAGCTATACTAATATCATATGTCCTAGCTAACTCTTCATCCATGATATATGATATGATATGTGTTGAATTTCGATTGATTAAAAATAATAAAAAAATAAAAAAAAATATATATTTTTTAATAAAATTAGGTGTTTTTAAGGTGTCATAAACCACGTGAAACGCATGCATGCATCTTCCAACTTCTCATAAAGGAGATAATTGGGTAATCATTACTGTTTGTCACCATGAGTAAATGATTGAGACATGTTGGTATACGAATTATGCTTACTTTGGTTGTCAATTATACTAATTTATAGACTTGCCAACTTACTTAATTGACCTTTCTTAGGTATTTTAAGTAATATTGTTTATGACCAAGAGTTGACTCATGTAATGAGAATAGACAAATTATTCAATTTAATTGACTTGGTGCATGGGATCAAGCAAAAGCTAACTTTATTCCACCCATCACTCGGTTACTGATCAGATCCACACATCAGAAATTGATCATATTATATATTTAATAAAAAAAATACTATGAATACAAGTAAATATGAAAAAAAAATAATTAATGTTATGGGTGATAGTTTGATTTCTTTTTGGAGGCTCTTTTAGCTTTTATCATTCCTTTTACCCTCCACTAATAATTACTACATGTGGGGACAAAGGGAGCTTCTTTTTATAATTTGAAGCATTAAGTTCTTATGGGTCGGTTGGACCCAATTCAATTATTTTTTTCACAACTCATTAGTCAAATTATACTGATCAGGAGTTTGATGTTGATTTCCTTTATTTAAAATATAAATTATGTTAGTGTTTTATCTACTGATTTAATCCTTTAAATCTAGTAACAATAGTAAAAAATAATTTAAGAAAATATTAAAACGAAAGGTTTTGTGTTCAAAGAAGTGTTTATAATATAAACTAAGTTCGTGTCTCGACTTAATCTGTTAGATGCAATGATAAATCATAAATTTTAGATTTTGATAATTATATTATTTGATTATCTTTTTTAACGATTGAGATTTAATCCTATGCTAAACCATCAATCAAATATTTTTAAGCTTAAATCAAAATAGCAGACGGACGCATTTGATCCTTTCGATTCTCCGCCATTAGATTTCTCTAACGAGCGTACACGACAGATGACTTGGGTCGCCTGTCTGTTTCAACCCTTTCGCCACGTCAGTTTCTTTTGCTGGTGCCTATCACATCTCGTGTTACATCCCGCTGCAACTTTTCTGTGTTGTGCTTCAGATGACCCACGTGTTGCTGACTCATATAGATTCCTTGTGGGCCCCCGTGGGAATTTTGTGTCCAAGCTCACATTGCTGCTGTTTGTGGGCAGGTCTCTCGAAGCAGCCAAACCTTCACATTGGGTGAATTGAATGGGTACCTCATTGTTAAATGCCAACAGTGAAGACAGTACATCATTTATTGCATCACATCTGATTGCTGTTGACATCCCTATGTGCTTGCCTTTTGCCTTTTATGCCCCTGCAACTTTGATGTGATGTCTCACCGAATGATTCTCGTTAAAGAGGCAGGCATTGTTAAGTTATGGATCCATCCCACAGCGTATGTATGAACTTTTATTGTTTGTTTATGTTAGAGATGCTTCCACCAATCGAGAAATATTCTCATATGCTATGTTCCATTAGCCTCTACAATATTTTTCCATAACCACAATACTTACTGTCTATTAATTTTAAACGTAAAGTTGTTGGTAAGATTTGAGTTATAGATTATGTAAGAATTGATTTTTCTCGTATTCTGCAGTCGCTGTTGAATTTATCCTTTTTAATCTTCAAGAATAATGATAAAATCTAATAAATTGAATAGTTCAAATCTTATCATATTTACTGAGATATTCGATTCGTTAATAATATATTATTACCGAGGAATACAATAGGTTAATTTTACTAATATATTAATGTAGGGGGTAGATCTGTCATTTCATTTAATATATTTCTTTCTTTTCATACCTTTATTATTATTTTTTTATTAAAAAAAGGCGTAAAGGGCTCCACATTCTCTCCCATTCCTCTCTCTCTCTCTCGACTCCCCTCCTCCGCCAGTGTTCTTCTCTCTTTTCGCACGAATCCATCGAACTCGATCGTGCTCCATCGCGTCGCATTACGCGGCTTTGATGAGAGCTCCCGCAAAATCCCTCCTTGAGGGCAATCCTTAGCCTACCGCTCGGGCCTCAGGTGAACGGAACTAATCCTGGTTTCCTGCAGTTGTTGCCTATTCTATATCCCTTTTCCTCTTCCTTTTGATTCAGATGTTGTTCGATATGTTTTAGTGGGTAGGCTTTGGGTCGCAACTTTCTTGGGCGGAAAGGATTTTCCCCCGCTTTCGGGCGCATTTTTCCGTTTTAGATTCATCGGATCAAGTGTTCCCGATGCACCGAGCTGATTTGTTGTCGTTCTTTTCTTGTTTATGTCGAGATCTTTACTGTTAATACGATGAAAATGTGACCCCCCAAAAGTTAGCGTACTTCCAGTCTGTGGTTATGTGACCATTGAATCCGAGATCCGTGTTCTTTTCTTTTTTTCTTTTTCCTCTGTGGTTCGGCTTTTACGTGTTAACGAAAGCAGGGCCGTGTTAATTGGTACTGCATAAAGCTTCTTTTGCTCCTGTGGGCTTTGTTTTTGTCCATTGTCTTGTGATAAAGTTATGCTTCATCTTTTGACATTGGGTTACGGCTGTTTAATTTGGACTCAGCCATGTTCTGAGAGTCGCGGTCGGCAATCTTTCAGAGTGGGGTAGCTTCTATTTTTATCAATCTACAAGTGATTTTTAATTGCCCTTCATCTTTATCACATGCATTATTTGTGTTACTTCGTGCGACTTGAAAATTATAGGCCAACATGAATACTAAGAAATGTGCTCTTTTCGTTCTGAAATAGAGCCAAAAAAGCAGGCACTCAGTTTTTCAAACAATCTACTTTTTTTCTCCACATGCAAGAGGATTATCTAAGCTTTTGAATGTGTATTTAAGATGAAGCATGAGTTTTTGGGGTTAGTTTCTATTTTATGTAAGAAAAGTGATCTGGGTTTAAGATATTTGCTTCTTTTTGTTTACAGGAAGTGTCTTGAATGTGATTCTTCTAGGTGAAGTCATTAGACAAAACGTTAGGGTGTGAAGGCTTGTATCCCCTATGCAGTCAATGAGCAATATATGTCGAATATTGTCTTTTGTGCTTGAGTTTTATAGGGAGTGTTTCACACCAATTCTCCAACCTACATCATCTGACTGAGCAATTTTTCTATTTTAGCCTGTCCGCTATGATGCCTGTGAGAACTTTCTATTTTGCATGAGATGGATGACGGCCTTCTACACAAGTCTGCCAATAAATATTTGTTTGCGACTTGTAGCTAACTTTACGTATGCTGGACAATAGGTACAGAGTTGTGGATTCTTCTTATAAAAATGGGGGTTGCAAACTCAAAGATCGAAGAAGACAAGGCCCTTGTGCTATGCAGAGAAAGGAGGCGGCTTGTTAGACAAGCTCTTGATGAAAGATGCTCGCTTGCAGCTGCTCATGTTTCTTATGTTCAGTCCCTTAGAAATACTGGAATGGCACTTAGACAATTTGTAGACCCTGGATCCCCTGTTAAATCTTCCTTGTATACATCAACATCTGCAACACCCGAGCCTCTTGCTCCAACTGATAAGCCAGTATCGCAGTTCTCAAACTCATCTCCATCTCTTTCACAGCATATCGAGACAGCTGAATCATTTTCTCCAGTTCCTTCTCTCCTCTCATCTGAACATCTTCATGTAAATCACATGAAAGCCGGAACAACTTCTTACATGACAGTCAAAGAGAAACCTCCAACTTCAGTAACGATGACCCTACAAACCTCACCTGCCACTCCAAAGCACCTTGCATCACAATCAGATGAAATTTCATCCTTTGAAGATTCCTCCACACCTACCGGGATGCAGCCATGGGATTATTTTGGTGTTCCTCATCCTATTGACAATCAGCTTTCATTTCAAGATGGGAGGGGGTTAAACTATGGCTTTGATAATGCTGATGAAACTAGACAACTCAGCGAAGAGGAGGGCATACCAGATTTGGAAGAAGAAGAAGGGGACATAGCACATGAGAAAAATGACTTGGACTCGGAAGATGATTTTGACCAACCTTCCAATGAACCATTGGTTCGAATATTCAAGAACCGAAATTTGGTTTCAGAACATCAATCAAAGAGTGACAATTCAACCATCCAATCTATGGTAGATATTGTTTCTGCAACTAAGCACCAGAATGGGGATGATATGAAGCTTAAAAATGGTATCTATGAAAATGATAGAACTCCTGAAAAGACACCAACAAAAGTGGCATCCGTCAAAGTTGCATTTTCTATAAATGGAAAGGCCGAAGAATTTAATCCAGAAACTAATCACAAGGCGAGGGATTTCTTGTCATGTATGAATGAAATTGAAGAGCTATTCTTGAAAGCTTCTGAATCTGGAAGAGAAGTCCCAAGGATGCTGGAGGCAAACAAAGTGCAATTCCGGCCTTTATTTCCTGAAGGAAAAGGTAAGACAATAAAAAATCTCATTAAATTTCTGCTGAGCATTCCAGGGGAAGAGAATAACACTCCGACCAAAGGCTATACCCCTGATTAGCTTAAAAGTACTCCTTGCTCAGATATATAAACTTCCAAGTGTTTTATATGTGTGCCGATGCATATGCTTGTTAGCATAATTGCCTATTAATCAAATGTCAGGATCATTTTCTTATAATTATCCTGGACTAGTTAGCACATTGTTTGTCTTTACAACAAATTTAGTAAATAATTTTACAATTCTGAATACGTAGTTTATAATGCATCACCTTATTAAGGTAGGTACTAATAACAAATCTTCGATGCAGCTCACAGATCAAAAGCGTCTGCATTTTTGACAGCCTGTCTTGCTTGTTGTAAAGCAGAAACACCTCACCATCAGGGTAAGTAACTTTAAATGCCATCACTGTTCCTCTACTCGAGCATTGGTCTTATGTAACTGTTAATCTTGAAGTCAGAATAAAACTGTTACATGCAATCTTCTGCAATCGTGCAGAATTAGTGAACTCAGATTCTGATTGTTATTTTTAACCTATATTATGGTGTCATGTTTACCAAAAGATTACTGTGCAGAAACTAGTATTGGTACTTATTAGAAAAAAGAAAAAGGACTTGAGTGTGAGGAGGCTTTATTGATGATGAAGCTTCTAATGTTTTAAGTCTGTAATGCAGTTTCTGCTACAAATGAAGTGAAGTACTTAACATGGCATAGGTCGGTGTCATTGCTCTCCTCATCATCTGAGAATTTTCTGGGTTCAATGACAAAAGATGATACACAGGAACCCAATGGTAATCTCTTCAATGGTACTTACATGAATTCAGGTAGCCATGCCTCAACATTAGATAGGCTATATGCATGGGAAAGAAAGCTTTATGATGAAGTTAAGGTTAGTAGTCATTCATTTAAGCCTTGTACGCTGATAAGAATTCATTGTATTTTTATTTATTTGCATGTGTCTGCTACTTGGTGTCCTTTTATTTTGTTATTCACTATATTTTCAGTTAATTTAGATTACTGAGAATGAGTAGAAGGGCAAGAATTGCTTCTTCTGATCAATGAGAAAAAAAAGTTGTACAACAGTTCAATCCAGGACCTTTGATTTTGCACTTCTGACTGTCTATGGTTAGTAATCAGCCATATGTTGGTCAGTGGATACATATATCTGGTTTTCATTCTCTGAGTCTTATTATCTGTGGGTTGACACATCCAATTGGAGGCTTGTCTTTTTAGTATTCGCTATTTTTAACACCATCTTTGTAAGTGACGATGCACTTTTTGGTCATCCTGCTGATGTATGATGTCGGACCCAATCTGGCTTTTCGTTTTCTTGGGTGCTGGCACACACACCAAATGGGGCTTGAGCTGCTTGGAATATCCACTTAGATTTGGAGTTCTAACTTGCAAGAGAAGAGCCGAGATGGAACTGGTGGGATCGTCCTCCAATGCCTAAGCAGCAAATGCATAGTAAAGACAAAATAAATGAGGTAGTTGGGAGAAAGGAATAAGAAGTAATGAACTATACGAAGGGTCCCATTTATATATCTTGTACAACACCTGTAGGGAGATCACTGGATCCAATGGGCTGGTAATAATGGCTGTCATCTTCAACGAGTCAGTGTTGTGACTCAAAACAAATTTTATGAGCTTAGCCCATTGGTGGCTTGACTGGACCAATATTAATGGTTGATGTGGATAGGAGAGCGGTTTACTAATCCTATCAGCAAGATTGACTTTTTACGCCTTCTGCATGGCTTGATATACTGTTTATACTTCCTCATTTTCTTTATTTCTAATTTAATAAGGCGGCTTATTAATACTATCAGCAAGATTGACTTTATATGCCTTCTGTGTGGGTTGATGTACTGTTTATACTTCCTCATTTTCTTTATTTCTAATTTAATAAATCTAGGGTGTTATGCGAATACTTCAAGTTCTTGATTATTTATTTATATTTGGTGATATCAATAAAGGAAAGACTGAGTTCAATGATACAATTCACATTTATTGACTAATTAAAAATCCTTTTTAGATTTTTTTAACAACTCAATGTCATATTTTGCCTCGTTTTCTTTCTTGAAATAATGGCTCACTAATCTTTAAATTATAATTCCCATCTATCAATAAACTTTATGACTTCTCCAGAAGAAACAATTATTGTCATCTATCTTTGAGTGTTGTTGTTATTGTTGTTTCGTTCGTGGGAATTTTGTTACTTGATGTTGCTGGTTATTGCAGATTTTCCAGAACATTTAACTTTCCACACTGAGTTATCTCTTTAAAAATCCTGATTGTTGTTCCTGGACCTTCACAATGTTTCTCTTAAGTTTAATTTGTAATTCTCTTGCACACTACTTATTTTTATTAATTTATTGCTATTTAAGACGTGAGATCTAAGCTTTTACATTCTTGTGTATCAGGCAAGTGGTATAATCCGGAGGGAGTATGACATGAAGTGTAGACTGCTGAGGCAGATAGAATCTACAAAAGTAAAACCAGAAAACATTGATAAAATCCGTGCCGTTGTCAAGGATCTCCATTCTAGAATCCGTGTTGCAATCCAGAGAATTGATTTTATATCAAAGAAAATAGAGGAGATAAGGGACAAGGAGCTCGAACCACAACTGGAAGAGTTGATTGGAGGGTATGATTGCTTTACCATATCTCATTATATCGTATCTTGTTAACATGCACATGAACTTGCAAAACTTTTGTACTGGCTCTAAAATATTTTTTATGTGCATGCCTACTTGCACTAATGTCGTCAACAATTCTAATTTGAGAATCTGTAGAGAAACTCTGAATGAATCAATGTCTAATTGGATTAGTTAATGTGCTAAAAAAATCTGACTCGGCAGATTTCTGGATCAGTCCAGATCGGTTACCATATGCAGATCTCAATAATATCAACCTATAAAGGTGAGTCAAAGCTGCTATAGCCAATCCCAGGAGGAGGGGAGGAGGATGATAGAGAGGGGAGGAGGAAGAGGAATAAGTATAGTGGGAGGAGGGAGAATACAATAAAAAAGTTCACAACACTATTGGGTTGAATCTCTTCCCCTCAATTTTGTATGTGATGATAAAGAACCCTCTGAAGTTGGGTCTTCTTCAAATATCGCATTGGATACTCCATGTTTTTGTTTCAAATCTATTGTTAACAAGTCTATATTAGTAATTTCTTCGGATCAATAAATGGCATTACACTTGGCAAAGCTGCATAATGGAAATGTTCCTTGTAATTGGTCCCAAATAATTGGAACATGGTTTGATATTGTTACTGTTGATCTGTTAGTACAATGTTATTGTGGTTTTGCATGGAAACCATGCATGTCATTTTTTCCTAAACATAATCTTTTGAATACTAACCTGTAATATAATCCAATCTTGATAAGAAATCTTAGGACTGTCTTAATTAATCCTGTTCCTATGAATCATGGATATACGTATCCTGCTACTAAAAGATTATTTTCATCAATGTTTGGTTAGATTAGCAGAAAAAAGCTAGCACAGGATGTTCCTTTATAGTTTGGTATGCAGATCAGAAATGTTGCTGTATTTCAACTTTGGCTATAGATAGCATGCCATCCTGATACTTGGGAGTTGTTTTCTTTTTGAGTAGTTTAGGTTGTCAGAATCCTGCTATTAATATATCTTTTAATTAGTATGTTGGTTAGACTAGCAGAAAAGGTAACATGGTGTTTCTCTGAACTCAGTGTGCAGATAGGATGTGATATTATTAGTTCAACCTTGGATACAAATTTTCTGCTATCAGGATATCTTTAATGTATCTTTTTCTAGAATAGGTTATGTTGATAGTAGCTGTTTCAAATATTCCTTTGTGTTGGCTTGGGTAGGTACTAGGTAGAACATGCTAAATAATATAAGTGTGACAACGAAAATATTAATCCATATGAAACAATTTCAAGAATTCTCTCAATTGTTTTGTTGGACATTGTTCAAGGAATCCTCAACCGCATGTGTCCTTTTCTCTGCTGGGCTTTGTAGAATTTCTGACGAAGCCCTCCATAATATTGGGAGTTTCATGTGGTCAATACAAGGTCTTCTTTGTATGCAGTTGTTGAATCTTTGTTCCGTATGTGATTCAAGACTAGATGAATAGAATTGTTTTTTTTAAATTGGATCTTGGTTTATGGACTACTTTGGAATACATACACATTACTTCGTCCTTTTCTTATTATGTATTGCCCAAAGTTCTGAAATTTCTTCAACTTCTTGGTGGTTGCATAGATGTCTGTGTGGCACCTATGCAGTGCATAGCATTATGGACACCCGCCTACCAGCCTGCAATTTTCTAGAACATTGGTGTACTATGAAAGCACCATGCAGTCTGAAATCCTTTATTTATTGTCAGTTGCATGGTGAGCTATAAATGTTGTGGAGATTTTGTTCACTGTTCCATTTTTCGAAAACTTCAGTTACCTATAGTTAGTTTTAGATGGCATTGTTAGGAGATTACACGAGCTGAGAAAGAGGTGCTTATTACAAAGTACAAACTCGTTGATAGTTTCAATGACTGCAAATAGAGGAGTTCATCTATATAAGATGTTATCTTGTGGGTCTAGAAAATCTAATTACTGCACAAACTACCAATTCGTGTTGTTTGTTATTGAAGTGTCTGCTAATTTTTTATAAGAACCCTGTTTTTTTTAATTTCCTAATGCACTGGAACTGGTCAAACAAATGTGTACCACTTCTTTTCCTGCTTCAATAATGCCATAGTATTACCATCCTCATAGTTTCTAATCCTTTAACCTTTGCTGTGCTTTTATCTTTAAGTTAATGAAATCTAGCATTTGATATGACTGGGTTCTTAGATATTGATGAAATTTGTGGAAATTTCTCTTGAAAATCTTTATTGACTTCTTTGAGGTTGGTCCTTGTTCTTATTTCTATTACTTCAAATTCCCATGTAGAAGTACATTCTCAATAAGTACATTCTCAATTCTAGTTGGCCAATGGGCCACATAGTCTCATAAATAAAATTTGGTGACAAGAGACACTTGCAAGGTGTCACAAAAATTATTCTGCTGCTTTCCCTTGTTCAAGCATGTGGAGCCTTGATAGATTTTTTTCTCTTTTGAGCTCATAACAATATTTCTCAGGCTTCTCCTGTTTCTTTTGTAAAAGATGATAATGTTTCTATATTTGATCAAGAATACTATGTTCCAAGGCACTATTTTTTATATCGCCAGAAAAACTTAGTAGGGACAATGTGTGTCGTAGAACCACATACATTACAGAAAAAGAGGGGGGCCATTTACGACATGGGCCTGTATATTTTGTACATATTAATTTCTCTGTAGTCAATTTCTGTAATGAACTTATGATTTATGAAGTAAGAGTAGAAAAAACTGCTGTTTTTTATCTGGTTGTTTGATATGATTACCCTTTTCTGTATTTAAAATTTGCAAATGATCTCAAATGCATTGCACTATCAGGGTTTGATATTTACTTTTTGCTAATATGTGTGCAGCCTAACAAGAATGTGGAGAACAATGCTTGACTACCACAGCCATCAGTACAGCATTATCTCATTGGCTTTCAACAATGGCAGCAACAAAGTTTCAATTCAGTCTGAATTGGAGTGTCGAGCCACAGTCCTTGAGTTTGAGCTGAATTCTCTGGGTTCAAATTTCACAGAATGGGTATCAGCACACAAATCCTATCTCCAAGCCATCAATGAGTGGCTTCGTAAAGGCGTAGTATTATCACAAAAACGGAACAAGTCATTTAGGAGAAGGCCTCCAGAATTTTGTCCAAAAAGAGACATGGCTCCTCCCATCTTTGTTACTTGCGAAGATTGGTTACTGCTGCTGAATAATCTGCCTACCAAGGAAGTGGAATCTGCTATAAAGGATCTAGTAACTGTGACAACCCATTACTTGCCTTGCCAAGAGAAGAAGGGCTATGGGACGTCAAAGTTATCATTCTCATTACCACAAAACGCAGAGCAGGGTGATAAACTAGGAGAACATGTTCACACAAATGATACACATGCCAATGGTAGTCTCGATTATGGCAACCTGAAATCAGTTCTCGTGGAGTTCCTAGATAAGCTGAAGTCTTTTGCGAAGTCATCGGTTTCAGGGTATGAAGCTCTCCAGAAGTCAATCAATGAGTTTCAAGTTTCTTACGAGAGAACTGTGCTTCGAACATGAATTCTGCCTTTTTCCAACCTCTTTGGGGCAGGGTAAAAACAAGTAAAACGAAGGTGGGACCAGAGAATTGCATGGTAATTAATCTTTGCTGAATAACTGGTGGTATGAGGCCCTTGAAGTATATTTGGGAGGGTCGCTGGCTTACTGCTTCCTTTGTACATCTATTTTGCAGAATAAAAGGGCTCTTGATGATGTTGATGTAAGTAGGGATGCTAGTAGATGATTCGAGTGCAATATAATCTAAGATTAGCCAGGCATAGGAAATGGAAGAGGTTATTAGTATAGTGAGTGACCAGTGATACCTGCAAATATTCGTCTTATCTTAAAAAAAAACCTTATGCTGCTTATTGGACATCCATCCATTGCCGAAGGCGGGTTTGCTGTCATGTGATTCTAAAACTGGTGCTGTATATGATTGACTCATCTCTCTTTATTTCTACTTAATTTTTTCCTGAAAATTCATGCTTTAAGGGTCATGAAAAAAAAGAATATCTGATAACTAAATCGAGTGTCTCGAAGGGAGAATAAGATTAGAAACGAGTTTTTCAGAGTTGATTTTTTTATATAGGAAATATTAATTTATTTATCAAGATAATTAATGAAAAAGTGGAGATAAAACAATAAGGATTTACATATGATTGTTATTGATTTTTTTTTAAAAAAAATTATGATACAATCCACATTTGTTATGGTAGACCTTAAAGAAGATGTATGTTTATTGAATTTGTCTAATGGATTTTTAATTAATATTGACTTATATCAAGAATTAATTTTAAAAATTATATTCCTTTTTATTGATAATGTATGTATGAACTGAGATGGTGTGTGTTGGGTGTGATCACTTCTAAATTAATTATTTACTTAAAAAAATTATATAAAAAATATAATATATTTAAAACACTCTGATTCGTCTCTCACCAAAACAACAAGTTTTAAGTCCTTAAAGGGTCCTAATATAATTAGAACTATAGTATACAAGTCCATAACTTTGGGGGACCGTATGTGCGTATTGCGGGGTGTCTATCTAGAAAACTTCCAATAGTTTGGCAAATTCCTAAAGACACCCCCGGCGGCGTTGGCGACCAATCGCGTGCCTCTTTTCTCCGTTCCGTTTGTAAAGGACTGCGGTCCGAGAACGATCGCGGAGAGGAACCCTAGATTCACTACCGGAACTCCTTCATTCACCCACGCCTTTCCAGGGTTCGAAGCCGCGATTCCGTCGTTCGGTGATGGAGATCCTGAACAGGTTGAGGAACCTGGACGCCTACCCCAAGATCAACGAGGATTTCTACCACCGGACGCTCTCGGGGAGCCTCATCACCATCGTTTCTTCTGTCGTCATGTTGTTCTTGTTTCTCTCCGAGATCCGTGAGTTCTTCTT
Source organism: Musa balbisiana (assembly GCA_004837865.1). Lineage (NCBI taxonomy): Eukaryota > Viridiplantae > Streptophyta > Magnoliopsida > Zingiberales > Musaceae > Musa > Musa balbisiana. The sequence goes on from CM017197.1 coordinate 18,901,567, forward strand.
GTTTTCTGTTTATTTTCTCGTCGTTGTTTGTAGTTCTTGATGCGTTTCGCGTTAATGTGCTGGGAATGTGGTGGTGGAATATGGCGGAAGGCGATTCGTTTTCGAGGGGCTGTTTTGGTTTGAATCTTGTAGTCTGGTGCAGCTACCTCGTCACGATTTGGGGCTTGGGGTCGTTAATTTCTTCGCATTTAATGGATTCAGTAAACCAGGCGAATAATTTGCTACTCCACACCGGTTCTCTGTCTTTGAGATTTCCGGTAGGATTTATGTTAGTTTATTCAATAACCTGGTAATTCTTTTGTTGGATTGCGAGTTGGATTTTCGTGATGGTGCGATCGATTTTTGTTGGATTCTTTGGAATCAAGAGCAAGTGAAATGTGTAATCGAACACGGACAAACTAGTGCCAAAACAATACACAACAACAGAGGGGTAAGTGGTGTAAGGTCTCTAGGCATATTTAGGCAGTAGATGCCACACATAGGATTCTTTATAAGATGAGGATCACCTCGTCTTAAAGCTTCCTGGTAGGCTTTTCGAAGTTCCTGTACCATGCGTATGCTGCTACAGAGTTCAACTTGGCTTGGCTGCATGAACCAGAAAATTGATGTTGGTCCCTTTACTCAACACCATCTTGTATGCACACTACTTTTGTCATTGGCTTGTTTATTTGTTCTCTATAATTGAGTTCTCTCTTCCAGAGAGCTCTATGGGTCAATATGTTTTGATGCGTGCTTTCTGAGTGTAGTCCCTTGGGAGTACTTAATAATCACTTCAGATTTTTCTTCTCGTTATACTCATCCAGTCACTAGGAAGTAAGTGAAGAAAGAAGCTATCACATATATTTCTATACTTCTGCATCAATTAATTTTGAAATTTCATTTTGATTCCAATCCTTGTGAGTTTTCTATTTCCCTGATTGATGCCATAATGAATAAGTTCTTCTTCTAAATATGCTCTGTGCAAGTTTTGTGGTATTGACTTTTTTAAGCATGATATGTTATTAAGACTTCGTTTAGATAATGATGTAGGTTAAGATATGCAGATCTAGTATTGGATATATAATCACAAGAATACTTTGGCAATTACTGTGGGTTGCTGATGAAAATTGGCTATTTGATCATTTAAAGTGTCATAACCTTCCAGATCTATATTAGTGCTACTGATGTTCTTGAAGAGAGTGTTTATCCATGAGTATTCCCTTCCGATGTACACTAATTCATCATTGAATATCATTCTTACAAAGGCAAGTGCTTCAAAAGAGTTGTGGCAATGATGCATCGATATCAAGATGCTTATGAGTTGAATAGGAAATGCATTCTTTATTTAAAAGATTTGAGCAATCTATGTCACATTTCTAAACTCCTGTCATTAACTATGTCATTTTAGAAGAAAATGAACGAAGGAGTATGTGTTTCAAATGTTGATATGACAAGTTCTTGAAATCAACTTTCATTTTTCCTCTTAACCTTTTCTCCCTCTTTATTTTTTCTTGGATTCCTAATTGATGACAGAATTATTGAACCACTAAATGTTTCTCCTTTATTTTCTGATTGAGCAACTATTTATAGCAGGAGATTTTAGATGACTGGTCTATATTGGCCCATCTACTTAAATTTACTGTCACAGAGGATAATCCTGGCATTTTCTCAAAATATTTGCAGTTGATAATGCAAAATCTTATTATAAAAATTCTAGCAATAATGATGAGGGAGTTTGCTGAGGTCTGTATTGGCTTGGAAGTATTTTCGAAAAACTCTTCACCTTTTTAGTTTTGTTCGGTCATGTATCATATCATAGAGTTACTTATTACAACAGAAGTGTAAATTTTAAAATTTTAGACTCTATGTTTTTGTTTTCCTGCAAAAAATGTTCTATAGGATTATTATACGTGTATAAGAAAATTGATAGCCCGAGTTATAATCAGATACATTTTTGAGTAAATTCATGAACTATAACTGAGAATCTTTTAGATAAAGTCAGCAAGCATTTTACCATTAAGCTTTTTGCAAACTTTTGCAACCTCTTACTGTTCAATGTTGTTTGCTATTATATTTTTTCAGGAATGTATCTTTATTCAGCAACTGAAACTAAGCTGATAGTAGATAATTCAAGAGGGGAAATGCTGCGTATCAATGTTAGTATATCGTCCTAAACATCACATTTGATTTGTCTAATTAGACACATTCATGATTGCTATGTCCATTTAGTTTATCATTATATATATATATATATATATATATATATATATATATATATACACATATATATATGTGTATATATATGTATATATATATGTGTATATATATGTATATATATATGTGTATATATGTATATATATATGTGTATATATATGTATATATATATGTGTATATATATGTATATATATATGTGTATATATATGTATATATATGTATGTATGTATATATATGTATATATAATATTATATATACATATATATATATATATACATATATATATACATACATATATATATATACATACATATATAAATATATATATATATATATATATATTATAGTTAGTCATGTGCTGCATCTTGTTATCCTTATTATGTGCTTGAAGATTTCCTTGGCATCTATGCTTATTCCCTTTTGCTTATTAGTCTACCAAATAATGTGATAGGAGTATAGTGGATTTTTGTAGATTGTTGTTGTCTCTTTAACATGATACAATATCACAGAAGTTCAAGATAGAATATTTATGTTGGTTTATCGTCAAAGTATTTGATATACTGTTGATTTTGCAGTTTGATGTTACCTTCCCATCACTTCCTTGTTCACTTCTTAGTGTCGATACAATGGATATCAGTGGAGAGCGGCATTATGACATAGTATGTATGCACAATATTTTATACTATATGGTTCTGTTTTAGTTTCTGTCTTTTTATGTCAACTATGTTCTGTATATAGAATAAATGTCAATGAAACTATCTGCTTTTTGCAGAGGCATGATATTGTGAAGATAAGAATGGACCATCTTGGTAACGTGATTGAATCGAAACAAGATGGCATTGGTGCACCAAAGGTATACTTTATGAGATCTTTTGCCACTTGATGTGAGTTCTCATATGTATACAATCTTTATAGTTAATGTTCCATGAATCTTTCACCTCTTTATTGATTGCTACATCTTTTAGCTTTTTATTATGCAATTTTCATTTATTGTATACCATGGGACAATTCAGGTGGCGGGGCTTTATATAAAGAATTATTGATAGTCTCGTTGACATAATGTTGGATTTTGATGTTAAACATAGTGGATTTGCTGCACTATTGGGAAGACAAGGAGCATTTTGTGAAGCCCACTATTATAATTAGTATCGTCAAAAAATAATTCCAGGTCTAGTTTTGTTTTATGGGGTTAATGGAAGTTACTTTTGACTCTTGATTTACTTAGAGGTCGATAAGCATTGAGATCTATTCTGGCTTCACTTCTCTTTCAGGAGAATAGATTGCTTGTTGAGATTAGGTGTTCATATTGACTTTACGTGCTGATAAATGAAGCAGTTCTTTAAACAATACATCAGATGGACCAATTTTATCTTACCAGACGGACAACTTTAGGCTTGTTCCAGTGAACATAATATTCAAACAAAGTGACTAATAAATTCTGGCTATTTCAATCTTACAAAAGGTAAACCTTTAGGTTTCTAAATCTTGACCAAGGATTTTTATGTAAAGACTTCCAAATGTATGAATTAAGACTAGCAATCCTTTCTGATTATCTTTTTTTTTCTCCCTTTTTGATTGTAAAATTGTTTCTTTGGTCAATTCCATCTGTTTTAGTTGATCCCTATCTTAGGTCCCAAATCCAGTCCTGTTCTTGATAATTTATAATTAGCCATTCATTTTTTAAATCTTTGCATCAGGTGAGTAGAATATGCATAACATGAAATAATGAGCTAAATCTTTTGTAAATTTATGTATTTACAAGCTATGGTATCGAATTTTTAACATTTTTCAAATTCCTAATGCAGTCATTTTCTCGAAGCATGTCTTTAGATTTGTTGTTGGTATTAGTAAGAAATATTCAGGAAGGTATCTGTACTGCTCAATTTTAATAGGTGTTTGTATTGTTCAATTTCAGTGGAAGGTATTTGTATTTTCTCAATTTCAGTAGGTGTTTGTATTGCTCAAGTCGTGTTGAAATACTGCTCAATATGAGTCGATTTGACTAGTTTGAAGGTATTTGTATTTACAAATTCAACCTTGAGCTCAAATTAAATCATAGACTTCTGATGTCAAGTTTCACCTGACAGTTAGTTATATGTCATTGGCTGAACTTAATAAATAATTTGTGACCCTAGTGTGCTGTGCCTTTGGTATTTTATAAGCTGCAAGTAGGCCTCATAAAAGATTGTTGAGGAAGTTTATTAAATGATCTTCTTTGAAGCACCTTGTTAGAAAGTATTGCACACGATGGCCTGGTTTTCTGTGAACAGAAATATGACTGATCTGTTTGGCCATCTTCCTTTTGTGGAAAAATGTATTTCAGTGGACTATGTTAGAGGTTTAACAAGTTCTCTTCAAAAACTAATTTCTTCAGCATTTATAACAATCAAAATTTCTAGGACCCATGGCAATCTAGTGGTGGATAGGGCATGTTCATGTGAGGAAGAACTCCACCTTTAGTTTATATTTTCAATGGTCTATGCGCCAATTTGCACAGGGTAGAACAAATTACACCAAAAAGGTATTATCACAACAGTGTTACTGGCGTTGGAGGTGCCAACTCATTTCAGCCAGCATGTAGGTGTGGCAATGGACACAACATAGTATTGACCATGCCCAAGGGTATTGACATGCACTTCTCCATGAGACAGTTGTCCTTAATTCTTGTAGATCTGTTGATATCATTTGATGTTCTCAAAAGTATATAACCTAGTATAAGGGTTCTGTGCTGTGGGTCCATGGTTTGGCCCAGATTTGAGTTTCTTGTTGCTTTTATAGGGCATAAGTCACCTAGCAAAAAAATGAATTATGCTTATATATTTTCCTCAGCTTGAAATCTATCAATTCACTTAAAAAATTTTACATTACCATAGATAATTTCTTGAGGCACACTTTTTTTATATGCTTTCCTTTTGTTAGCCAATTTGTGGTTTTGCATCTGTTATTATTCTAAAATTTTTAGGTTTATATTTCTTTTAGATTGAAAGACCTTTACAGAGGCATGGTGGAAGACTTGATCACAATGAATCTTATTGTGGTTCTTGCTATGGGGCAGAAGTGGTATGTGCTTAAATCATGTTTCACTTTGTATCTTAAGTCTTACTTCCAGTGCTGCTAATTTAGCCTGAGTGTCAATTCCTTTTCTAACTTGAGGCAGCAATGGTAATGACTGTTGTCCAATGGCATCCTAAGATAGTGCAGTTCATTTTCCTTTGTAGTCAGATGATGATTGCTGTAACTCATGTGAAGAAGTTCGTGCAGCTTACCAGAAGAAGGGGTGGTCTCTGACAAATCCAGATCTAATTGACCAGGTTTGCAAAAATGCTTTCCTTCACCTAAATTTTGGTTTCGGAGTTACCATAAATAATTTCTTATGAGCTTTTACGCTGCTGAATTAACCGTAGTATTGTAACTGTCATGCCATATATTGTCATTTGAATAAAGTTTCTGAATCCTGAGGGAATGTTTTTAAGAATGCCCCCACAGACATGAAATGAGACCAATGAGTTGCCTACTGATTCTCATGTGAATCACACCTTTTGTCTCTGTGGGTGGACATTCTTGGGGATGAGAAACAAAGGGATTTGTCTCTCTTACTTCTACAAATGGAGAGTTTGTAGTCGATCTAGAATTGGATCATGGGATTAAGTATGTGTGAATCTTTTTGAAACCAAATGGGATTTCCAATTTGTCAGAAGATGGACAGAAACTGGTTTAGATTTCCAAGATGCTGGAAATGGCGAAATTTGTCATAACCAGTTGTGAGTGGCCTGACCAGTCACTAATTGGTTACACTACTGAGATCACTTGGTTAGCCAGGATTAGTAAAATCTGTGATCAATCTTGACATATCCACTGAAAGGGGGGTTTTTAGTTATCAGACACTACCAATCCCCAATTAGTCCTGCAAGTTATTATTTTTATCATTAGTTTAGGGTTTTTCTCTATAAGTCAAATGTGTCTTCTGCCCTTCTCCCTTGTATCAGAATTCATTCATGACACATCACATAAAATTTTCATTTATAGTGAACTCAACAGTGATATGACCAGATGATAAGTTCGAACATGTATCTCCAATGTAATATTTTTGACTAAATAGTTGGACCATTGCTGCTGACGAACACCGACAGAAAGCTCGTGATGCTTTTTGCCAGCATGTATGCATCAGAACTGGACAGTCATCTCTCCACATATCTAATTGGAGATTCAAGTCCAGCTTCATGTGATGAATGTAGGTCATCCTAATGCATCTTTCTATGAAGGTTTGACTGTGCTGTACCCCACCTCTTGTTAAGTCTGTGGTGTCTTGTTGTAACTCTCTTGTGCTGGTCTCTGAAGATTGTTCCTGGGCCTATGAGACTTGTTTTTTTTTGTTTGTATGTACTTTTAAGCGTCTAACTTGGTTTCTTTGGACTTTAATCACCAATTCAGTGCAAGAGAGAGGGCTTCGTCGGCAAAATAAAGGAGGAAGAAGGTGAAGGATGCAACATCAATGGTTTTCTGGAAGTCAGTAGAGTAGCTGGAAATTTTCACTTTGCTCCTGGAAAGAGCTTTCATGGATCTTATAGTTTCTTGCAAGATTTGCTGGGCATTCAGACAGACAATTATAATGTGAGTAGAGTGCTAAATTAACCACTGCTGCTTCTTTTCCCTTGGTTGTAGGTGATTTTCTGTTTCAGCGTCAGGTATAAAATTTACTTGAGGATCAACTTTAATCATTTTCTCTTTTGACTAATACCAGATAAGCCACACAATAAACAAATTATCCTTTGGAAAGGAGTTCCCAGGTGTAGTAAACCCACTTGACGGGTAAGTTGGGCAGGCTATCTTCATTTATTCTACTTGCTGCTTTATCTCTATTAATTTTGGATCATTTTAGATTCTGTTCTAACGTGTTGCATGAAAAATCCAGTGTGAAGTGGATACACAAAACTACATCTGGGATGTATCAGTATTTCATCAAAGTGAGCATTCATTTTAAGTTCTTCTGTATTCAATATGCAACTTATTTAATTTGCATCTTTTAGCCATGGTAATTTCTAATTCGATTACTATGTAATTCCTTGAATACCATTTATGTATTTAATATAGCATGTTTGCTTTTTATTGTACTCTCATTTTAATTTTCTGGAAAATGTGTGACATGATCATTCTGATTTGACATCACTAGTATGGATGTAGATATTAGTTTGGTTTTTCCTGCTTCACAGGTTGTTCCTACAATCTATATTGATATTAGAGGACATAAAATTCACTCAAACCAGGTAATAAGTTCGTGAACTGTGTTTTGGATTCCTGTTCTTTTAAGGATGGATTTGCACTGAAGTGTGTTCTTTTGCAGTTTTCAGTGACAGAGCACTTCAGAGATGCAGATGTGTATCCAAAGCCCCCTCCTGGGGTATACTTCATTTATGACTTCTCACCAATTAAGGTAAGCAAAAAGTAAGAACGGACTATATTGTTGGACACTTGTTCCACAATGTATTGGATTATGTGTTTTAAAGAGCTGAGATCAGTTCTTTTCTTATTTTGCAGGTTATATTTACAGAAGAAAATGCATCACTCTTGCACCTGTTCACAAACGCCTGTGCTATAATAGGAGGTGTGTTCTGATCTGTCAATGTGCTGCTACTCTTTCTTGAACTTAACCAAATGAAACTAGGATATGGTATCCCCTAATCTGACAGTGAAATAGCTGCTCACACTGCACATCACCTTACACGACACAGTTAAAACATTGACACTTATATGCATGAACATTATCCTTCTCTAACTGAGAAATTGAAAGGAGTTCTCTAAAATTGAACTTGTTTGGAATCGATCAGGTGTTTTTACTGTTGCTGGAATCATTGATGCCTTTGTCTACCATGGTCACCGTGCAATTAAGAAGAAGATGGAGCTTGGCAAGCACACCTGATATGGTTAAAGCCAGTGTTTCAGTCCTTCTTCGACCATGTGATGTTGTATGAATCATCGGAATGACTTCTGCAAGAAGGGGCAAAAATCACCTGACTCAATCTGCTGGAGTTCAGAAACCATTGTTATTAGTTCGATTCTTGGTCATTTTGCTCATTGCATTTGGTTGGTCATCCTAGTGAAACGGTTCTCGCAGCAAAGCCAATATATGATGTATAAATTCTTTTGTGGGCATTCCCTCCCGATGAGAGAACTGAGAAGTATTTGATACAAGTCAAATTCCAAATGAGAAACACTGATTGACATTTGGCTTTCAACTAAATGGATACTTGGTGACGTAGTGTTGAAAGGTTGGTTGCGTTATGCTCATCTGTTAAAGATACCTATTCTCTTAATACTTCTGCCCTGGGAGGTAGGTCATCAACGTTGAAGATAATCAACCCTTCATTTAGACCAACACAAAAATGCAGGTATGTGTATGCATGCCTTTTACGTTAGTTATTTTTTGTTTAAAATATGTCTTTGCAAAACTCGAAAGTTGTTTTAGTTAATCTTCACTAGTTGACTGTCTTTGACTTCTATAGGAGACTTTAATTGAGATTAATGTCCTGTTAGGCAGTGACCATCTTATGGTTAAGATAGCTGGATTATTTTGGACCTTTAGGTAATCATCTGTGTCTAATGGCCATATTTCTTTTGTCCAAATACGACAGAGCAATGGTGAAGGAAAATGTGGATTGTGAGGTCTCTCTTACTGAAAAACTTCTGATTCAGTGAGTATTGATTATGTTGTTGCTAACTTGGATTATCCTTTTTTGTAAAGTGTCTCTATGCTTATGGAAGAGTAATGTTTCTGAAAGATGAATACTTGTTGCTCGTCCATTGGTGGACAGAAGGTTTGGTTTGGTTGATGTTAAATGGCGTATTAGTTGATCTTGTGCTGTCTGCGCACACACTATGGTGCATGTGTGGAGAATCTTTGAACTGATGCATAATTTCAAATGCATAATAGATAGCTATAGATAGCACGTGATTTACATGTACTGCATCTTTTACTGGGGTGCTGCATCAATATGTGGTGTCGTCTCTTGTTTGCTGTTCCTGCTACATAGGTGTTCTTGTTGAGAATGGTTGTCAGATACTTTTAGCTATGCAGCAACAATATCTCACCTGCCACATTTATCGTCCCCCTTGGCTCTTTTGACTTGCAGTTTGGGTTTTTGTGCTTCCAATATGGGATGTTCGTATTAGCGTGACAGATTTCATGATTGTTTGGCACCTGTCACGGATCAGTCTTCTCTGCATGTTTCCTCTCGTGGAGTGCAATGTTCGAGGGTAAATTACTTGCAATTAGGGTTATGGTTGTTTCGATATTGGATGTTGATATTAGCGGGTCAGTTTTTGGTCTTCTTCGTCTGCATGTCTTTTCTTGGAGTGTAATGTTCATAGTCATATTATTTTTCCTTCTAAACCAAAATGCCAAGTCTTTTGCTTGCTCTGATTAGCCAATTGATGGTTATGGCTTGGAGAAGCCGTTACAGCAAACAGTGCTTGATTCGTAATGGGTTATCTACAATAGCAAGACGGACGATGGTATGTTGAAACTCTGGCATTTGCTGTGTTCTATTCTATCACACAGCTATTGGCTAAGCCTGAACGACTGCATGATTGCTTTTCAACTTGGAAATTGTAGAAATTTAGCTTATCCCATGAGATGCAAGACTTCGATTTATAATGATATATGAAAGGTGGATTGGTTCAGCTCAATTTTCGAGGTTAAGAAATGTTTTCAGTTCAATGTGGAACCGATTCTGAATCGTCAAGTTTTCCCTGAGACAACAATTTGGCAGCAATCCATATATAGCAGTGAAGAGAAGCTGCTTATCTTGATGAAAGCATACGTATATACCCCTCCAACTTGAGTGCCAATCATGAGTAACATTTTATAAATGGAACATCCATATATTACAACAAAAATAAGACATAATAAAACGGGATGGAGAATTTTTCTCCTCTAATATAAATAAAATAATAAACGTGCCAGGAAGAAAGAATTCCATAGAAAAGAATGAAAAATTATAGTGCCTCAGTCAGCATAACCCGAGGGAATCCTAAATCAATACAAAGGTGAAGAAGGAAACCCCAGCAACTTCTTTTCGGTTCTACTGCATGTGCCAAAGAATGCTCTCAGCTTAGGATTCAACATGTGGGATGATGGAAGAAAAATAGATCAAACTTTGCCATCGTGTTCTCCTGATTCTGAGAGCAGTCCGTGCTTCTGAGATTTGTCGATGGGCAATGAGTAACTCCATCGCTCTTTCCCCCCTGGTTTCGACGATGCATTTCCGTACCACAACATACCCATAACTGCTAAGATCATTCCGAAGATTACCTGTAAATTGAGACCCTCCCTTCCAAATAAGAAGAATCCCAAAACTAAGACGAGGATGGTCTTCATGTGCCCAAGGACCTGAAATGACACTGCCGTGAATCGTCCGATGCAGATGAACTGGCTAAGGTTGGTCCCTACAGCAATGATGCATGACAAAAAGATGAAGAACTGCAGCACACAAATGTTAAAAGGAGTTAATAGATGAAGTGTTTGCAGAAAACAGCAAATATAATAGGAGTCCATTTATTATGAAAACAAATCATAACATAGGAGAGAACAAACACAAGGAACCACCATAAAAGTTGGCAGTTTGAAAACACCATCAGGTACTTACCACGACGGTTATATTGTAATCAAATGCATCCACCCTTTTTCTTGTTAACCAATAATCAACAAAAGGCCCTAACATCAACAGCGACATCGCCTGAGCTGGAGCAGTATGCCCGATGAGGTTGAATGATCCGAGAGAGTATTTCTTTTGAAGAGAATGCACATACTACAGAAGCCAGTGAATACAATCAGCATCCAAATTTCAAAACACAAAAAAAACCCTCAGTCTATACGCTATGCAAGAAAACAATATCAACAATGCACAAATGAGAGAGCATTAGAAATCTTGTACATCAATCATGCAAGAAGAATGACAACATTCAGCAATCTGTATATCTATTTACTCACATATTGTTGCAAAGAAGTGCTCCAAACTGCTATGGTTGCAGCTATGAGCCCTCTAGAATTCACGCTCACATCAGTAATTGTGCATATAGCAACTCCAACAAGAACCACCACTATGCTGAGCTTTGTTGCCCTAGAATAACGAATCTTATCAAACACAACCTCAAGAAGACATGATACTGGGATCATACTCAGCTTCGCAATCTGTCATGACATTACAAAAGTTTGTCACTTCGTGAAATTATTTTCCATACCTAAGACAGTGGAAACCATAGTCTGTGATCAGAACGAACCTGATAAAATCCGACGGAATTCCACATCAGACTAACATTCATCCCGACGATTGATAAGTTTGCAAAAACTACATATTTTATAAGCTCGGATAAAGGTAAATGAGAGGGTTGAATGTATCCCAGCCACTTAAATACAATAGTCATGAGTGTGGTTGCGACAAAGTGCAGACCAGTTAATGTTGTAGCTGCAGTTAAGACAGTGCATCACAATAGAGTTATAAAACAAGCAAAAACACTTGTAAGAGTTAAATGAAATTAAAACTAATGTTTAAGTTAGGAACTTCACCTATAGAGTTTATAAATCTATAAATTTTCTCAATTTTATATTTGCTAAGGATTTCATTTTCAAAGCAAGTATGAGGAACAATTCAAGAGCAAAGCTGAGTTAGTATACAAAGCACTTTCTCCACCTAAATCAAAGGATGAGGAAAAATTCAAAAGCAAAGATAAATTGGTATTCCAAAGCAATTTAGTCATCTAAATTCAGGATATTAAAATCATAAAACAGTCAAGAACTAATAAAGGATTGTGGTTGCAAAAGTATAAATTATTCAATTTTCGCTAGACTATATAGCAAAATTTTATATACAAGTCATCTGAGATCTGGGAGTTATTAGACAGTACTAGAGTTGAGATTTAAGAATTCTTTATGCATCATTTTTTTCAACTGAAATTTTATTCCATCTACCGTTGATTTATTATCAAAGTTTCACAAAGAACAACCTAAAGTAATATAAATAGCTATTGATGACAACTAATTAATAACTCACTAGTACTGGTTTATGTCAGTAACTTGTGATGCATAGGACATATTGCTACACTGAGGCAAGCAATGAATGGTACATTTACAAAATGGAAGGGCATTGCCAAAGACTTACAGGTGATATTTATGGACTCTGCTTCATATAGCATTATTTTCAATGCTATTCATAAAATTCATAAACCAACTTCCTTGGCTTCTTCTCTTGAACCCCCTTGCTTTTCACTTTTTTGGTGAGCAACTTAGACTTGTTTATTATATTTACCTTGATTTACAAAGTTATAGCATGCAGAAATACACATCCATTTCGCTTGTGACTTATGCTAAACATTGACATAAGTTGTAGTTGAATCTAAATAATGGTGAAAAGTTGATCTGTTTTCATAAAACAAGTTTTCTAATTATTGTGTTTCATAATTTATATTTTCATTCTTTATATTATATTATCTCCCCAATCCTACTCTTTTGACTCTTGCTGTCACAAACAATGAATAAGCATCCATATCTGATTTCTGTGTTTGTGTGCATGCAATGCTAGTTATAACAAGATCCTTGAGTATCACTGTGCACCTTTGTACATAGATCCATTTAGTTGCAAATATACAACAATTAACTCTGATGAGGCAATTCTAGATTTGGCTGAGGAAGTGGCCTAGAAGCATGTTGCTTGAAGTTGCAAGAAACTGTAAGCCCAGCGGAGGGAATGGGTCCAGAAAGTAGGATGGAAATTCCATATTCAGCCAGCAGAACATGGTTCAATCAACTAGTACTCAGTTGACATTCTGTTGGGATCACCTTCACCTCCGGCAACATGCTTTAGACAAAACTTGAGACATGATCCACTGGGCTTATCATTTATATTAGGTCAATATGATTATTTCATGTAAACAGCTATTTACCTTACAAACGAAGTAACGAACATTTCATTTAAAGAGCTAGTTACCTTATGTAACAATAATATTTCATGTAAACAGCTAGTTATCTTCTGTGATGCTAATGAGCATGAGCAATTGCCCATATGTACAACTGTTTGTGTAGAATATTTGCATACAATGACTAAGACAACAGCAGCTCAAACTAGTGGATTGACATGAAACAACAATTAGAAATATCCAGTATACAGTGATAGCACCTTATGCAAAAAGGTCGGAAGATAGACCAAAGAAAATAGCTAAATGCCTTCTGTCAAGTATGAATTGCTGAAGAACTGTAGTAGTTCATGTGGTAAAAAAATATTAGATGAAAGGAACACCTTACTAGACATGGACACCTAATATAAGAGAGCAGAATATAATGTTACATAACCATTGAGCATAAACCATTCCTGTCAAAAGTACTATTTAGTATTTACAATGCACAAAAAAAAAAAACACAGAATAACATTGAACAGATCAGCTGAAAATCCAAAAATAAGCAATAAATAGCACAATTGCGACAATATAGATATTAAACTTACAAATTTTCATACAAAGAAAAAAAAAGCAAAATATCAAGAGCCATTAATCTTTTAATGTCTATAGTTTCAAGATAACATAATCATTAAAGAGAAAACACAGAATCTGGCATAATTTCTCACCAAGGAACACTTAACTCGATAAGAATTGTACATAATGAAAATGGGACACTGTTTCTTACAAGCATGGAATTTGTTAGATATCTACTTGTTTTATGTCCTAAATATTATGAGAAAATCATAAAAAGGAAATTTCTATGGGCTTACCGAAACTGAATTGATGAGTAGCCATTAAGGCCTTGTTGACCATGATAACTCCAACAGATGTTAGAATATTGAACATCCAAGCAGCTGCATCTAATGGCGCCTTCCTATCACTCTTGCTTGCAGGTGCCATGTCGTCGATTGTGTACTACCGGTCAACCTTAGTTTCTAAATCTCCAAACGATGGCTTGCATAGCAACACGGATGAACCTACATCAGAAACCACCAGCTCAAACAAAGTCAGTTACTCTTTATGAACAATAAATGCATTTCAAAAGGCACTGATCTCAGTAGATATCCTCAAAATTTCCACTTAGATTTTCAATCCATCAATTGTTATCAACTTCTATTGCATCATGGTTTCAATGTATAAAAAATTGTGATTCCTTTAAGATGTCTATTTCTCCATTTATTTATACATTGCTCTCAGAGGCACTAGAAATGAAAGAAAGTAGTCCAGATGCAGCTCTACTCCATTGACAGAGAACCTCCAGATGTTAGACTTATTATAGGGGCCAAAATGCCCAACAGGGACATAAAATATAGGATCGTCAGGACAGCTCCACTTAACCTGTAAAACATGCGTCATTGAACAGTTGAAGCAGACAAAACAGTGATTAGCTTTCGCAGGTAAACAAAACAATTCTATTTAACAATGGAATATCACAAGGTCTAACACAATTTAAAGGCTGGATTTTAAGCTATATCCATCGAAGTACGTGCAACTTAATCTTGACCGCCCAATTGTACGGCATCTTAAAGATAAAGTCAGCCTTCAAATGCCTTGCAATGCTATCAAGGAATCATCACATTACAGTCAATAAAGATCTACAGGCATGTCTATGAGAAGGAAAAGCCACCGAAGTCAGAGTGACTGTCGAGTTCGTTGATACGATTCATGCAAATGATGCAAGAACCCTAATACCCCACCAGGAAGACGGTAAAAAACCCTATAAAGTACATCGATCTTGACAGTTCAACTGCCCAAATTTCACTTGCATAGTCAGGGTATAAAGACTTATTAAGTCGAATCTTGAATCCTTGATCCCTCGTTACCCTCCTTTTCTCCCTCTTCTACATCTTCACACCCTTCACAAACCCCCTCAAGAAAATATTAGTCATAGAAAACCTGTCCGGCAGATTCGTCACCGACTGCTTCCTCGTAAGAATCAAGAAACCATTTCGGATCATAACGACAAAGCCCCCACAGCGATTCCACTGCTCACGCACCCACAAGCACATCGGAATCATCCAAGATCGGGAAGAATTAAGAGAATTCAGAATAAAGGTAGAAACAAAGACGATCGTCCGACGTATAACAGATCCAACTCACCGGATCCGGCCGAGAAAGATCAAAACCTAGCTCGGGCAAACCGTGGACCCGCGCCTCCTGCACCGACGCATTCGATCGCGTAAGGAACCGAACCGAGCGTTCCGATCTGAGACGCGTTCGGCAGCAGCGGGGATTCCTTCTTCTTCTGTTCGCCTCTCGATTTCTTTTCTTGCTTTTTTTTTTTTTTTACCTCTCTTCTGGTCCGCGGAAATTATATATAAGTATATATATAATATAAATTATACACCTTCAAAATTAGTGATTTTTATATTTATCTCTTTGAATTTAAGTTCATATTTTTCGAAAATAATTATTTATCCTTTGAAATTTATGTTTATATGTTTATGTCAAGGTATATGCTGATGTTTAATAATAATATTTAGAAATACGATTAAAGCATGAAAAGAAAGGTGGAAAAGAAGAGAGATGAAAATAGATAATAGAATGATGAATGAGGATAACAACAATAGTTTAGGCAGTTGGGAATAATTAATTATTGATAATCATAATTAGTAATGATTAAATGCCAAGAGACATACTTGAAGGGTTTAATTATCTGGAGATATATTTACTATATTAAATTGGAGGAAGAAATTAGACTATTTTCAAAATTTGATCAATAGACATGCAAAAAAACGTTATTTTTATATAAATTTTGATAATTATCTTCCATTGAGCAACATTCGGATCAAAAAAAGGTTAATTAGCCTTATAATTGCATAATTTAAACTTATTTTAGATGACAACTACATTCAAGCACAACCCTAACAAAAATAAAATAAAATTAAAATACTACCACAACCAAAAAATAAACTGTATTCTCAACCAGGTGTCAGCATGGACATCTGTATCTATCCTAGCCAATGCTTCTAATTCTATCCTACTGCATACCCAATGGCTCTCTTGACACATGCCACCATCTCATTAGAAACTATAGATTTCATGGATGAGAGCCCCAATCCCTCCGGTTCAAAGATTTGCTGCCTCTCCTCTTCTTATAGCCTCAAACCCTTACCAATTCCCTCAAAGCTCATTCTAAGAGGCAGCAAAAATGGCAGCAGCAGCAGCAGCAGAGCTGGCTCTCATGAAGCCCATCAACCCCATCTCCAAGTTCAGAAAAGGTGGCACCTTGAGGCCTCGCAGCTCCCAACTCAGAGTCTTGGCTTCTTCGCAGTCCGGCGCCACTGCTGCCGCCGCGCCTAAGAAGAAGAAGTCGGGCAAGACCGAGATAAACGAGACACTGCTGACGCCCAGGTTCTACACCACGGACTTCGACGAGATGGAGCAGCTGTTCAACACCGAGATTAACAAGAAGCTGAACCAGGCGGAGTTCGAGGCGCTGCTCAACGAGTTCAAGACCGACTACAACCAGACGCACTTCGTCCGCAACCCCGAGTTCAAGGAAGCGGCGGACAAGATGCAGGGGCCTCTGAGGAAGATCTTCGTGGAGTTCTTGGAGCGGTCGTGCACCGCCGAGTTCTCTGGCTTCTTGCTCTACAAGGAGCTCGGGCGAAGGCTCAAGGTCGGACCCTTCATCCCCATATTCTCTTAGCAGTCTGAGCTTCCAATAATAGCTTTGCTCTGTGTCAAAGCTGTAATCTTTGAATGAGTTCTTTCTTGCAGACAACAGTAACTGCTTCCTGTGAATTTATCAAAACCTACATTTTTATTATTATTTCATCACATTAATCATCAAATAATAATTGGAATAGTTTTGTCACTAACCTTCGACAAAAATTCTGGAGACAGAAAACCAACCCTGTTGTGGCTGAGATCTTCTCCCTCATGTCCAGAGATGAAGCCAGGCATGCTGGGTAAGTAGAGCAGCTGGTCATTCTACTTTAAAGAGCCATTTTTTTCTTGTGACATGTAGCCTTGGATGCATCACATTCCTAATCTTGGGATTGTAAACTTATGCAGATTTCTGAACAAAGGGCTTTCTGATTTCAACTTGGCATTGGATCTGGGTTTCCTGACAAAGGCTAGGAAGTACACATTCTTCAAGCCAAAGTTCATCTTCTATGCTACATACCTATCTGAAAAGATTGGGTACTGGAGATACATCACCATATACAGGCACCTGAAGGCCAATCCTGAATTCCAACCCTATCCAATCTTCAAGTACTTTGAGAACTGGTGCCAGGATGAGAACAGGCATGGAGACTTCTTCTCTGCTTTGCTCAAAGCTCAGCCACAGTTCCTTAATGACTGGAAGGCCAAGCTGTGGTCTCGATTCTTCTGCCTCTCGGTATTCCTCTCTTTTTCCTGTCAACACCATATTAGGCAATGAGGTCTTTCATTATCAAAGCTAATGAGAACTGTTTGCATCAAACTCACAACTATGGCAGGTCTATGTGACCATGTACCTGAATGATTGCCAGCGAACAGCTTTCTATGAAGGAATTGGCCTCGACACCAAAGAATTCGACATGCATGTCATCATTGAGGTAATCCTAATAGCCAGTTCAGCTTTGCTTATTTATTAGCCAGATAGCAGCACACAGAGGAAAACTTGGCATTCTATGCTGCCATGAGCATCCTTCTAACTTACTGAATTCTCTAGGATCAGAAGGAGCTGAGATTTTTTATATACAAATGAAGATTTTCAACTGCAAGGAGAGAAAAAAAAATGTGATGCATGCCAAAAGTACAAATTGACTGTGACATGGAGCTTTGATACTTTAACATAGTTATAATCTAATTAGGAGACAAGAAAAAAATGCCCTTCCTCTTTTATTTATCAGACTCTAAAGCAGCTGATCACACATCCAGACAACAGATTGTGACGCAATTGTAGATGAACAGGAATTCTCTTATAATCTTCCTACTCATGAAAGAATCATGATGCAGCACTAGCTTTTGTCATCAGATGATAATATATGAACTTCTTTTCTAGGAGAGACTTAGAAGAACAGATTTATAATGTCATACGGCACACTCACTCATATGCAAAAACTAAATTCTGTAAGTCAGTGTTATAGTACAAATTGATGTTTACTTGGGTACTCACATTGCCAAATTGATGGTCGCAGACAAACCGCACCACCGCGAGGATTTTCCCAGCTGTTTTGGATGTCGAAAACCCCGAGTTCAAGAGGAAGCTGGATAGAATGGTGGAGATCAATGAGAAGCTGGTTGCCATTGGTGAGAGCCAGGATATTCCTGTAGTGAAGAACTTGAAGAGGATACCTCTCATTGCTGGACTGGTGTCTGAGCTTGTGGCTGCCTACCTCATGCCCCCTGTTGAGTCTGGATCTGTTGACTTTGCTGATTTTGAACCACAAATTGTTTACTGATTCTTGTAGAAGACTAGCTGAGTATGCATCAATTGTTCAAACATACAACTGACATCTTTCAGTGTACTCTTATTTCCAGTTGAAAACATATTGATGCATGTTTCAGTCATCTATTATCAACTGATCCAGAACAATTTGTCCAGCACAAGCTGGTTCAAGCACATTGAGAGTAGATACTGCAATTTCAAGCTTCACTATTTGAATAACCTGCAACACCATGATCTTGTTGCTTGTGCTCTCACAGGCATGTACTAAGTTCCTAGACATTACATAAATCTCTGTTTTTTTTTCAGAAAAAAACTCAGTTCCCAACATATAATTTAAGCTGTGTATTTTGTAAAGAAATTAGGATCAACCCAAGCAAAGTAATTGCATCAGGAAGCCACAAACAAGGCCACCAGAAAATGGAATGCTGACCAAAAGACAGTTGTAACAAGGCCATCAGAAAATGATATACTGAACAGAAAGTTGCAAAATGTTGTCCAGGAAAATGATTAATGGAAAAATATATTTCATCCAAGCAATAGCTAGATATGATGCACAAAACTTGTCACCCACATAGATTTTTCTGCCTTGTAAAGACTATTTTCTAAGGGAAACAAAAAAATGGAAAATTTTATCAGATTATAACTACACATGGCATATGCTAGTCGACAAAAATTCATTAGTTTCTTGATGGTAGGACAGTATTTTAAGACATTTTATATTTTACATATGCAACCTGGTGGTGCAGAATGATCTACTACTTCCTGGATCCGAAGCAAATTGACTGCTAAAGTATTAAATGGGTAACTCACGACAGAAGGCTTCGACAAACCAAGAGTTCTGGGATTGGAAGGGGTTCAGATGTATTTAGCCTGAATCCTCACAAATCAATTCAAGCATGCCAAGCAGCAATTGAGTAGCATCACTGCAGCATTAGTTACAGCATAATCATAAAGGAAAAAAAACAAAGAAGAGTTGCATATATAATTAACCAAGTGATATGATGTCTTCCTTGTTACAAGTTGGGAGAGTTGAATAAAAGACAAAACAATTGTCCACATATTACATCCAAGCAAAACTCATAGCACCATAATTAAAGCAGGTTTCATACATAGGCAACCTAGTGCAACAGAACCACACATGAACAGAGATAAAGGGGGAAGAAAGCCAAGCAATCTAGTAAACATGATTATTGAGATAACTACCTGGATAGGCATAGTCACAATTTATTTTATTCTTTGATGACTCATTTTGCCATCATGATTTTCACAAACTCATCATAATTGATTTGACCATCACCATCGACATCAGCTTCACGAATCATCTCATCAACTTCTTCATCTGTCAACTTCTCACCAAGGTTTGTCATGACATGACGGAGTTCAGCAGCAGAGATAAAACCATTTTGGTCCTTGTCAAAAACTCTGAAGGCTTCCTTCAGCTCCTCTTCAGAGTCAGTATCCTTCATCTTGCGAGCCATCAAATTGAGAAACTCAGGAAAGTCAATCGTCCCATTACCATCTGCATCAACCTCATTTATCATGTCCTGTAACTCTGCTTCTGTAGGGTTCTGGCCTAGAGAACGCATCACAGTCCCAAGCTCCTTAGTGGTGATGCAACCTGTTAAAATTCCAAAAAGAATAAATACACTACTAAAATTTGGAGCAAAGTTTATCTCATTTAACATTATGTATCGAAAAGAAAATTCCAAATAAGTATTTCTGCTCCAGTCATTGATATAGCTACAGTGAATAACAGAAGTGAGACCTTTTCAAAGCTTGTCAGAAGCATACAGGATAAAACTAGCAAATGTGTAGATTTAGAAACTTGCTAAACCAAATAAAACATAATAAAATATATAGTATATTTGTATAACACTCATTTCCACAAACGGTTCAGAAGCATGCACATCTCTCAGACAACATAGCAAGAGATCCTCCATAGGCACAATCTACGGACTAACATGAACCATAATCTCCAGAACATTCTGTTCACATAATTCAGAACGACAAACTCCTGCCTTGTATCAAGTGTACCTGAAATGATTTTTCAGATTGCATGTATTAGTGTCTTAAAATTAAGAGTGTAAACTAGCTGAGCTCCACCAAGCTAGCCCTAGCTCAAGCCCATCAAGCCAGCTCATCTGATTGCAAGCACTGCTGCTCTGTTCAAGATCAGCCCATTTAGCAGATCACTGAGAACCTAAGGCTAATTAAGTCTTTCACAAGTATATAGACTTTCTTAATTCAAGCTAAAACAGTTACAATTTTCCTTCTTTATAACAATGCACATTAGTAAGTTTGGCTAGTCGCAACAAACAAAAATTTTGTTACTATAAAGAAAAATGTTAATTTATATATCATAACTACATATTGCATAGTAGGTAAGGCTCAAACTCGGCTTATTTATTGAAGGAACTAAACAAGAAAGAATTTGATTGTTTACACATTAAGCCAAAAATAAACTGCCTGTAAACAACTTGCTAGTCTGACAGCAGTTTGGTACTTCAATGAAGTCATTTAACTTGTTTAAATTCTTTGAGTGCAAATTTCAACATTTACCACTCTCAAATTATGGCCTGGATCCTCGTAGTGTGTGTATATATTGTCCCCTTTTAACCGTGTCATAGTACTGTTTTTGCTGTCCATAAGTGTACGTACTAGTTTTGCAACAGATATAGAATTGAGATACAGATATCAAGCCGTACCAGTTTTATATAGGTGGCAAGTCGATGATGAGTATGGATCTCTCAGTCCCCCTTTATCCCATCTTAATTGCACTCCTCGCAAATCTTATTTATCTTTTTCCAAGAAACTGGTAGTTGGGCCTGCTATAAGTTATCTTTTAAAAGTAAATTATCATTTTTTTAATTCTGGTTGGCATTGCATCAACTAAACCAACCATTATTTTCACTGATTTCCCAACTTTAAAGTACCTATCTTTCGTTGTTTAATCATCCAATATGGCACATCAATCATGCGAGGGTAACAACAGGAGACGGACTTGCTAGCTTGGACAAAAGGTGATAAGACAAACTTTTATTGTTTGTTTTTCTAAATATATAAGATAAGAATCTCACCTAACATAAGAACTTGTAGGTTCACCTAAATATATAAGGTACAAAAGTTGCTGTTAAGACAAACCTGTTTACATTATTGTTTGTTTTTCTCACTTGTAAGAAGATATATTTCTAAAGCAACGTAATATTTCTCACATTTTGAAAACCCTAAATCTTGAGAGGAAGGTATAATAAATGTTTTCGCAGATGAATTTTGCTCCATTACTAAAAGATACAACCAGAAAGGCTCGTACAATTGGACCTAAAACCCACATTACACCACTGATGAACCCTAATGTAAGCACAATGGATCACTATACGTGGAAAAACAAAGGAAAATATAAAGAATCACAGGAACAATCTAGTGGGGACAGAATGAATAAACCAAAAATCACTCTGCTCCAACTGAAAGCAGAACAACCACAAGCACCCAAGAATCGGCAAAATCACACAAAATCGAAATGACAATCAAGCAAGAGACAGAAATTAGTAATATAAACGATTAGCATCGGATCGACGGGATCTAACCATCTCCGTCTTTGTCGAACAAGCTGAAGGCCTCCTTGAACTCAGAGATCTGGTCGTCGGTGAGCTGCTCCGCCATTCCTCCTCAGGGAATCGAGTGCAAGAGCGATCCGGAGACCCGCACTGAAGGAAGGGGAAGTAAGAGGAAGAGGCAAAAGCCAGATCTCAAAGCACTCCGACGCCCGGCTTTATAGAAGCCCCATCGATCAACGGCACGTCGACGGTCCCGTAACGGACGTCATCGCTGTTTTAAGGTCAAAAAGTATCCGAAGTACCATTAACGGTCTAAAATGACAATTTACTCCTCCACTTTTCTCATTTTCTAGTGTATACTTGGCGAAATCTGACCGTCTGATCGTTAGGCAACGGTCCCGAATAGACGATGTTTGTTAGCAACGTGGGAAGTTGGGGAATAGTTCGGAGATTTAGTCAAAGTCATGAGGGCATGAAAGGTAAAACGCTTAGCAGCATCTATTTTTTATCTGTGGCTTTCATTCCTTACTCGTAAGGCTTGGAATTTCAGTTGGGCCTCTGGGGCCCAAGTGGAGGCTCAAGATGTCAATCCAAGTAACTATGTCAAAAGGGTCACCGTGGCCCAAGTGATCACTTAAATCTAAAATTGGGTTTATTTTAACCTTAATTGAGATAAAAAATAATAATAATTTGAAAATATGATGTGTTAATATTATTTAAAGTTTCAATTTATAAGATTTAGAGATTTTCAAATAATTTAGAGGGTTATATATATATAAGAAAAAAAGAAATCTTTTTGTAGACAAAAGACAGTTGGTTTCCCGCTAATTTCTCTACACCTCTACTCCAACCACCGCTCCCAACTCCCCTCCATGCACAAATCATATCCTCCCTTAATCCCCTCTTTCCTTCGGAGTCCCCAAAACTTACCCCGTGCCCCTTCTCCATCATGCGACGGCCTCTCCTTGCGCTATAGCCCACCTCCGCCTCCTCCTCCATGGGCAACTGCTTCACCAAGAACCCCACCAACCCCGCCCCGGCCGAGGGTGAGGGCGAGGCAGGCGTGGATCCGGTCCCGAGCTCCGCCCCCGACGATGCCCCCGTCCAGAAGGCCCCGATCCCTACGGCGGCCTTCACCCCGCCCCCGAAACCGACCGCCATCGGCCCGGTTCTTGGCCGCCCGATGGAGGACGTCCGCACCACATACTCCCTCGGGAAGGAGCTCGGCCGGGGCCAATTCGGCGTGACGCATCTTTGCACCCACAAGGCTACCGGGGAGAAGCTGGCCTGCAAGACCATCGCCAAGCGGAAGCTCACCAACAAGGAGGACATCGAGGACGTCAGGAGGGAGGTCCAGATCATGTACCACCTGTCGGGGCAGCCCAACATCGTGGAGCTGAAGGGGGCGTACGAGGACAAGCAGTCGGTGCACCTGGTGATGGAGCTGTGCGCTGGCGGGGAGCTGTTCGACCGGATCATCGCGAGAGGGCATTACACCGAGCGGGCGGCCGCGTCCCTGCTGCGGACCATCGTGCAGATCGTGCATACCTGCCACTCCATGGGGGTGATGCATAGAGACCTCAAGCCGGAGAACTTCCTCTTGCTTAGCAAGGACGAAGACGCGCCTCTCAAGGCCACCGATTTCGGGCTCTCCGTTTTCTTCAAGCAAGGTACAATTCCTCCATCCGCCTTGGTCAATTCGATCCGTTTCTCTCTTCCTTCTCGTTCTCATCCTTTCCCCTTTCTTTAACAGAGCTACTTCTTATGTGGTGATTTAATGCAAAGCAATTTGGAAAAAATACATAGTAAAAATAAACAACAATCCAACAATGCCTTTCTTCCATAGATAAACAGAAAGGCATTGGAAGCTAATGCCTGCACATGGATCTAATCGTGATGTTACAATAATGAAAAGCTCAAACTCTTTTACCAAGTCAGATACAGATCACCACATCTTATTGTCATCTAATATACAAATTTGTATATATTCTTAATACTTCTTATGATCGGATAAAGAGTTTCTGTTCGACATAAAACCTATGAAAAATTCTCTCCTTTCTGTGGTGGTATGTTGTCTGGTCATTCTCATTTCGGTCCTTGTGTTTAATGTTCTACATTTTTTTTCTATGAGCAATTGTCTTTAACATCTTTTCCATACAGCATTTGTTCTTATCTTGTTTTCATTTAATCCATGTTATCTGGCTAATTGCTTCATTAAGATCTTCCCTAAACAGGAGAAGTATTCAAAGACATAGTTGGCAGCGCATATTACATAGCACCTGAAGTTCTCAAGCGAAGATACGGGCCAGAAGCTGATATCTGGAGCATAGGGGTGATGCTCTATATTTTTCTGTGTGGAGTTCCTCCTTTCTGGGCTGGTAATTTTCTTTTATTCTGCAATCTGCAGCCGATACTGCCTAAGTTGAGAAAAACAAAGTCAAACTAAGGTGTTTTCCAACAGAATCTGAACAGGGGATCTTCAATGCTATTCTGAGAGGACAGATTGACTTCACAAGTGATCCATGGCCTAACATTTCACCTGGTGCTAAGGATCTTGTGAGAAAGATGCTAAATTTGGAACCAAAACAGAGGCTAACAGCATTCGAAGTTCTCAGTACGATCTATTTTCCGGATAATAAATTTCTTAACTTACTAGCATGACTAGCTTTGTTTTTCTCTGGGCAGGAATACGATCTATGCCAACTCTGGTTGGTGGTGTCCCACCTTAAAAGCTTACTTGTAAAACAATTAATATGTTTTTAGTCTGCAAAAGTAGGTTTCTTGTATAGTTCATATGCATAGCAGAACATGTCTAGCAGTTGTCTATTCTTCATTAATAGACACTCATGCATTCTTTAGCTATGTTTCATTTTTAGTTTGCTTGCAATTGCATTGCATAACCAATTCTTAATTATCACACAGCAAGCCATTTATTTGGCTGAAAATCTTGGAGTAACAAATTACATCCAAAGAGAAAAAGGACAAAATTGCATCTATCTTTTGGTTGGTGAAGGCCTAATGGTAATCAAACATAGTTCTTACATCTTGGCAAGATCAGATGGACAGAAAAATTAAGACATTGCATCTATCTTTTGGTTGGTGAAGGCCTAATGGTAATCAAACATAGTTCTTACATCTTGGGCAAGATAGATGGACAGAAAAATTAAGACAAAAAAATCATTTCTTATATGTTTTGTTCTTTTCTTCTTTCGAGGAGAAGAAAAAAGGTGAGGTCCATGTAAAAGGCCCGTATCTAGGCAAATCCTAGAATTTCCTACTCTAAATATGGTCTCTTTCCTTTTTTTTTTTTTTTCTGAATCTGTAGTTTCTTTCCTTGGAATCTTATGGAAGATTGCATTTAGTGCAAGTTGTATCATCTAATTATGAGCTTATAATGCAGACCATCCTTGGATCAAAGAAGATGGAGAAGCACCTGATACACCACTTGACAATGCAGTTCTCAACAGACTGAAACAGTTCACAGCAATGAACCATTTCAAGAAAGCTGCTTTAAGGGTAAATTTCTTGCCTCCCAATTCACATGTTGCATCAATTCAAGGGTAAACTTCTTGACCATAATTTCTTAGTAACACAAATTAAGGATCACTAATGGGGACCAATTCATACTACACACACCTCAACTGTTTCTTGTAGAAATTTACATTAGATAGAATCACAGTGGCATGGCTAACAGCATAAGCATGCTGATTAACTGGATATCCTACAAGACATTGCTCTATTTGAGCACCAGCCTAGAAGAAGAATTTTTTATCTTTGAAGAAACAGAAAGAAAAAGGCATTCATAACTCAAAATGCAGTTGTCAGCTTTTGATGCATATATCTGCAGGTAATAGCAGGATGCTTATCTGAGGAAGAGATCAGAGGACTGAAGGAAATGTTCAAAAATATGGATTCTGACAATAGTGGAACCATAACTCTTGAAGAACTGAAACAAGGCCTTGCTAAGCAAGGAACAAAGCTATCAGAGAATGAAGTCAAACAGCTAATGGAAGCTGTATGTTATATATGCATTAAAATCCTACTAATAAATTCAATCAGTCTATCAAGAAGGAAAGAGCCAAGTTTCTGTACTAACACTTACTGACAATACGATACTGAATACAGGCTGATGCAGATGGGAACGGAACCATAGATTATGATGAGTTCATTACAGCGACAATGCACATGAACAGAATGGACAGAGAAGAACATCTGTATACAGCTTTCCAGTACTTTGATACGGACAACAGCGGGTAAGTTATGACCAAACTGATAGTGCAACACAATTTTTTTTATCACTATGATAGTTCAAGTTCTTTGATGAACGATTGATCTTTAATCAATATTTTTCCTTTCCTCTTTAGCTATATTACTAGGGAAGAACTTGAGCAAGCTCTGAAAGAGAAAGGGCTGTATGACGAAAAGGAGATCAAGGACATAATTTCTGAAGCTGATGTGGACAATGTAAGTTGGTTGATATAGGCCATGCAGCAGCATAAATCTGCCTAATACTAGAGAATTAGGGACTCAGAAATCAAAGCAAACATAAATTTTGTTTTGTTCTTGCTTTCAATTAACAGGATGGAAGAATTAATTACGATGAGTTTGCGGCCATGATGAGAAAAGGGAGCCCTGAACCAAATCCAAAGAAAAGAAGAGATGTGGTTATTTAACCTACGCATGTAAAAGAGGGAGGAGAGGATCAGTTCTGTTTGAACTTGACTATGTATCCTATACTTTGGTGTGGTGGAGAAATCATGCAGAAGATTGAAGGCTAATTATGAGGGCGGGGGGAAGTGAGGATATTTCATGTACAAATCTTGCTTGTGGGGATTAAATTAGGTGGAGAAGTGATCAAACATCTTTATGGCATATAAAGGTGTTAGCTTTTGTGAACTTTATACAGAGTTAAACAATCTTATGTGAGCTAATGCCAGTGAAAATTTTAGCAATGCAAATTGAATCATTACCCGAACAACAATATTAGTACCATGAATAATTGTATACCCTAATTTTCCTCACCAACCATTACCACAGCTATTAAGTGTTGGCATTTAAGAAACATATTAAGCTAATCCAAAATAAATTAATGACACAAACTTGACTATAAAAGTCCAAGCCACCAATATCATGTTATACCACAGAAATTATAATGAGTTAAACCATAGCACAGAAGCAACATTGGTAGAAATTAAACTTCTTTAAATGAGAACTAATAGAACGAACTAGAATTGATAAAAAATTCTCTGGTAAAGCTAATTATTTACTGACACCACCAACCGGCTGATTTTATCCGACAAACATACGATTCAGTATCCTTCTGACTAGTTTCATTTGAGGAATTCCACTTATAATAAATGTCAAAAAAATGTTATATTAACAGAAGAGCCACCTGTGGCATGGAGAATAAGCCTTAACAACGCAGAACCATAAAACTGATCCTATAAATTGCTCTGATTTCAAATTGAGATATGCAAATACATAAAATGATGACCACAATGAGACCAACAACCCTTTTATTAGCAAAATAATACATTTTCACAACCTGGCCAAGATGGGTAAGAGAAAGGGCAGGCAGAGGTACCTGCTACATTGAGTTAACTAAGCTCAACATAAACTTGTGATTAGAACTCGAGAAAATCCCGGAGGAGTTGAATAGAAATTGAAGTAGCCTCCACTGCTTCCAGAAGGAATTTTGGCACTAGGCCTCTTTTTCTGTTGAAACATATCACCCTCCCCATGAGCAAAATGACAAAAGTTACCAAACTGACAGCCTTCAGCAGTGTTAAACCAGCTGCAGAGTGTTGTCTTGTAACCACTAGTTGCAATCCTTGGATTTCCAACTGCGATGTCTGCTTTCTGCTGCATGGCAGAAGCAGGTGCAGCAGAGTCTGGGAGCACAGGGCCCAGACAGACCCAAAGATCCAAGATCCCCAGGTACATCTTGGATATGCCTTCTACCCATAGTATTTCAACATTTCTATTAAACGGAAAATGATTTCTAGTTATATCTTCCAACAAAGATAGCCATTACCAAGAATCATAATCCACTGTTGGATTTTCCATTGATGAAAATTACAAATGCCACACTCAATTGTCTGTTGCAATCTGATAGTACAGCGAATCAATCATTGGTCCAATGAACATTTAGAAAAGCACATAGACCTTTCTCCAGGTTGGTGGCTCTTTTCAATTGGAGATCTCACAAATGGAAAATTGCATGTGCTGGTTGACCAAATCTGGGAAATGATTTGCTCATAATATGCATTATGAAAAGATGAAATTTTGATCTAAAAGTCTTAGGAAGTTTTTTTTTTTCTAAAAAAGTTCAATCATTAGTTGGGTCTACATTCATCATGTTTCCTGAAAGTTAGATGAGAGTCCCAAAATAGTATCATTTAGCAATCGATCACTAGAACTAAAACTTGAAAAGCACTAGTTCTTAAAACTCCATCCTACCGAGTAAAAAACATCTTTTTAGAAGAAGATACATACTCCGAGTACTTTTCCCAGAAAACCAAAGCGAAAGCCCCTACTTTTCATGCCATCTACCTTGTGACTAAAAGATACTCGATGGCACCATCCAAATTCTCCAAACGAAAGAAGAAAGGAATAAGTATACTTACCTGCAGGCCACCGGCCCCTCCGGCCAATTGCTGGAATCCAACCCGATCCTGAGGTATCCGCCGGCTTCATGCGCAGTCTCTTCGGGAGGTGCTCCATTTTGGGCGCCTATTTGGATTGAATTCTCTCGCCATTCCCGACGAATAGGTTTGGGAGCCGCCCCGGAGGAGGAAAGAGGGGTGGGAGAGACCGACTCGAAACGAGAACCGTGTCGATGGCCGACGAAACGGACTGGACCGGCCCAGTTGGTGCAAGCGTGAACTTTCATAGCAGGGCAGATCACACCCGGGTCTTGATTCGAACCGGTCCAATTGAATTAAATTGGAAGTCTGACCTGTCCACTGTTTACATGTCCATCAATATTTTATCCTTCTGGTACAAATTAATATATTATTCCGACCGGACATCGTACCTAATCACGTGAAATATTATTAATAATAAGTAATAGAAAAGGGCAATATGGATATTTACCTCCAAAATAAGAAGGAACGGAAAACTAATTCCCGCTTCCACTGAACAGCGGAACGAAATCATTAAAGATTTCCCACTTAACTAAGTCAAAATAATCTGCATTTTTGACCAATGCAGAATAAGCAAAAGAAGAACACGACGCCGCCTGGAGATTTGATTGCCCTCCGACTTCGCTTGTTTCTCGAGATCAGTAATCTAGTGCTTCCCGTATGCAGTTCTTTAATTCGCTTTAGCCACTGCGGAATTAGTGCCGACGAGAAATAAAAGGAGAAGGCTGAGAGATCGAAGAGTGGGAGTCAAAGCAGTAGGTGTGGGGAGGAGCGGCCGCCCTCCGATCCTTCGGAGCTGCCAGGAGTTCCCCCAAAATCTGGGGTTTTGGAGGCAGAATTGGGTCTGCGCCGCCTCGACTTCGGCCAGGATCGATCCTTCGTAGCTCGATTCGCCCGGGATCGTGGGTCGTTCGTACTTCCTCGAGACGCTTGCTTCCAGTGTACGGGTAAGGGTTGGAGAATTTGTCGTTCTCGGTTAGGGATTGCCCTTGCCCTGTGTTTATAGGGGGATTTTGAGCAGAGGGGGTTTCTGGATTCTTCGTTGTCGTGTGGCCGTGTGGACTTTAGCAGCCTTCTAGGGTTGGAAAGTTGAGATTTTTCTGGGATCATTTTTGGGTCTTTTCTGGTGCTCGGTGCCGGCGGTGGCCATGATGGTGATGGTGTATGGGGAGTAGCATAGATGGGGTTGGATTCGAAGATGGTAAGCTAACCGCAGCCGGGATGCCGAGCTTTGTTTCGTCCACGACGGTGGTTCAGAACAAGTATGTCCATGGTCTATACATCCTCTGCGTTTTCTCCCTCGTGTTGTTTCTTGATAAATCTGGTGCCTTCCGATGCTTAATTGACCGCCGCAGCTTGATATCATTGTTATCAGCTCATTGGTTCTTGGATTAGAAGCTGTGGTATTTTCTTCATGATTGTGTTCTTTTCTATCTTAACTATCTTCTTATTTCTACAATTGTAACAATCAATATGAACAGCTTTTTCTTCAATCTTAATATGGATTTGTTAAAATGGCAAGCGTGGGCATTAGACAATATAAAGTAATAAATGGAGCTGTATGTGACTTGAGAATGCATATTGCATTTAAATTGTTTAGCTGGGTATATTGCATATATCAATTATGGGAGTTCTTAGACAAATGATTCTTTGATATTTATGGTATTATGTGAATATTATTTGCTGTTCTCGGTCTAGAAGATAAAAAGTAAAACAACAAAGGGAGGTTGTGCATAACTTTTGGAATGGAGGCAAAGGAACAAATCTTAGCAGATTATGTGGCGGGATCTTGCTATGTGGTTGTTACTGACAGAACATACTACATCAGCCACCAACTCATGCAAGATCAGATATGAGCTAAAAGTCATCTTTTGTTGTGAGTGTGAAGAAAATTATTGACCAAAGTTTTGGTTACACTACACTAAAGTTCAAATTGCAAAATAAGAAGCAACCCCTATGCTTATTGGGTTGGTTTTTTTTATTGTAGGTAGGCATTCCTCATCAAACATTAAACTTTGCAAATATTAAGTATTGTTTACATGAAAAATGAGTTGGATTATGTAAATAGAAATTGATAAGCAATGCATCTAGTGTTATAAACCCAAAACTCATAGTATATATGGAAACTGTTTTCTACTTTGATATATGAAAAAGTGATACAGAGTTTATATAAGAAACTTGAGAGGGGGTTTCCTTGGGTTTGGTTTTGGTTGCATGCCAAGCCATTGGATTTAACATAAAAGTCTGTAAATTGAAGCAACTTCATTGACCTAGCTAGGACAAATTTAGTATATTGGATTTAAGAACCTAAGGCAGAATTTTTTAGTGATACAATATAGAGAAGCTCTCCTTTTTACCTGGAGACAATAACTCCACAGGAGACGTTTTTATCAAAACTAGAAAAGTGAGCTTCCAATAATGACAAGAATGTGTTCCTAACTAAGGAATCATCGCCATGTTTATTGTTCAAGTCTGGTGCTTTGTTGGAATGTTAGAACTAGTCTAGTCTAGTGCCCCATTCCAGTAATACGTTGGTTTACTTGACCTGTGCTCACATATTAGAACTTCTTAAATTCAACCTTTGTTCCCATTGTGCATACATACACACACAATTTTATACATGAATACAAGTACTACACGTTTTACTTTAAAGGTTTCTATGTACTTCATCTATGGCTAATGCTTTCTCTCAGTAGCAGAGAAGGAAACACGACACAGAGAATTTCAGACTTTGGCGTGCTCGAGCAGTCTATCACATTTCATATAGGTTCTGCCTCTGGCCTCCTATGTAGGAGTCGTTTCCTTTTGTATTTATTGAGTAGTAAAGTAATCTAGCTTCCTCAAATTGTTGTCTGATTCTGTAATTTTCTTTACTAATTGAGTAAATCTACCATCATCTAGGTGCAGTACATAAGGTCGCATTGCTACACAACTGTTGGTTCTGTTGCAATCTTGTTTGCATAAAGAAGTATTGTGGGCCTAATTTTTATAAACTAGTTTTATTCGATTGTTCTTCTTTAGAAAACTCATTTTCACTGGATATTTGCTACAAAGAAGTTTTTTCTTGTCTTTGTTTTTTCCTTGTAATATAAGAAATGACATGTTTTAAAAGGTCAGTGATACCTAAAGTAAGTAATGTGAGAGAAATAGGCAGAAATCTGCTTTAGTTTTCATAAGTAGTAATGGAGCCTTCTTATCCTAAAGAAGATAATTTGAGATGAAAATAGTTTAGTATTTGCTGGAAGGCTGCAACTAACTAAGCTTATAACCATTTTGATTTCTACTTTTAAATCCAAGTGACAGAAGGATCCATGTGTTTTTGCCAAATGGTTTGGCCTAAAGGGTATTTTATCATTTGTGCAGATCGAGCAGTTAGTGTGAAACATAGTGGACAATCTATAAATTCTGACCCTTCTCAATTTGGAGTTCTTGGTAAAGTAAGATTTCACTTTTTTTTTTGCACTCACTAACTTTATAGGTGTACTTGGCTACCTTGCTACTAGTAGAAAAATGCTCTTCTGATCCTTTTTTCCTGATAGCAGCCTATTGCTTCCACTGAAATTGCACCTTCAGCTGCTAGAGTTGAATCTTTGACGTCATTCCAACATAAGGAAAAGCAACACAGCTTAATATCATTTTCCAGTGGTCAATTTGAGAATTGGGGAGAGTCAATGGCAGATGCTAGTCCTAGGACAGACACCTCCACAGACGTGGACACCGATGACAAAAATCAGAGGGTGATTTTCTTTGCTCTTTCATATTTTTGAATATATATACACATAAACAATTTCAATAAACCACATCATCTGAACACTTGATTGTATTTCTTACACTGTCACTTACCAGCAAATGATCATGAAGTCTGGGCCTGACTTGCTTTTGCAACTATGGTTGCCCCACTCTGTTAAAGCACCATGAAATTGAAATTGATTGTTATGTGGCCTGCATGCTTACATGTAAATGCATAGAAGATAGTTTAAAGTTTTAAACTTTCAAGTAATAGGAACTTTTGAGTATTAAAAATTCATGTAATTGTTTATGTGAAATACTAAACCAAACTGAATAATACAAAAAAAAAATCAAGTGAAAGTGAGACCAAGGCCTTGCTTTGATTTTGCAGTTTGACCAATTAATTTGCACACCCCTACTCCTTTCCTACACAGTGCCTCCTCTACTTTTGTGTTTATTGCTCATTCTGTATATATGCATCTGATTTCCTTGTGTTGTTGGGTAAACTTTTTAAATCTAGCCGATGGCCTTTTCCTTTGTGAGGACATGGTTGATATATGGTAATTAATAGCACAGATCGAATACAGTAGGTGTGTTATTATTCTACATCAATTTGTGTGTTTATGTCAAGGATATAAGCCTGGGTGTCAGTGGTATTTTGGTTGTTGCTCAAACATCTACATGCCAGCATGTTGGCACAAACACAGCCACTGGGAAAAAGGAAAGAAGAAAGAGAGGAAACCAGAGAAATGATGTTGAACTGTCTTTTCTGTTCGAGCAGTGTCCATCATCTTCATTGAGCACGGAACATTATCCAATCTGTCTTCATCTTGAAGCTTCAAGGGGAGGGCAATAGGTTTTGAGCCTCATTTGGTAAAGCTTTAGGTATTGAGGGGAAGGATAATGAAAGGGTGGAGCGAGATTGCATAATGGATAGGGGCAAAAAGACAGATGGTGGACAGGTGAATGATGAGTGACTCTCCTTGTGCCGATGAAGAGAAGAGGAACCCTAACTAAAGCAGGAGCAAATCTTGATTATGTAAACTATCCATTTGCTCCAGTTTTATTCAATTAATTTCAATACTGTAGCAAAATGAGGCTTTATAAACTTACCTGGTCTGCAAGGTGGTTCCAGTGTTAACCAGCACTTTGCAGGCCTTATGGCTGTTATTCCTGAAACTTAATTCCTTGGCTTGTATTAGGGAAATGTTGTGAAAATGGGTATTATAAAGTAAATTGTCCTGGGAATGGACTGTATCATGACTGAGATAAATGATTATGAGATTTTTTTAGATATTCAGAAAATCATATTAATGATGGGCTAATTGAAAACTTAAAAACGTTTGTGTAGGAGGGCATTGTAAGCCTTTTCTCAAAGATTTAAACCACATACAGCATTGATAGACATGCAGTCACCATGATTAATTGTTGAGTATTGGTGCATATCACCATAGGGTTTGACAATTAGAAGATATGTTTATGACTACTGCAAATAAATGGAAATGCTAATCTTGTGTTTGCTGAATTGAGGTGTGTATCTCTTCATGCTATGTTGCAAAAGGGAACTCGCTTCACCAGGATTGATTAATTCTTTTATGGTTTTTGGCTATGAATCTTGATCTCTTCTAATTGCAGTTAGAACGAGGACAACTTGCTTTTGCAGCAGCATCTGATTCTAGTGACAGGTCGAAGGACAAAACACTAGACCAGAAGGTAACTTATTTGCTTTATCTTCAGTTGGTGCTTTCATGTATTAGCCAAAAGTACATTTATTACATTTACTTATATTGAATTTTTTTGTTGCACAGACCCTTCGACGACTTGCCCAAAATCGTGAAGCTGCCAGGAAGAGTAGGTTAAGAAAAAAGGTATTTCATCTGTGTATTAATTGCAAGCCATTTTGCTATTTGCTAACTGTCAGTAACAAGAGCATTATGATATCCTGGAGAACAAGTATCGGATACTAGGAACTAGATGACATCAGCTTGATTCCCTAGCTGTTAATCCTCCATCTGGGCTTCGAATTTTAATCTGTGATGTAACCTATCTTGTAATCCTAGAGAAATATTTGTATAACAATGATAACCTGGGTCTCTTTTGGTTGCTGGGCATGGTGAATAAATTAGCTTAAGCATATTCTGGAAAAGTAATTTAATTTGTGGAATCAATTTGATGAACGTATGGTTAATATTCTTTTTTACCTCTTTCAAATAAGATTTGGAATGTTAATTTTAGTTGGATATATTTTCAACTAATTGTATGTCCACCTGTATGGTTAATATTCTTTTTTTCCTCCTCTTTCAAATAAGATTTTGGATGTTAATTTTAGTTGGATATATTTTCAACTAATTGTATGTCCACCTGTTTATTCTTTGAATCACAAGGCTTACGTACAACAGCTAGAAAGTAGTAGACTGAAGCTTACTCAACTTGAGCAGGAGCTTCAAAAAGCTCGTCAGCAGGTATTGTCCCTTTCTTTTGCCATATCTTCTTCTCTATTATGTTCAGCCTGTTTCTTTCACATACATTGTAGATTATGTAATCAGTCTGAAATGTTTCTTTCTTTCGGCAGGGAATTTTTATTTCTAGCTCAGGAGATCAATCCCATGCTACAGGTGGAAATGGTAGTTTCTCTTTCATGATTCTTAATCTGATGTTGAAGTCTAGAATCATTAGCCTTTTTGGAACATAAGAACATATCTTTCCTAAGTTCCATAATTGCTTTTTTAATTTATGCCAGTGGTACCTTTTATTAGTAATTATCTGATTGTTTTTGTCTGAGGCAACAAAACATAAGTATCTGCACAAAAAGGTTATATAAAGTTATAAACATGCATCATGCAACAAAATTGTCGTGGTTCTACTGCAGGATATTCTTCAGCCATCCTCTTCACAATATCCTTGGTATCAAATACATAAAATGTAACATGCCGATTCTTCTTTTTAGTTAAGTAGGTTACTTGATTAACTCATAAACAAAAATTATATCTAAAACTATTAAAGCTTAGGTTCTCTTCCAAGAATGCTAACTACTCTTCATTCATATGGTAATTTCAAATTTGCATCAGAAAATTAATGTCCTACCTTGTCACTGCTGGTATAAATTTTGGGTTCCAGTAGTATGTGCCTCCTGTTCTATAATGGTATGTGTTAAATCATTGTTGCAGGGGCCTTGACCTTTGATGTAGAATATGCACGATGGCTCGAAGAACATAATCGGCAGATCAGTGAACTGAGGGCTGCAGTGAATGCTCATGCCAGTGAAAATGATCTTCGTGTTATTGTTGATGGTGTCATGGCGCATTATGATGAGATATTTAGGCTTAAGGGCATTGCTGCCAAGGCAGATGTGTTTCACATATTATCAGGCATGTGGAAGACACCAGCTGAAAGGTGTTTCTTGTGGCTGGGGGGTTTCCGTTCATCTGAGCTTCTAAAGGTGCAGAACCTTATACCTTATGCTTTTGAGTAAGGTCTTTGTTTTTCTCCTCTTTTTTGTGCCACCAGAAATTTACTCGAGAAAATTGGCTTTGTTTTTATGTAAAATTTTTAATAGGCACTTTTTATGTCGTTTTTTGTCTTAATTCATTAATTTGTTTTTGCTGTAACAATACAGCTACTTGCAAATCAGTTGGAGCCGCTAACAGAGCAGCAAATGATGGGCATATGCAACCTCCAGCAGTCGTCACAGCAGGCTGAGGATGCTCTCTCTCAAGGGATGGAGGCATTACAGCAATCATTGTCAGAAACTTTGGCTGGGTCTCTTGGTCCCTCGGGAACTTCAGGGAATGTTGCAAATTACATGGGTCAGATGGCTATGGCAATGGGGAAACTTGGAACTCTTGAGAGTTTCCTTCACCAGGTAAAGTAATCATTATTAAGCTTGCGACACTGGTTTAGGATGCTGCATGAACTGTCATGTTGTGTTTGAATTATTTTGTTGTTGCACAGGATTTATTTCTCTGGTCAAAATCGTTAGCCCTTTAGGTTTCTCAAGTCTCATTCGTCACTGTTGATTCAATCGACATACCCGTGTAACTTTGCTTCTCATTGTCTAAGAACTTGGAATCCTATTCTCCAATAAGTCTTCTCCATTTATTGTTCCAGGCAGACAACCTGCGACAGCAAACCCTGCAACAAATGCACCGGATATTAACTACTCGTCAGTCTGCACGGGCACTTCTTGCCATCAGTGATTACTTCTCACGTCTTCGTGCCCTGAGCTCTCTGTGGCTTGCTCGGCCCCAGGAGTAAGAAACCCATTTTATGTGTTGTTGTTCGATCCAAGCACAGTGCTTCCTGCTTAAGGGCTTATTTGCCGAAGTATTTATCTTGTGGTTGGTTGTTGGCTCCTCTACTACTGATGGCTGGATGATTGTGCGTTAGTCTCAAGATTCTCAGGGGAGCTAACCCAGATCTCGTAGAGCATGAGTGGTCACCATCACCATGCAATGTACCATTGCCTGTGTAAGAAAAACTCATGTCATCTTTGTTTTCATTGTCTACTTTTGTAAGTCTCAGTTGAAAATAAAAATACAATTGTCACAATAATCTATCAGATTCGTTGCTAATGTTTCGTCTGTTTCTTAATTCAATCACCTACAAGGATCAGACCTTGTTTGTTGTATCCATGACTTGGATGTCACTGCAGTGTTAACTCAGAAGGTTGCGAAGCATAAATTGTCGTTTCAATGATCTGCTATAGTTTTTGCAAATGGGCATTTTTCTTATTCTTATCTGTATATTCTACTATTAACTGGGTAGAATCTGATGACACACCTTGGCAGCTTCAGCATCGACCATGCCGGTCACTGACAAACAGTTTCTTCAGCTTGTTCTTCCTAACTGCATATGCCTTCATTTACAGGTGTTCATCTATCTCATTTTTAAGGCACAATGTATCCTGAAGATGTTTGCTCGAGAGCCTGCTGTCAAGTGTTCAGGAAGCCATTTCTTCTTGCACAAATAGGCACTCTTTATGTTGTTTGTAGATGTCATGAGCTCAAATTAGTACATTATGGCTGCAGAGTTCCATCTTTCTGTCATTTCCATGACAAGCAATGGCTGCTGCTTCTATAAACCTTTGCACACTATGTTGAGGAAAACGCTCTCCAACTATTTCTCCACCCTCCCTCCCTGTCCAGGGGAGAATGATGGAGAGGAGCTTGAAGGTACACACACCATTTAGAAGACGACATTCTTCCTTCTTTCACTATCACAAATGTAATTATTTTAGATAGTATTTTATCATTTTGTCTTCTTCCTTCTTTCACTATCACAAATGTTATGATTTCAGATATTTTGTCATTCTTTTAGCATTACAATCATACTCTCTTTCTTTCATTTTAATTATTTTCGATATATAGAATAATCCAAAGTTATTGGATATAGTAAATTGGGCAGTACGATCTGATGTTATTATCTCAATTACATGTTACTGCTATCTTCCTTTAATTTGAATCTGACCAATTTATTTTACTTTTATCCTCAGTTGGGAGTTATTTTCTTTTAGCATATGTTTATCAAATGTTTCAAACCTCAAATTCTGCAGATCCAACCTTTTCTCACGTGTTAACCCATTAGTCTTCCTCTTCCTTTGAACAGCACAGTTGTTTTGGTAGGTAAAACTTGGAAATAAGGATTTCATATCATCTCTCTCTCTCTCTCTCTCTCTCTCTCTCTCTCTCTCTCTCTCTCTCTCTCCTTTTTCCATTTTGGAACCCCTTTAATTTCTTTTCAATCAATTCCAAAAGTGATGATAAAGTTCAGTTGCATATGAGTTTGGTTCTTTCTGCAATCAGAGCAGTAACTTTAAGATCAGAAAATACAGTTGAAAAAAAGAGATTATTCAAGCTTATCATACCATATGAAACCACAGGCATGAGTAACATGTCTAAATCAAGCAACTTCTCTGACCAACCCAAGCACTATTGAGTTCCTTCTCTCTATTTCCCAATTTTACCTAAATGTAAGTTGGCTAAAAACTTAACATCAACACTAGGCAAAACAATTACATTAAGTCATACATGAAGTCTCATACATGTGATTTTTGCACAATTACATTAAGTCATACATGAAACCTTATAGATTTTGAGGCAAAACAACAATTACAATGCACCAAGCAAACACTGACACAACATTTAAGCAAAGAAAGGAATGAAATGGTCCACAATGTTGATTATTAAGAGTTAAATATCTTAAGTAGCATCTAATCCCCATTATCTTCTACTAAAAAGAAGTCAGTATCACATGTCAGATACTACCTAAAGACTTGTCATCAAGACACAGTTCTAGCTATATATATATATGCCAACGTGGAGAAAACTTCGTTACCT
This sequence comes from Musa balbisiana, assembly GCA_004837865.1. NCBI lineage: Eukaryota > Viridiplantae > Streptophyta > Magnoliopsida > Zingiberales > Musaceae > Musa > Musa balbisiana. The sequence goes on from CM017197.1 coordinate 18,940,391, forward strand.
AATTGCTTCCTTGAGTTAGAGAATTCTATCATGCAGCTTCTTGGGCAGGGATGATTCTTGTAAGCATCAACCTTTTGAAGAGATGCCCAGCATCAAGGAGATGCCCATGCAAAGTAGCTACAGACCGCATACCTTGCAGCAGTCCAATTGCCACACCCAAAGAAGCATCTGCCTTGGGTAGGTCCCGGCTTGCGGACGACACATTTGCTGCTCAACACCCCACAGTAGCAACAGGTTTGCCTCTCCATTCCATTGGGGTCCACAAAGGGATGAAACTGGACAGGAACACCGACCAGTTCTTTGGACTTTGAGGTGTAGGGGGTTTGGTCCAACAAAAGATCACGGAATGGCTCTTTTTTTATGGGAAACTCCACAGCTTGCGAAGTTAAGGAATCAGTAATAGAGAACTTGAAGCCCATATCCATCAGATGAACAAGGAGGCGGGCGGTGTTACGGGCATCATCAAGGCCGCAATGTGCACGACCTTCCCATGTCAATCCAGCAAGCTGGATGGCTTCCTTGAGATTGCAGCGGACACCTTGAAACATTTCCTGGAATGGAACCTTTAAGTTGATCCACCTGCCCAATTATGAAAAGCAAATTGAACTCAGAATATGTTGACAGAGATATCTTCATTAAGCAGTGAATTAAGACATGAAATAAAGACATTTTGAGCTTGTTCAAAACAGATTTATCAAGTAACTCTTAAAACAAGACTACAAATCTCCTACGTCTGGGTTGTCAACTAAATACAATGATGACAACTAGGATATCAAAAGGTCAACTGGCATCATTTCTTACTTCTGTCTGTGTAGAACCAAGAGCAACATCCTTGGATCAAGGAACTGAAGTCTAATTAGTTTTGACAGAAAGGGGAGGCTGACAAGTTTGTAGTATAAGTTCTGCCAGCAGAATCATGGTAGCACAAAATGTTCTTGATGAACAAAATTTAATTTCAGTCTAGCACAATTATTGGTCACAAATGAAACACAATTAATTGCCAGGAAGTGTAGTGTTCCACCTATAAAGAACATTTTGTGAACTGTTGAAAGGCATGAAAAAGGTTACCTGTTAAAATAGGGAGGCTTCCTAATCTTTTTAAATCTGCATTCAGATTCTAACATAACACGACAATCCCAGTTAGACCAAGTCACTACAACAAAGCTGTTATGCTTGATTCCTCTCTTTTCTAACCATTTATCATGCATCAACAGAGCTTCACTTAGAAGAACACCTGTGTCTACCTGGAAGTTCATAAAAGGAGAAGTTAAATACCTTCATATCAATGTACTATTAAGCAACCTCATTAATTGGAAATATGATTTCAAGTAGCACTTTGCCCTCAAAGTTCATTTAATTAATGGTCTGCAAACGACTCGCATTTGAAAATAGTAAAACAAAAGCTACTTTTGGACATTAACATAGTGATCTTTGGATCATGAATTATGACAAATTAGGCCCATCATACACGATAATCAATACAGGACCAGGAGAATAAATTAAACATTAAAATTATATAACCAAAGAAAGAATTGTCATAACCACAGACATCAGAATGTACTCGATGGTATCTATTCTTCATATATTGAACCAGTTATAGATGAAAGAAAAGCCACATTTGGGACTCACTACTAGTTGGTAGTCGGTGTCGGTCATGCTTTGCCAACAGACCAAGGTGTCAAGATTATTCCATAGAGTTCTGGATCTTGCTAAACCAAGAATCTTAATTCAACTAATCAAATCAATGCCAATGGAGGGCAAGGACAATTCTGACAAGGTTTTTGATATACGTGCAAACTGGATTGATGTACAAATTAAACCATAACAGCATATTTAAAAAGGTTAAACCGGATAGAAAGCAGGTTGCCCTCGTAAAGGTGGAAAAATGAACTATTGAATAAAAATTTCCTAGATGTATGTAGTCCAATCATTGGCTATAGCTCAACTTATCCTTCACATAGATCACCCGACAATGGTAGATGATGCGTGACCATCGTTCTTTTCTTTTCCAAGGAAAATTCCATTTTAGCATTCCAACAAGTCTTTTGCACCAATTCCCAACACCCCCTTCCCTTCCTGCTATCTCATAAGTCATAGTGCTCAAATAAATTAAGATATAGAATCAGATGTGAACACCAATACAGTACTTTGACCATGTTACAACACATATCAACAAGTTCAAGGTTCATTTGATGAGTTATTATTAGAAGGCAACTCCAGGTGAGTGGTAATGAGATAAGGCATCAAGATTTTATAAGAGAAGCATTACAAAACAAAACCCTTTCTTCTATAGATCTCATGCACACACCAAAGCTAATTTACCAACCATTCCTTCTGCAACCCAAGGAATCAAAGGAACCAAGTTTCTACAGCATGGGAAACCAAGGAAAGTAAGACTTTGTCAGATCACCACAAACTAAGACTTTGTCAGCTGCAAAAACTTTGTCACTCAGGTCATAAAGAAACAATCTTCTTGTTACACTAAGACTCACCCTCAAATTTGATTCTCTATGGAGTGAAAATTTAGGGCCAAAGAAATTAAAGAAATTCTAGACAACGAATTCATTTAATCATCCATGACAAACTTATAGCTCAACAACTTTAGACCTCTTCGCAAAAGACATACTGTAAGAAAATTGACAAACTCTAGCCTGAAGAAAGAAAAAGACCATTGGCAAATGGTTACAAATTAGTTATAGCCTTATAACCTACAAATACCCTTAGTTTTGAAAGATACGACAATGATTTCACAATTGGTGAAGTCAGCAATGAAGCCATTTTAGCACGCTGTGCAAATTAGTGTTTTACCTTATTACTGTTTTTTTTTCAAATTAAACTATGCCTAGAAAGAAATTATCTATTCCTTTTAAAACATTGCATTAAATTCTGAAATATACAAAGAAGCACTATTTTGTTGGCCTTGATGACTCCAATCCAAAGGTTTGATTCCACAAGTAGCATTCCTGCACATTTTTTGCTTCCTCTTTGTCAAAAAACAGTGCAACCAATAATCACACTACTGAATAGCATTTCATAGAAATGGTTTTCCATATATGCATGTATGTATACAACTGAATAGAATAGTCAAGACTTTCAATGTGTAGCCCTATGTTAAGGAACACAAGAAGAAAGATAAAACAAAACTGAGAAAGAGGGTAGGGGTTGAAATGTGTGATGACCTGAATTTGCTGGATCCCAGTGAGCTCCTTGCAGAAATCACTAAGATGTTGGTGATATGCAGGCCGCACATATGTCTGAAAAACAGCTTCTAGTTGACCAGTTGCACTGTTGACTAACACGGATGGGAACTCAATGATCTCTTGTGGATGTGGATTCTTGTCTTTGTCACATGTGGCCTCGAAGTCAATAACTACAAAGTACTGGAATTCTTGAATTTGATATTTTTGTGGGTGCGATTGTGAAAACATGTTGACTGGTGGCATATAACTAAATCTGTTTCCAACAGGAAATGAATAATAGTTTATAGGATAAAGATTGCTATCAAAGGCATTCAGTTGGACTTGCTGCCGCATTACAAAATCAGTATGGAGATATGGCAGAGCATATGGTTCTTGTCTGTAGAAAGGTCCACTATAACCTTGATTTAGTACTGCATTGCACTCCCAGATTGAGTTATTTGCTTTTATAGGATCATGAACAGGTGCATTTTTTGGCACAGAAATCTGTTGAACAACATCCCCACTTTCTTGAGAGTTAGAGTAAGAGGTAACTTTGGGGCATCCTTGGGATGCCTCGGAGTTTCCTAGCATTTTGTCTGCATCCAAGGAAAGAACATAAGCAAAGGCAGAAGTTGCATACAAAAGAAAAATCATCTAAACAGGAACTGATAAAGCTCAACCATAGCTTGTCTAAAAAAATTACAAAAGAGAAAGGCTGCTTTGCAAGCTCCTAAAGATGAGGTCAAAATCTTCAGTGCAATATAGCAAACAATATTATAGGATAACAATTGCACATGGTCTTTAAGATTGCAGAACATGCAATAAATCACATATTGGTACAAACTTCCATCACATCAGAAGAAAATAAATGCACGACTAGGATTAGCTTCTTGGAAAACAAGATGAAGCTCGAGTGAGATTAATGATGATAACAAGAAACAACCATTGGGCAGCTACGCAGATCCTCCCTTCCATCTAGTTCAATCCTCATACAATCCAAGGGCCATTTATTTTCTCCATTGCAACTGGTCAAGTCATGTTGGTATTCTCTTAATGTGTAATCATCCTTACTCTCACTGGAGTCACCATAATACCATTGACCCATCATATATGTAATTGTTTCTCATTTCACATTTACTTATTGGGCTGCTGTGACCTAACATACCCATGTTCTTGAGTTGAAACAGAGATCATTCCCACCTTAACACATTCCAGTTTTAGCAAATAACAAACAGAAATTGACTCAGATTCTTATTACAGTCCATTACACAAGCTCTGGTAGATCACAGCAGAAGCTGATTAATTTTTGTCATGTTGGGACAATCTTCAGACAGCTTCAGAGGTTTCATTCAGTTTTTGAATATGTGCCAAGACATGAAAAGAGGATAAAGATGATACAATAGCATGATTTCTCATCATTGTATATGTTCGTCCTCGTTCATCTTTCTGGTTGAGATAAATGAGTTTTTCACTTACTTGCAGGAGTGATGAGCATCTTTGTCTGCATAGGCTTATGTGATTCTGGTCATGCATAATATTAGATTCTAACCCTTATCTTGAAGTTGACATTAGCCCCATTTGAGAGTTGAAAGCACTTAGATGCTACAGATTTCACTCATCTGCATGACCTCAGGTGGGCTATTCTTGCACTGCCAGATAGAATGTAATTCTGGATCAATTTAAAGCTAACCCTTCTTGACATCTCCCTTTAACCAAAAGCATATTCACATTACATATGCCATCAAGAATGGCTTGTTATTTTATAAGCATTTGAAGTTTGAGAATATAAGCCTTGATGGAAATCATCCAATCTAATTTTAAACAAATCATATAAGGTCACTAGGCTATAAAATTTTGAGTAAATTTTCTTGAATAACAAATAAGATGGTTATAGTTAAAAAGAAATGAATGGAGTGTGGTTAAATACTTACCAATCATATCTGCCATGAATAGTGATATCGCATGGCCAGTGATGTCTGTGTCTCATAGTGTTATTGATCCATCATCATGAAACCATTACAAAAACCTTTGAGGTTGTGTTTAATTTGAAATAATCAACTAATCTTGTTCAGTGTGAAGTTTGATACCTCCAACCTAGCACTTAGATCCACCTTTGCAAGTTCATCAAGTATCAAGAGCCCAGCAAACTAGATGGAGGGGTATGATGAGTCGATCAAGAGAGTTAAGAATATGGTGATATTTGTATGTTTCAATGTATTTTAGTTCAAAATTTTGAGTTCTTACAGAACGTGGTCACAATAGAATCAGTGGCTTCTTCCAACTTATTCAGTGATGCCTTTAAAGCTTCCACATAGGCCATGATTATGTTGGTAAAATAATGATCCAAATAAATTACCAGCAAATATCATGTGTAACTGGTCCTTGCCAACATGAATTTGTTTCTCAGGTTACCTTAAATAATCTACATGAATTTGTACAGGAGTAAAATACTAGACCATTGAAGTATTATTGTACAGGAGTCCACCTCTGGTCTCTCTGGTTAACTTCAATTTTGGACATTAATTTGTTTTTTAGTTTTTCTATATAGGAGAATAATATCAAAACCTTCTTGATGGAGAGCCATCTAGCTTTACAAAGAATTTCAAAAAAATTATTGTAGGGAAAAAATCAACAAAAAGTCATCAATTAGTTGGTCTAGAAATTCTAAACGTTGTGTTGAAAATTTAAAAAAAAAAGTCTTGATCTTTCAAGTGACTCCTTTTGTATTAAGTGCGCTCTTATATTAAATATCCTAGAAGTCACATTTTAGATTCCTGAAAAGCACACCAATTCCCTAGGAGATTGCTCTTAGGAATCATTGTCTTCATTAATTGTGCCAAGGCTCCTAAAACCCTATAAATAGTAGAATATATCAATGGATCAAGCATTTTTCAGATTTGAATGAAAAGAATTGCACCTTCTTTAATCTCCTACTCTCCTCTCTTTATCTCACACTTGTCTTTCTTTCTCTTCCCCTCTCTTTTTCTCCACTTCTCTATTTTGTTCTACATCAGTTTGGTATCAGAGCACATCAAGAAACCAGCCCTATACCCCATTAGGTTCCAACTAACAGTAAAAGCTACGATCAACACTCAAGGATCCTTGCACCTTCTCTTTTTTTCCATTTATCACCCTCTCACTCCCCTTTAGCTACAACTACAATACCACTAAATCTTGAACCCTTGAAAGTTGTCCAAAAAACCAAAACAAAAATTGAGGAAAAAAAGTGAGAACCATTTGAAACATTGCATTTCTACCTTGTGCATTGGAATAATTAACAGCCTCATTACCAAAGGGTAATTTTCAATAGCATTACAATCATGACTCGATGAGGTGAAAACCAAACCAATCCTAATGAATCCCTAAACCAACATAGTGAGGTTTGACATCCAACGGAAAATCTCCCTTAGTTTCCCCGACACCATGGAGGAAGCTTCTCGATGAACCTTTGAGATTGAGAAGTACATCAAACTTTATCTAATTCGTCAAGCATCTACTCAGTCTCTCAACAATCCTGGCCCAGCTATGAATCGTCTAGCTCGTTTAACTATTGATTCTCAAACTAGTTCGTCTTCAGTCTAGTATCATTATTGTCATAATAGAGGTCACATTGCCTCTCGTTGTCCTCAACATACTCTTACCTTAAAACAAGAACTAAATGATCAAATCAAGGAATTAGATCAAATAGTTGAACCAAAAGCCTACTTAGAAGACGAACATGAACTAGAAATTAAATATGCCCATGTTAATATTGTCTGCATTATTCTCTCTACTACTAGTGATTCCAATGAATGGAAGAGGATAAGTATCTACCATACTCTTATCCAAAGCAGGGAAAGAACTTGCAAATTGGTTATTGATAGGGGTAGCACAATGAACGTATCTCAAATCTACTATCAAGAGACTAATCATTAAGGTAGAGTCACATCCAACCTCATTTAAAGTAGCCTAGGTTGACAAAACCACTCTAATCGTGACCGAGAGATGCCTAGTACCAATGAAAATGGATGATTACCAAGATGAGATTTACTGTGATGTCCTACTAATAGACATTGCCCACATTCTTTAGGTTGGTCTTGGTTGTATGACCTTGATGTTACCAATCATGAAAAAGAAAACACCCTATGTCTTTCCATACAAAGGCAAAAACAGTATCTACGATCGGACAAAATCGTCAGGAAAATGACAAATCAAGAACTCTCAAGTCTCCCAACAAGGCCCTAATAGACATTGCCCACATTCTTTTAGGTTGGTCTTGGTTGTATGACCTTGATGTTACCAATCATGAAAAAGAAAACACCTATGTCTTTCCATACAAAGGCAAAAACATCATCCTACGATCGACAAAATCGTCAGAAAAGGACAAATCAAGAACTCTCAAGTCTCCTCAACAAGCCCTAACAAATAAGGGACTCCACTTATTGGATCCTAAATCTTTTGTAATTAGACATTATTCTAACACTCAAAACAAAGCTACTGATGCCCTTAGTAGAATTTCTACATTCCTATCTACCATGAGTGTCATGACCCGAGCCTGATGGGTTAACTGGCCTATCAATTTCGTTTGGCCTAAACCATTGGCCAAAATACTTAGGCTGAAGTTGATAGTAGTATACTCATCAGACCCTAATAAGTCAATCTTAATCTTGCCCACTTCTAATGTGAGACTAATCGGGGGTGTTACAATGAGTGTCAAGGTCACAGGATTCGAGTGATTAAAAAAAGAGTATACCTAATGTCCAGATTTTACTCACATATATTGAGAAGTCCAAGATGGAAACTGTTGTTAACATACGGACTTCATTCTTAAGGATGGTTACCTTTCTCGATCTATTAGATTTTGTGTTCCCCGATCCTCTCTACGAGACTTTCTTGTTTGGGAAATGCACGTGGGTGGATTAGCAAGTCACTTAGGCTGACACAAGACCATTGCATTAGTCAAAAATAGATTTTACTAGCCTTCTTTAAGCAAGATATTGCTCGAGTGGTGTCTATACACCCCATTACCCATTCCGCATTCACCATAGTAAGATGTGAGTTTAGATTTTGCCCTTAGACTTCCCAAACAACCCGTGGCTATAACTCTATTCTTGCTATTGTTGATCAATTTTCAAAAATAGGCCATTTTATCCCAAGACCAATGACGCCTCACACAATACTAAATTGTTTTTTTAAAAAGTGATTAAATTATATTGCTTGCCCTTAACCATGGTGTCTGATAAGGATATGAAATTTGTTAGCTACTTTTGAAAAACTTTATAGAAACTATTTAGTACAACATTGAAGTTCCCTTTAGCTTTACATCCTCAAATTGATGGTCAAACTGAGATTGTTAATCGTTCCTTAGGAAATCTTCTTAGATGTTCAACTGGGGAGAAACCTGAGAAGTGGGACTTAACCTTAACCATTGCAGAATTTGCATACAATAACTCAGTCAGTCGCTCTACCGGAAAAAGCCTATTTCAAACTGCCCTCGATTATACTCCTCGTACCTCCATTGACCTTGCACCCTTTCCACTTAATTATCATGCCTCAGAACCAGCCCACTCCTTCACTTCACATATTTATGATTTGCATGTAGAGATTCGACATAAAATTGCTATAAATAACAAAAGTTACAAATTTGCTACTAATGCACATTATAGAAGCCAAGAGTCAAGTTGGCGATTATCTCTTGGTTTGCGTTTGCCTTTGCCTTGAGAGTTCCCTAAAAATTCATTCAAAAAGTTGCATTCCTGAACCATTGGTCCTTTTCCCATTATCCAAAAATCGAGACCTAATGCATATATGCTCGATTTGCCTTCCAATTTAAATATTAGTCCAATTTTCAATGTGGATGATTTAACTCCATATCATGGCACTTTTGAGCTTCATTCTCTATCTACTACCGGCGTTCCTACATGTGACAACCCTCCCAAAGCACCGATTCTCTCACAACATAAAGATGACGTAGAGGCCATTCTTGATTACCACCTTGTCACATCTGCTACTAGCATTACTCAACACTTTTTTGCCAAGTGGCATGATCATCCAACTTCTAATATCACTTGGATTACTTTGGATACTCAGTGGCGTGATCATTGTCAAGTCTTTTGGTCTTTCTAGGAACTCATTCTGTATTAAGTGAACTTATTTACTATTTAGATATCCTAAAAGTCATATTTTGGATTTCTAACAAGTATACTAATTCCCTAGGAGATTACTCTTGTAAATCAATATCTTCGTTAATTGTATCAAGGTTTCAAAATGCCTATAAATAGTGGAGCTTGTCAATGGATCAAGAATTTTTCAGATTTGAATGAAAAAAAATTATATTTCTCTAGTCTGTTACTCTCCTCTCTTATCTCACACTTTTCTTTGTTTCTCTTCCCCTCTCTTTCTCTCTACTTTTCTACTGTGTTCTACGTCATTTCTCCTATCAAATCTATTCATAAAGTTCTGCTCAAGGCACAATATATAGCTGAGTGTTCTTCCCTATAAATCCAATGTTAGCCTAAACCAGAGTGGTCTAGTACTAGGTCCTTCATGTGCCAGTAGTATGCTATACAGTTCTAGTCGACGCACAATATCTAAAACAGAACAAGTTTTCATCAAATAAAGTTCAATTGCCTCACGTACCAAGTTCAATTGCCTCACGTACCACTCGTCTGCCAAAAAAAAACTTAAAAACTAACTCCAAGCACATTGGCAAACGAATACATGTATTCTAGTGCAAAACCCATTCCACTCTTCAGGAAATATACTATCGAATTGCTAATTTCTTCGAGAGATCATATCACAAGAAAAAAAAAGACAAACAAGCAAGTATATATGAATTTAACAAAATTCTAACAAGAATGACAACCCAAATAATTCTAAAAAATCAACCACAGCTATTTAACAAACTACAAACAAAAAAGGACAAAAACAAATTGATCTTCACATTACTCTCTGAAAGAATTGTTTTTGATACATCTGCTACAAGAAAACAAGAAAAAAATTGGTGATAGCAAACAGAAGAATCTTCCAATTCAAGAGCCCATATCTAATACAAATCAAATCGTTCATACTACTCACTACCCCTACATTACAACTCTCAAAGACCGGTCACTAACCCATAAAAGATACGATCTTTCACCGGAAAAGCACACGAATATTCGAAGATCTGACAATGAGAACATCCTACCTTCGGCTGGCCGATGAATCATAATCCCCGAGGACGCTATGTTCCTCCAGGTCACTGTCAGATTCTGCTCCCCATCATCGACCTAAAACCCACCACGATCGAAACAAAATCAAAATCCACCAGGATAAACGGAACAACGTCATCTTAAATCGAACAAACCAGCCCTTGATTCGATCAAGAAGAACAGAAGAAAAAAAACCGGATCTCTCTCGGGTCAGATTTGTCGCTCTTACATGTATGCGACGGAAGCGAGGGAAGACGAGAGAGGCGAGCGAGCGGCCTCTCGCCACAACCTGCCTCGCTGCCCCGCTAAAAGACGAGACCGGTGCCGACTGCGGGGAAACCTTTTCGAGATCCACCGTTCCATACAACACAGCGGACGCCAATAGCAACAGGATCTTCTGTACCTGGCAGAGAGTAATGATCGAGAAAAGTAAGTTCAATTGCCTCACGTACCAAGTTCAATTGCCTCACGTACCAAGTTCAATTGCCTCACGTACCAAGTTCAATTGCCTCACGTACCAAGTTCAATTGCCTCACGTACCAAGTTCAATTGCCTCACGTACCAAGTTCAATTGCCTCACGTACCAAGTTCAATTGCCTCACGTACCAAGTTCAATTGCCTCACGTACCAAGTTCAATTGCCTCACGTACCAAGTTCAATTGCCTCACGTACCAAGTTCAATTGCCTCACGTACCAAGTTCAATTGCCTCACGTACCAAGTTCAATTGCCTCACGTACCAAGTTCAATTGCCTCACGTACCAAGTTCAATTGCCTCACGTACCAAGTTCAATTGCCTCACGTACCAAGTTCAATTGCCTCACGTACCAAGTTCAATTGCCTCACGTACCAAGTTCAATTGCCTCACGTACCAAGTTCAATTGCCTCACGTACCAAGTTCAATTGCCTCACGTACCAAGTTCAATTGCCTCACGTACCAAGTTCAATTGCCTCACGTACCAAGTTCAATTGCCTCACGTACCAAGTTCAATTGCCTCACGTACCAAGTTCAATTGCCTCACGTACCAAGTTCAATTGCCTCACGTACCAAGTTCAATTGCCTCACGTACCAAGTTCAATTGCCTCACGTACCAAGTTCAATTGCCTCACGTACCAAGTTCAATTGCCTCACGTACCAAGTTCAATTGCCTCACGTACCAAGTTCAATTGCCTCACGTACCAAGTTCAATTGCCTCACGTACCAAGTTCAATTGCCTCACGTACCAAGTTCAATTGCCTCACGTACCAAGTTCAATTGCCTCACGTACCAAGTTCAATTGCCTCACGTACCAAGTTCAATTGCCTCACGTACCAAGTTCAATTGCCTCACGTACCAAGTTCAATTGCCTCACGTACCAAGTTCAATTGCCTCACGTACCAAGTTCAATTGCCTCACGTACCAAGTTCAATTGCCTCACGTACCAAGTTCAATTGGACGGAAGCGAGGGAAGACGAGAGAGGCGAGCGAGCGGCCTCTCGCCACAACCTGCCTCGCTGCCCCGCTAAAAGACGAGACCGGTGCCGACTGCGGGGAAACCTTTTCGAGATCCACCGTTCCATACAACACAGCGGACGCCAATAGCAACAGGATCTTCTGTACCTGGCAGAGAGTAATGATCGAGAAAAGTTGTTTGCCGTCCGAATAGTAGCAGCAACAGTACGCTCATTGGAACAGGGAACTGGCGGGGCCGACGCGAGTGATCTGCTCTGCAAATGCTTTCTTGAAAGTGGCCTGGATGATCGGAAGCTGGCAAATCGAACGATCGAAATGTGGACATTTAAGGGAGCAGTGTCCGAACAAAGGGACGATAATTGTTGCCGATCCCGCCTCGAGTAAGAAGTGACGGGCCGAACCAGGAGGGGCAGCAGGTGCGGTCCAATGACGGGCAGCGGGGCCCAGCACTCGAAAGGCATCGGAAGTCGTCGCATTAAAGGTTTGACACGGGGATTATGTGAGCCGAGCCGTGCATCGCCACGGAATCTGTGAGGAGCTTGTGGGGTTAGACGTTGACCCGATGTTGACCCTCCCAAAGTTTTAGCTAATGTTTATCTCGGATCTCATAATGAACTGATAAAGGGTAGCCATAAAAGCCCAAAGCCCACAAAATAAAGCCTGAAAGACTAATGAAAGCTCACAAAAACTAAATATGGCCCATGCAGGTTTCGAACCTGCGACCTTCGCGTTATTAGCACGACGCTCTAACCAACTGAGCTAATAGGCCATGTACGCCCTCGTGGTCGTGTCTCAGAAAATGTTGGAGACCATTCGTGGCGCAGGGATCTTCCTCAGCCGCCGAAGGGCATTCACTCGAATACTCATCCCCTTTACGACCTCCTCCTCCTATTAGGTTGCTTGTTGGGAATGGGGAAGATGAGCCATATCAAATCGAACTTTACGGAAGCAGTAGAGCGAGGGAGCGGGAGCTTCAAATCTCTCCCGCCAGTGGAGCCAACTTGGAATTTTTTCTCTCCAAAAAAAAAAAAAAAGAGCTTGACCAGAAGTCAACTCGACATGATTTTGACTTTGACCACGACAAGGAAAGCCGTTGGTTTATTCTTCTTGTACCACAGATGATTGACTTCGTCCTTGAGATATAATCCTGTTGGCTTTAGAGGTGGCAGCAGACCAATTGAAAGCCTTGCACTTTGTCTAACGCAATTATCATAGTTTGAATTCCATCTCATATTTATAGTTCCTCATAAAAGTTTGAATCTGAACAATCAGATTCAGGTGAAGTGTCCGTCCCAGTGTCTCTTCCACCTCTGTCTAATTCACTATTATAACGTTCCTAAGACACTGACAAATTCTCGTGGAGATCGATACTGTGCATCATAATGATGGAACGACATCCTTGAATATCCTCCTTGGCCGACAACGATGACCAGAGCCAGTTTGCTCACCTTCAATCCATGAAGAGAACCAGCTCAAACCCCAACCGAGATCGAAGTGGATAAAGAGGTGGAACAAGACTCAAGCCCAGACCTGCCTGCAGAAGACGAGATAACGATCGAGCGATCAACCAGCAGCACTGCGGAAAGAGAAGGAAGACGAGAATCACAGACTGAGAACAGAGTACTGGATCAACAAGATTCGTGGCTGGGTCATGGTGGTGGCTTCGCTGGTTGGCAAGACGAACTAAGCTTGACGTCTTCGACGTCGCAGCCATCTTACAATAGCAATAGCTCAGGAAACAGTGGGACGACTGGGCATCGTGCTGGTTATCCAATACTTCTTCTCCTGCCAATGGCAGGAGTCATGATATCCGATCCAAAGCACAAACGCTAAAAGAAGCTCAACTGTGTGCAAGTGAAGAATCCCACAAGCTGTCGACACACAATGTACGAATCAGATTGCAAACGAAATCGAACCTATACACAAAAACAGAGAAGCACAAGATCACCAGTGTAGCATAGTTACACTGGACATTCTACCATTCTTCACATCACGCAGCTTCTCTTGCAAATATCAGTTTCTACAACACGCTAGACATTTCGTCACAATCTAAGTGGAGCTGAATTCGAGCCAGATTTGTTGGAACTCCTTGACAATGAGACTGTGATACTTCCACGAATTCAACGATAAGTAGCACGCTAGCAGCTCCTCCATTTCCTTCGGCGATCGAATGTTGTTTCCGATTATCATTTCCACCATCGACTCCCTGAAATCCCTTTGCGGATCCGAGGACGACTTCACCACCACCAAGCTTCCCAGTAATGCCTTGCTCTGTTGCACTGATGACTTACGGTTCCTGTAAGCCTGGAGACCGGCGAGCCGTGGAGTGCGATAAGCACTGACCTCTGGTCTCCTTCCAATCCGCTTCCTGTGCTCCCGAAGAAAGCAAGTCTTGTCCGGTGCGTCATCGTCATGGACATCCTTTATCGGTTTCGTCAGAATTGGTGGTAGTTTAAGCTCCGACAGTACTTCCAAGTCTCCACTCATGGTGCCCATGGTGTTGTCATCCGTGGAGGAATTTTCATGGCATCGATCAATGTCGTCACGATACGATGGGCTTTCAGACTCTGTAGCCTTCCTTTGGATGTTAGCTCTGGTCTTTCTCGGAGATACTGCGGGGAAATGAGTGTCTGAGGCCTTGTGGTTGACAGGAGAACGAGGAAACCCCTCTGTTCTTTCTCTGGTGGAGACGTAGTAGGAGGATCTTCTAGGGAGTTGAGCCAGTTCTCTGGGTGGCGAAGATGTATGAGGATGACTTCGCTTCATGGTGTTGTGGATGCTCTGGCGTCTGGTTGATCTGCCGACATCCTTGAGCTTGTAGAACCAGGAGCTGGGCATCATGTCAGATAACCTAAATCGATGATTGCCCATCTGCAAACTACACTCTCAATGAAAGAAGAACACTTTGTGATGGACTACTAGATAAGTAGAGCTTGATCCACATGAAGAGCATGAGCTAATTCTGCGGTTTCTTACGGATAGGAAACGTAAAGCTCCAGCCTCCAGATTTCTTTATCTCACGAGGAGGAGGAGGAGGAGGATAGTGGGAGACAAACAAAGAGAGGTGAAAGGTTGGTAGGAAGCAGAAAAGGTTGGGATTGTCGATAAAGATGGTGGTGGGATCAAAAACCTAAACCGTATCCTACTCTCAGAAACTAAAAGCAAATCAGAAACAGGGAACTACTGAATGAAAGATGGAGAACACAATTATGATGACTGCTAATATGCAGCATGAAAAGTGTATTATTTGACGCCATCAATTGATGAACTTGAGATGCCACAACTCATGGCCTTCTCCTGCTTGCTTGCAGGGAGTGTGGTAGGAGTACACACCCTTTAGAAGAGTGCCGAGGCCATTATGGCTGGAAGTCCGCAGCTTTACAGCCAAACGTGGAGCGCTTTTGGGGCGGTGTGACTCTCCGTGCGCTTCCGAGTGCGCTGTAACGACAGACATGCCGGCGAGATTAAGGTCGACTTTTAACGTGGGGAGGGGCGAAGAGGAAGAAAAGCAGAGAAGGATATGCCGACGACATGTGCAGCGCGATTTGGTCATACATTGCAGCTAATGGTGGGCGGCAAGCGATTTCGATGTGCGTAGGAGCCACACGTAAAGGGCAAATATGTCATTTACTATCACGTCGGCATCGAATTATGGATCGGTTTTGAATTTGGATCTGGACACAACTTTATTCAGAATGAATATTATATATATATATATATATATATATATATATATATATATATATATATATATATATGTGTGTGTGTGTGTTGTACGGATCCACAGTTTTATTATATTTTTATATATATATATATATGTGTGTGTGTGTGTTGTACGGATCCACAGTTTTATTCAGTATGATGTATATATATATATATATATATATATATATATATATATATATATATATATAATTACAAGCTATCTTTACCTGATCTATTATTCTATATGAGATTTGAGCTACAGTTCATCATGTGTTTCCGTGTCAATTAACGAATTCGAATCATTGTCAGCATGTTTCAGGGTAGACCAGATCAAAAACTACTGATAGAAATTAATGGGGGGTTGACTTGATGCTCAAACTCCCATGAACTTTGAGAACGCATGATCGGTTTGTCAACTCCCATCATTTTCCAGGTTCTGCCTACCAAATACTGTTGCTCTCTCATCAACTGTTCTTTGATAACAAGCCAAGATGCATGTCTCAACTATCTCGAGTTCTCGTTGCCCTATTCATGGATGTTAACTCGACTTCAATTATGCCCAGACTTCTCCAAAAATCAAAAAAACTTTTTTCCTGCATTTTTATTCACAATTATTACTTGCATATCATTTATAGAATGATTTCTCCAATCTATATTTATAACTATATGTTCTTTTTCCTGTTGTTGTCAGGGTTCACAGTTCATATTTCTGCACCATTGTAACCCAATCAAGTAGCACACACCATGATGTTTAAATCCCAAAATCAATTACATATACAGCAACTTGGCTTCTTCTCATCCATTTTGCTGTCCTTAAGTTATGCTAAACACACAAGCGTGAGAAACATTACAAGTTACTATCGGAAACTTCTTCTTCCTCTTATCCTTTCTTATTTGCACTCTCAAAAACACCAGAAAGCTATGCCTTTTCGTGGATACTGTAACAGTCTTCTTCTGTCATCTAAGAATGTCCTCCATTGGATCCATCACTTGGACCGGACGGTGGCGCGATGTCTTTAAACATGGTGAAGAGGACCGGCGCCGACGAGGACTTCGCCACGAGCTTCTTCTTCTTCGACACCAAGCCAACGGCGGTGGCCGTCGCCGTGTTGCATGGCTGGGCAGATGGAGGACCGTAACTCGAAGCTGTCTTCCCTGGGCCGGAGGTGACCGGACCGAGAGGTCTCGCAGTGCATTGCTGGAAGATTATTAAGATTAGAAGACATGCAGTGACTTTGTATTGGATTGCCATGGCGGATAACAAGAGGTAGTATGGTAGTGCAGACCAGCACTTGCGTTGAGGCTATTTATAGAGGAGAGTGGAGGCGAGCAAAGTGAACGAAGGGGAAAGACGAAAGGTGTGTCTGTTGGAGACCTCGGAAATGGTTACGTCAGAGGTGAGAGAAGCGAAGGGACTCCAACCCTCCATTGTTTGACTTCCACATGCGTTCACGAGTAGAGGAAGAAGAAGATGGCACGTTATTGTGAGAGTTAAAGTGGGAAATTAGGTGATTAAACATTTGATCGATGTGGTGGATATCCGTGCAGGTACGTAGATCAACAGGGAGCTAATGGTGATCGATCGAATCGTCAAAGATACTGGCATTCGCCCACTGATTCTTTCGGTGAAAGAAGTCAATTGGTGGTTTGACTTTTTATTCATCTTGTCCGCCGGAGTCAACGTCCGGTTTGGCATTTGGAATGCTAAGAGCTGAAGATAACTGAAGTATTGAATCCGATGAACTAAGGATCGAGTTTTTGATGGATGGATGGAGTGTTGGAGTACAATTTCTTACCGTGAAACACCATCCAAAAGAAATCAATGGCACGACACCATCACTTTCTTTTAGTGACATGACGTGGTTAGGGAATGGAGGAAAGATCTAAGCAAGGATACAGAGTTTGATCTTTTTACACAACGTCCCACGATCTCTCTTGTGGCTTTAAGACACAAGTCTCTCGTGAAGTTGACAGTTCTACAACTCTAAAAGTAGACAAAATATTGTGCTTCTTGTTGCACTTTCTTGCACATCGCACTCACTCTTTGGATTCTGGAGTTCTCGGTATTCCTGAGCCGTGGTTGATGGTGGTAGTGGACAAGTCGTCTTCCTCCACCAAATGCTCATCAAAGCTTTGTGTGAACATGGTTCATGGAATTGGACAAGTTATCTCCATCTTCAAGTTTTCTTCCATTCAAAATTGTTGCTACTTCTGTCTCGAATAAAAATTCCATAAAACAAAAAAGAATGGATGAATTCCCGAAATATTTTTTTTCATTTTTTTTCTCATGAAGTATTCCCATTTTCAGAGTTTCCTAATAATGTATTCTTTGCCTAATATATGAAATATCATTGACTTCATCATCATCTATACCTAAGTGACAGTATTTTTTATACTATATTACAATGTTTTCAATAATATCGATAAACCACTATAACGTAGTATAAAAATACTTAAACATAATATTTTTATTACATTATACTAATTTTTTTAACACTACTGAAAATATCAGAGCATAACGTAAAAATACTATAATGGAACTGATTCACTTTCGGTCCATTGAAAAAGAGAAAATAAAATATATAGGTGGTCAGAGTACAAGTATTTTAGGTATTAGATAAAAAAAAACTCCGTGCAAAAATCCAAAAACATATTTTTTTTGGGAATTCATAAAAAATAATAAAATAAAATAATCTATATTATAAATGACTACTGTATATTTGTTGCAATATTTCACATGCACCCAAGAAAATGAGAAGGACGTGCACGGCAGTCTGATGTGAACAACTCTTGACTCGTCGAGTCAAATCTAATCCAAATGGATTCGCCCTGACCCGATCTAATCCGAATGAACATAAGGGCAGGACCTTTTTGTAATTGTGACCACAGAAAAGCCCTAAAAATAATACGTGTGGTGGTGAACCTAAGAGCCGTCACGAGTGTCTCTCGCCCTCTTCTTTCCTGTTCTCTCTCTTTCTCCTCTCCTGTCGCTCGTTCTCGAAGCCCATGGAGTGCAGCATTCGGAGCTCGTCTCTGGTGCCGCCGAGGCCGGCGTCTCGCCTCGGAACTTCCTCGGTACCCGCGAAGCCCCGATTAGTGGTACAGAGGCTTATTTCTCTGTTTCTTTCCTGGATTCCCTCTTTATGTTTTTTCTCCCCTCTGTGTTAACCCTTTTTGTGAGATATTTTCCTTATATTTTGTTTTTTTTTGAAGGGATTGAAGCCCTCGATCGCCCGAAGTCGTCTGGTGTTCTGTAGAGCGGCTGGGTCTGATGACAAGGATTTGGGAAACGGGTTCCCGAGAGTCACCAGCAAGGTTTTCGTGGAGGAGGTGAGCCGCTCCGATTTCACCGTTCCTTTAGCTCTTACCGCAGGATAATGCGATCGATTGGTTTCACGGTCGTCTGGTATGAACTGAGTTATCCAAAAGCAGAATTCGGGATACTTGAATTGAACTCCTTAATTGGAGTAGCAAGCGACTATAATTGTGTTAGTTTGGATGGTATTGAATTGGTATGTTATGACTAGGAGCAAATCACGTGACCTTAAGCTGGGTCTGAACGGGATTCGTTTATTGAAGCTTGACTATTTATTGAATGCCTGATATAGCATCATTCTTCATGAAACACTTGTACTCATTGTCTTTCTTTTAACACGGTATAATTCCTCTTTTTGTGTCTCATCCAACCCAAAAAGCATCGATGGTTTGGTTCAGGTTGGTTTAAATGACAGCACAATGGTAAATACGTATACAATTTATTCAAATCTAACTTGATCCGCCAGTTATGTATGCGACCCATACATTGTATTGGTCGGGCTGAATTGGGTTGATACAATCTGATTGCATTTATTTATTCTAAATATGATTTTCTTTATTTTAGTAGTTAATTCAAATCTTAAACAAGAATACTACAGGAATTATAGGTAACTGAAAACATTTCCTTTTCTTCTTTCCAAACATCAAAGGGTATTAAGGTATTCAATTCATTTCTATTATTTTCCAAACAGAAAGCTAACTTTCAATTCAATTGAACTCAGTTTCAATCAACTGAAATCTATTTAACTATAATTAAGTTAAAGTTGATTCAGTTTTACATGAAGTTGGTTCCAATTAGAGTGTTAAAAGATGAGCTCTAAGCTTGGAATTCATTTTTATGGAATTTTAAAACCTAAATTCAGAGATTGATGGTGATGAGACAGCCTTTTGAAGATTAGCAAGAAAGGAACAACCGGGATTTCATATTTGATAAATGTAGCCTTGAATTTTATATCTTTCATCTTTTTGTTGTATAATGACTTCTGCCTTTGGCTGTCACCATATTAATGAAAGTGGTTCAAGCTTGCATATGTTGGTTCCAGGCAATTGGAGCTGAATATGGAGAAGGTTTTGAGACGTTTAGAATGGATGGTCCACTAAAGGTTGATGTGGTAAGACCGTAAGAATCTTGACTTCTTGTTCTTTGCAGTCTTGTGATGCTTATTATTGTGAGATAAAAATTGATGATGCTGATATTTTTAGGATTATCTAAATGATAAATTGCAAGAGTGCTTTCTTCAACGAGTACGGCATGCCATGAAGCCAGATGAAGCATTTGGACTTATCTTCTCATGGGACAATGTTGTGGTAATTACTGAAACTCTTTTGGTATCTTTTTATCTCTTTATTATCTTTTCTAGTATAACCAAATCAATCATAGGCACTTGTTGCCAACATTTGTTGATCAGCACCTGTCATTTCCTGAAGCCATATAGCCCACTGTAGGCAAGTAATCTGATCTTGTACATGCTTCAATATTTACAGTTGTTTGCAAAAGTAACAAACTGTGCTATATCAACTGTGACATTAGTTGAAAAGCACCAGAACCTCCAGGGAAGTTCAACAGTAGAAAAGAGTTTAGTGAGAGCTTGGGCTTGACTTCAGAAGTTTAAGACCACAGTTTGGTCTTGTGAATAGCTGCTGCCTGATGACGCCTTATAGGTTCTATAGGAAGAGTGTCGAAAAGCTGCTATTTTCTTTAGAGTAGTTGCAAGTATCTTGGAGCATTTTTTTTTTAGTGTCTTTTGCTTTTGTTTTTTGTGTATTGTATGACATGAGCATACTTTTGTTGTCTCAGGCTGACACCCGATCTTTGAAATTGGATGCTTGGAGACAGCTTGCTTCTGAAGAGGGTATGTTTGCAGTTGATATAAGGAATATGCTGTTTTGTCAGGCATTCGACATATTCAGTAGCATTTAGTGGTCCACAGAAAAAGCACGAGTATAATTAGTTTGTACCAAGATTATGGCATCAAAAGCGATGGTTCCTGGGTTTTGAAGGCTGTGAGTGAGTGGTGGGAAGGAGTTGGTATTTTACTAATTTTTTGTTTTCTTGCTTTTTCACAATCAAGAATTTGTTAAATTAATGATTGGGCAAGTCAAAAGAATGGGTGAACCAAAATACCTAAGTGCTTGAACAGGAGTCTTTGCATGACGGTATAATTTCCCACTTAAGTTATAAAGTCAGTTGTATTGGAGGTATCTGGTTATTGGATCATCTAGTTATTCATTCTTTTGGTCTACTAAAACACCCTGGTTTTGGGGGATTGTATGTGTTTTAATGCATCTTTTTTCCTTAGAATCTCATTTGTTTCCCGGAACTTCATGGTTGTGACCATTCTGTCAGTCTAATGCCTAATAATCTTTTACATAAATTCTAGAGATATTGGAATAGTTTGAACTAAAAGCAATTTGTTGTTTGCATGCCATTATCTGCAAGGCACATAATGGATCCTGTATCCTGATTGGGACCACTTTTGGCATGATATTTTCTTCATTTGCAGTTAAATATTATCTTTGTGTTTTGCTCGATTGTTTTGGAGGTCTTATGTCATAGCTGTTATTGTACCCTATTCTCAAGCAGGAAATGAATTTTCAAGTGATAGACACATAAACAAGTTGATTCTTCATACAGCTGCTGATCATGTCCTTCGGAAGGTAAAGATCTATGCTTGGATAATTGTACTTTGGCCACTGATTTAGTGTAGTTGTTTTTCTAGATGTTGATCATGTCTTGAGTGGTAAGTAGAATAATGGCATATTGAATCTAGAACTTTGATGCACTAAAAGCATCTAATGTGTAATGTATTTGATTTATCTTAAACGAGATGATTTCCTTCTAGGTATTTCTGGTGGAAATCCTATATGAAAATATCTGTATAATACATTGGCATTCAAGGACTTGTTCTTCATCGAACTGTTAAAAACACAGATGAGCTTGTAACTACACTAGATTATTTGTCTGGATCTGCTTCTCCTCCAAAAGAAACCTGTAGCTACATCTTTCTAAATACAACATTATTTTGATGGAAAATCATACATTTTAGGTGATGCACTGATTGCTGATGTTTGCTGAAATGACACAAAAATCATCCAATCTAAAAACAGAGCATGGTTGCTTTTTTTTCCTTATCTACATTAGCCAGTGTGGGATTTTGGAGCCAACTTGGGTCAATATCTATATGAATTTGTGATGCCTTGATAAGTGCACCTATGAAACTCATTGCACAAAACAGACTGATTTTGAACAGGTACTAGAACCTGAAGGCATTGTGGCTGACTGAAGGTGTAAAGGTCATTAGTTTCTTTGTGTTATGATGTTATCATGAGTTAGGCTGAACAAAGTGAGATATTTATAAAGCTAGACCAATAATTTGGTTAGTTTTGGGTTTTCCTTTAGGGCCTATGACTTTCATATTTGGTGGACATTGGAGCGGCCACTGCAAAGACCGAACTAATTTCTTCTAGTGAATTCTGCCTCCCCCTTGTCTCTTGCCTTTATATGCTTCTCTTCCTTAATCTTTCTCTTGTGTCCTTTCTCACTTATAATATACTGTTTCATGGTATTGCTACATTCTTTTAAAACTCCAGTTCAACTAGGTTACATTATAATTTGCTTGAAAACAATATGATCAGCTAAGGACAAAAAAAGATGGAAATGTTATTGACTCACACAGAGCTAAGATTGATGTTCTGATGGCGATTGTCCAAGCTTTCAAAAATTGGCTGACCCAGATCAGGATCAATATACTATATATATGGGCTTGGTCATCAGCTTTACTTTAGCAGAGATGTAACATGCTACACTGATATTGATGTCTTTATGCATTTTTTTGCCTGACCTTGCTACATTGATATAAAGGTATCAACTAGCTTGGCTGATAAGGACTTTGAGAGTTTATCGCAAGATATTAGTCTCAAATCCCCTCTTCGTCACTAACCCTTTGCAAAAAATGAAAAAAAAATATTCTTGAATACATGCTAGCTTTAATAAGGGAAATTCAAATGAATGACAAAACTTTGATTTTTTGGAGTTTTTAGAAATTTTAGTTTTAGCTTATTTAACTAAAATTTCAAAGGACAGATTGTGAACTGACATCTGGTGCTTGGTTGCATGTCTGTACAAATTCTACCAAATATAACTATCACAAGAGTGCATCTTGTCATTTTAGGCTGACTAAGCACAAATCAGAAGAAGTTTTATGTCTTCCATAGAAATTACTAGAAGCAGCTAAGAATTTTTTTGTATCATCTCAATTAAATTCTGAGTATGTCATGCTCCTACAAAATGGCAACCAAATAGACCAATGCTGTTGTCGATCCTGTGTTTTTTCTTTGAGTAGTTTTTCTCTTCTTGGTATCAAGTAAGAATTTTTAATATATAGAGCTGCATTCATTAGTAAATGACTGATGTTGCAGGATTCTTTTTGAGTTTCCAGGTTTTGTGCTGGGAGGAAGAAGAAAGTGAATTGGAAAGATTGAAGTCACGGCTGTCACAGTTATACTATGAGAATCTTATTAAGGTATGTTTCTCCTTATTACATGCATGACCGTCGATGAATTCTCTATGAGCTAGTTACAAGGTTTTTTTGCTTGTCCAGCTAGATGCACCAGTTGAAGGATTAAAAGAGTGGCTAGATGCAGTCCATACAGCAGGCATCCCTTGTGCCATTGTATCATGTCTTGATCGAAGATATATGCATGAGTCC
Organism: Musa balbisiana; assembly: GCA_004837865.1. NCBI lineage: Eukaryota > Viridiplantae > Streptophyta > Magnoliopsida > Zingiberales > Musaceae > Musa > Musa balbisiana. The sequence continues at coordinate 18,963,919 of CM017197.1, forward strand.
TTGCAGAAAATGGGGCTTAAAAAGTATTTCCAGGTGGATTTTATGCGGAACTCCACTTGTCCTTTACTTTTTATGATTGTTTTTGATGCAGCCATCAAGCTGATGGTTCCTTCTCGTGGCTTGTAGGCTATTGTGACTGAAGAGGATGGAATGGAGTCCATAGCTCATCGATTCCTCTCAGCTGCAGTAAAGGTATTTGCAAAACTTAAAACTTGATGTCAATACAAATTTACATCTCTTTTTCTTTTTCCCGTGGATGTTTAATTTCATTCTGAATTCTTACTAGGCTGTATTATCATCTGTATAATGAAGATGCTGTTTTAAGATTCTCTTAATTGATGATGTTGCTTAATGTCACAATGGCCAATATTATATAAAGTAAAAACTCAAACCTTTACCCTGAGCGAATAACCCAAATGTTGGATAATTACTAATCTGTTTCCATTTTACTGCAAAAATTTAATGAAGTATTAATCTTTGCCCTGAGACTAGTTCAAAAGTGGGATAAATTTCTCACTTTACTGGTTATTTTTTTGACATTAAACTGGATGGAAGCCCAAGGGAAACAATGGATTATTAAGCATGGGTCAATGTGAAAAGATAATTTGTGACAGATTTAAAAGTAACTTAGTTATACTTGTATCGTCAACCAGCTATGGTGCAGTGCAGACAGTCAACTGAAAGAGAAATAACTAATAAGCCACTACTTAAAAACAATATCAAGTGTCATGCTGAATCAAGTAAATTCTTATTCTACAGAACTGAAATTTAGAAAAACAATATATAAACAAAAAAAGGGGCCAAATTAAACATTATAATAAACACATACAAATTCAACAAAAAAATAATCAAAACACATTCTTGGAGTTGTCATATTTTCATTGGCACCTCGAGATTTTAATTCCTTTTAAACCCATCATGGATCAGGATTTTTTTTCTCCCACTTGTTGCTTTTCATTGCTTCTGAGTTCAAGGTGAAAACTACTGAATTCATGGTTCTTGACTCTTAGCCACTTCAAGAAGCCGACATACTCCAGATTTTCTTTTATCATTTTTCTTAATGATAAATAATCTTATCTCACTTCCGCTGGCATTATCTAATTACCGAATATCATCTGATCATTGACTTGATGAACACCTGTCAGCTGATTGAATTGTCACAATACCATTATCTTGCTGTGTGGCCAGCATGCTTCCTCTCCAGCACAGCTACTAATCTTGGAACAAAATGGAGCTATTGTTGCAAATATTGTCTTTTTCAGCATCTTCAAACAACTGAATTCTGATTACAGTGTTCAAGTTGGCGTTACCTTCCTGCCAACTTCCTACTGGGATTGACAAGTCACTCCTATTAGCCGCTCTAATTGACAGGGTGCCTTGGTCTAGTAGCTAGGATGGGTTTGAAGTTAAGGTGTTGTAAATGGTAGTGGAAGAAGGATGCAAGGGTTGGTTGTTGAGTTCTCATGGTGGCATGCTTGGCAGATGTGGCAAATGAAACAGTAATCCTGGTACAGAATTTAGTCCTTGTGGGATCTCTACTGTGTTTATTTCACACTCAGGTTATCTGAAATCTAAAATCTTATATGCATTACATGTCTTTTACTTTCAACTAAAGATATTTACATAAGTTCCTGTTTTCTCTTTCCCAAATTGGGTGACTCAATATGTGGACTGTAAATTCAATATAAAATTTGTAGACAATTTGGTTTGTGATTTTTTTTTTCACTTTCAATGTTGTGGGATATACATTTGTTTTCAGTATTTGAGTTGCATATATCTTATTCTTTTTTTCTCTGAAATTTAAGATATTAGGAGCAACATTAGTATACTTTTTGCCATGGTGGCTAATTGTTGTGTCCAAAATAATGTGTTGCTATATTTTAGTTGGTTGATGTTCTTCATTTTCCGTGTTAGATGGATAGAAAGCCCTCCAAGTGTATTGTATTCGAGGATGATCCTAGAGGCATTACTGCTGCCCATAACTGCACAATGATGGCTATAGCTCTGATTGGTGCTCATCCTGCGTACGTGTGTTTCATCTTTCTTAACAGTTTGATTGCATTTTATATTACCTGATTGTAATGTACCTTCAAAGTGTGTCTGTTATTTGATATGCTTAATATCCACTTTAAACTTATGATTCTGAGTATTTAATTGCGATATGTAGTAATTAATAAATTCTTATCAGGTACTAGTAAGAATCCACTATAGTTGGCTAACCCACGTGCCTTCAGATCGGTTATTGCTTGCAACTAGTTATTGTTCCCGGCAAATCTTTTAAAGCGTTAACCTTGAACTCTTCAGTTATTTGGATATAGCAACCGCATTGAAGTTGTATGTATGAACTTATTGGGTGTGACGAATGGGACTAATCACATAAAGAGAAGACTGTTATTAACCAAGTCACGACGAGCATGCCATATATGAGAATTGTTCAGATTGGTAGCTTAATTATCTGGGGACCAAAGTATATTCACCTGTATTTGTTGGTAGAGACTGGTATTTACTGATCAAACAGTCAATCAAGAGGTGGACTAAGGGATTTAACCTGATTTGGTCCAGTATGGGCTTGTACTGTGTAATAAGCTCACTGTACTGAGTTTATCTAGGGGTAACCAGACTGGTTTCAAATTGTACCACCTGATACCAGTATTGTTTTTTAATTTCAGCCACTTGTCACTGTCCTTTCTTATTCTTTTTCTTTCTTTCTTTCTCTCACACATGCTCTCTCCCCTCCTCCCCGTTGCACCATTGCTACCACTGCCTCCTCCCATTGTCACTGCTGCTGCCAGCTCCTCTGAGTCACCAACTCCTCCTCTGCCTCCTACCGGTAGTCTCCTTCTCTGCCTCCTTTTCTCTACATCCCTTCTTCTCACCCTCCTCTTTGGTCCAAAAGATATCAATCCATAGTGAGTGTTAGTACATTGATTTATACCAATACCATATCAATCTGGCCGCAATCAGTGTTTGGCGGAAGATCAAGATTTTAATTACTGTGGTGGATTATACACATATTATGCATCTTACAGTGTTGAAATAAGAGGGACATCAAATGTGACAGATCTGCTGGAACTTGATAATAAGTAGCAGTGATTGAGGACTGTAGGCCCTTTTGTTCCTTGGGTGTGGGTTGAGGTTAGTGGTGTAATAAACGAGATTGCACATGAACTAATTAGCTGAGGTGTTGAAGGTGCAATCTTTGCAATCTTCATCAGAGATCAGAATGTTTGGTTGCTGATCAGGAACACTGGCATGCTGTAGTGAGGGCCATTGTCTGCCTCATTAATAAAGTCAGGAGGGATGACTTATGGCAAGTAAAATATGAATGACTTGAAAATTACCAAAACTAAGGTAACATAGTAATTTGGTGACCGGAGTAGTTGTGTTTCACTTGTAATTTTGTGATGTGAGCAAAGTGAATCTAGGACTAGGAACAATAAATATGTAGGGCATGATAGACAAATTGTCTACATTATCGCCATCTCGGAGTTCCAAAATATGTTACATGGGATGCCTAACAGATGAAAGTAATTAAAAAAGCAATATCTTCAGCCAGGACAGCTATAGCTTGGTCATGTAGAATGAAGATATAGTAACCATGGATGAGACATCGCTGACCTCTAAAAGAAATTTGGACAAACATGCTGTGAATTTATTCATTGTCAGAGAAGGTGTTATACAGCAACTGATATACTTATAATAGTTCACTTGCTTGACAAGTAACTGGAGGTTGCTTTTGAGAGTATCTGTGGGCCCATAATAAGGTTCCGAGGCCAGTTAAGAAAACCACCCCAATTTAGATGAGCGCATTGTTCATCACATACAAGGGCAGCCAAGAGTGGTCCAATGGTGCATCTGTGGCACAGTTTAGTAGAGGATATTGCTGATATTTTTTTTGCGTTCCAATTCATAGTTGTGAACCATATATTTCATCATTTCTGGCACTTGGGAAGAGGGCTTTCACAGTTTGGATATTTGCTTTCTATAATGGATTTATCGTCCTTAGAAATTGAGCTGAAAAGAATTTTTCACTTCACTGTTATCTGTTCTAATATTAACAGACCGATCATTGAGGGTTACCTTGAGATATGACAGTCTTATATGAGACCCCTATAGTATGTGAAAATAACTGGAGTATTATTAGAACATGGAGTTCCTTCTCGTGTGCTTTTATAAGGAAAACTCACATGATGTTCTGTTCCGTAGTCTTCTTTTGCTTTGTTTCCCTATGATTTTTGGATGGTGTTTCATCACATCCACTGAAATTTGTTTACTAGATAGCTATTGTCGTAAAGTGACTGTAATCTCTCTCTACTCTTTCTGCAGGTATGAGTTGGTACAGGCCGATCTTGCTGTTGCTAGCTTTAGTGAGCTCTCTGTGATTAACCTTAGAAGATTATTTGCTCACAAGGGATCAAGTTTTATGGATTTGCAGAAGCAGATAATAGAGAAATCACCACCGAAAAGAAAGCTCATGACCGATACAATTTATTAATTTTTCCCCCCTTCTGCACGTCTCTTCTTTTTGGTTCAGGTAAAGAAAAGCCCTGTACATATCACTTTTCTTTGAAGCCCCTCCAATAAGCAATTTTGCCGTTACAATGTTAAAACGATTCAGATATGAGAAAATAAGCTTTTTCTCCCACTATTGACATTGCGTCTCTGGGTATGCCTTCTTGTATTTTATTGTTTCTTGGGGGCAATTGTTTGGAAGTTATAAATTGCTGATATGGTTCTATTATTTTTTCGCGCAATAAGCACATCATTGTCAAAGCATCGGAGAACAAAAAGGTGTCCACTGGAACCTGTCGTTCCATGAATGATGGGATGGGATGAGATGGGATGGAATGGAAGATCCAAGATATGTTGGTTGCATAGAAAGGTTAAAATTTATGGGTAGTGTCAATCAAGTGGGGGGGGGTTTCACTCATCTCGAATCTGCCATTCCTACCGATTTGGGTACTTGAAATCTTGCGCCACGCCTCCCATTGAACTTCGAAAAGAAGAGACAGGTGTCCAGTTTATAGTAATTGGAGAGGAGAAATTTTGTCCTCTTGCTAAACTTTTGGGTGTACAAGTTCATGGAGTTCTTTTTTCTGTTAATATAATTTGAATTAAATTCTATAGTTAGAATTTTGATAAGAATCAATATAATTAAGTGGATCTCCTGTTTGACTTTGTTTTGGAGTTTAAACTTCTAGAATAATAACAATAATCATAGAGTTTAAACATTGTGTGCTGACGGTCATTTGTGGTTGCTGCCATCAAAGGTATCCACCGTACGCCCGTCCTCCATGAGTAGGGGCCAAGGGAGAGGGGATCGCCATGTGCGATCCTCAACACGGATGGTAGCCGGTCTCTGCTTTGATGCCCTCTTTTTTCCTTTCTGGCCGTCGACCACATCTCAGACGGGGACGAGGGCGTATCAACGACGGTGACCAGGGTCGAACAGGTTGTGGACCATCGCCTCTGGTTTTCCTGGGGAACAGCACATAGTTTTGATCTGGTGCCATCCATCACCCATCTCCTGTTGTGATGGAGGCAACGACACCCTGGATCTGTACTTTGGAAACTATAAGACAAGCTCCTGTTATTAGCTATCTATTGCGTCACTCCATAACCCCTTGCAGACCCCCTTCGCAGTAATATCTGTATATGACCTGGATTTTACTGGGCTAATGTTTTGAAGCATTAGCGTCCATTCCTCCTTCCATCTTCTTTGGTTCCCTAATTGTAATCGACAGGTAAAGAGACGATATCAGCGAGAGAAGAAGAAGCATGGCGAAGGTCATCTTCGGATGTACGAGTTGGTCCGGGTCCTCGGTCGCGACGCCTCCGCCAAGGTCTACCACGCTCGCCACGTACCATCCGGCCACACAGTCGCCATCAAGGTCTTCCCCAACACCCGCCGGCCCACCAGCCCCTCCTCCTCCGGCTCCGCCGACTAATTCATCCGCGAGATCTCCGCCCTCCGCCGGCTTCGCCACCCCTACATCGTCCGCCTCCACGAGGTGCTGCCCTCCCGCTCGAATGTGTATATCGTCCTCGAGCTCGCCAAGGGCGGCGAGCTTATTTCCCGCGTCCAGGACCGTGGCCGCCTCCAGGACGATCTCTGCCGCCGGCTCTTCCGCCAGCTCGTCTCCGCCGTCGCTTACTCACACTCCCGCGGCGTCTTCCACCGGGACCTCAAGCCTGAGAACCTTCTTCTCGACGACGCTGACGACCTCAAGATATCCGACTGTGGGCTCTCCACCCTCTGTTCCTCCTCCGATGACCTCCTCTACACCCAGTGGGGACGCCGGCGTCCGTGGCCCCGGAGATCCTCTTTCGAGGAAGGGAATCGCGGGGTACGACGGGGCCAAGGCGGACATATGGTCCTGCGGAGTCATCCTCTTCGTGCTCCACGCCGGATTCCTCCCCTTCAACGACCACAACCTCACGTCTCTCTACCGCAAGATCCACCGAGGCCGCTGGACACCGGCCGACCTCCGCCGCCTCATCTCCCGCCTCCTCGACCCCAACCCCGCCACCCGCATCTCCGTCGACGGCATCCTCCGCGAACCCTGGTTCGCCAGGGGCCTCGACCCCGACCAGTTGGCGGCTCTGGTACGCCCCAACAGTAGCAAGATCCACCGCCGTATCGGCCGCGATGAGCTCAACGCCTTCGACCTCATCATACCCTTCGCGTCCGGGCTCGACCTTTCCGGCCCATTCAAGGATGCGGCCTCGGACCGGGAGCCTTTCGCGTCGAGCGAGCCGGCGGACCGGATCATGGACCGGGTCGAGGAGGTGGGGGAGACAGAGAGCTTGGCGGTGAGGAGGGCGGGCGAGAGAGGGGGATGGGGGCGGTGATCGACAGGAAGAACGGGGACTTCGTGCTGCAGGTGGAGGAGGTCTACGGGTTTGCCGGCGGCGTGTCGGTGGTCGAGGTGCGCGGCGATGCGGTTCGAAGCTTCTGGAAGGAGAAGCTGAGGCCCGCGTTGAGTCGTCCAGTTCATCTCGGCTTGGAAGCCACGGGGCTGCGGATTTGGGTATAGGATTTGAGCTAATTATCGATTAGTATATAGTTAGATATTTTTAATATTAAAAAAAAATTAAATTTAAATTTTTATAGTTATTAAAAAATATTTAATCTCATTTATCTCAAATCTAAGATTAAATCTAGGATAAGGCCTAACTACATTGAAACATTTGGTGAAATCTAAAATGAGATTTACATTGAGAAGAGTTAATTACATTTTAATATTTCGATATTGAAAGATATCTAATTATAAGGAATAATATGTAATTAGCTTATTAAGATAAATAATGTTAAATATTTTATTTTTATAAATATAAGGATCTCAATTTAAATTTTTAAAATTTCAAAACCAAAATGAACTAACTGTAAATACAAGAAATAATAAATAAATAATTTTTAAAATTTTAATTTATTATATATACAAATAATCACAAATAATGTTAATGTAAATAGTTTACGTGAAACTTTATGAACTTTTCTTGTATTAGTAGTTGAATTTGCACTCTCCAAAAGTGATGTCGTCCCTCTTCTTTGGGGCTCCAATGGTGCGTTTTGCAGCTGCTGAAGCTTATGGATGCTTCCTCTTCTGTGTGATTCAGCAGGACAAGAACAGAAATCAAAACGAAGGAGATTCCTGATCGTGCAATGCTGATTTCTGATCTCATGTTGGGGCTCAAAGCAGACAATGACCGAAACCGAAGGAGATTTTGGTATCAGGTAATTTGGTACCTTATGTCACCTTCCCGCTCTAAAGAGCTCACATGTCTTGGTAATGGTCGTAACATTAAGCTAAATGCCAAAACATGGAGCCAGAGAACTATTGGAACATGCAAATGCAAATGCAAATGCACAACAGCGTACGCCATGGATTTCTTAGTTGATCTTCCTACAGTTGATCCTGATCTCTCCGCTGCTACCAGTCAAAGGACTAATGCTGCCCATCTTCACCATGGCGCTGGCGAAGTCGCTGAAGAACTTGGCAGAGTTCGTGGCGTAGGAGCTGACTTGAGACTCCACCGACCCTCCTCCATTCATGAACAGCTGCTGGTCCGAGTGCAGGAGCCCTCTTTCCCTCACCAGATTGGCGTAGTAGTCATTGTCGAACTCGGTCGGCGTCGTCGAGTCGAGCGGCGACAGCTCGTTGTCGCCGCCAGAGCTCGAGCAGTTCGGCCGCAACGACGACGCAAACGAGGGGTCGATGTTCGTGTCGTTGTAGATTCGGGCTCGGAACAGGAAGCACCGGGCTTGACCTATCGTATGAGCCCCTGCAGGTATTATCACGTGCAGCTTACTCGATCGAATGGAGCTCCAGAATTGGATGTAAGGTGGGGTGAGGAATGGCTGTGATGGAGAATTACCGGAGAGGGCTGCCATGTCGGAAACGCTAAGGCCTTTGCCGGAGAAGGAAGAGATGAGAGTGCGGAGGTCGGCGGTGGGACCGGGGATGTCGGTGTTCGCGGAGCTCAAGCTTGCGGTGGTGGAGTCTCTCCTGCCCAATTCAACCGTCCATGTCGGTCCTCCTAACTGTGAGATGTTTTCCCCGTAGCAGATTAATAAGACCTGAAGCCTTTTATTTGACTACAATTACAGCAGCGAAAAGGGGTCACGAGATCCAACCGCGACGACCGAGTCGCGAGCAGCGACGGCGACGATGTCGGCGCAGGATACGACTTGCTTGCAGGCGCTCTCCAGCTTCGACTTGATGGCGTCGATGACCTCAAATCCTCTCAGGGAGTTGTTGTTGGGGTTGGCGGTCTTCTCCCCTGTGAAGGTCGAAGTGTCATCCAGCAATAAAGAAGCATCACATCCCTGCGAGCGAGCAACACATCGTCCATTAATCCTCCTCTGGTTGATCCTAATTGTGCGCTTGTGTTCTAAATAGAAGCCTAATCAAGCTAAAGAAGAAGACTTGCTTGAACAAAGCAGTCGTGGAAGTGAAGCCTGAGCAAGGAAGCGCCCATGCGGCGGTCCCTGGCCACTGCTGCTCTCACGGCGGTGCGAATGATGGAGAGAGCATTCGGGCATGAGGTGTTGTAGAACGTCGGCGACAGCTGAGCTGAAGCTAATGGAACGAAGACGAAGCTGATGATTAGCGAGCACAAAGCGATACTGCAAGATAAGCACCGGAACGAAGCCATTTCTGTGCAGGGAGGTCAGCACCTGCTCCCGTTTCTAATTAATAAATACATGGCTGCCAATCATGACTTGGTCTTCCCTTTGAAAGTTCTTCAAATAGGGAAATCGTAAAGACATACAACCAACAGGAAAAGCATATATATATATATATATATATATATATATATATATATATATATATATATATATATAGAGAGAGAGAGAGAGAGAGAGAGAGAGAGAGAGAGAGAGAGAGAGAGAGAGAGAGAGAGAGAACAGTTGAAAACCTTAACATTCAAATAGCAATTGTTTAAGTCAAAGGTCCAAAAGTTTTAGACGGGAAAAAAAAATCCAAATCAATTCAATTAAATTTGATGTAATTTAGATACGTGTGTAGGATTTTTCAAGATACTTTGAACGTGAAAACGCCAAGTAGAGGTGTCACTTATATATAGATCGAGATCGAAAAATGTTTCATGATCTGATCCTTTTGACGCGTAATCTGGGATATATGAATTCAATCATCAATAGTAAAAAAGAGTATACTTAGTAGTAAATGGATAAAATATTCTATAAAATATTCTTTTAGGGGATAATTTTTAATCATTTTTAATAATCTCAATTTGGTTCTTTGTTCACGTAGGCGACAAGGGTAGAAACAATCTATAATTATTTGTTTTGGACCCATGTTCATGTAAGTAGATCGGTGAGGGGCAACTTTTGTCTCCTTTCAGTTTGAATGCTACACGGAGGATACGTGTCAGATGATGATTGATTGATAATATCCTCCCTATCATTTGTCTCGTCCCAAAGCTATGCTTCAGAAGCTCTTTGGCAAGGGTCTTGAAGCACGATGTCTAGTCCATCAGATACGTTAGTCTTACATTACCTTGATTGCTTATTTAAATGGGAGCAAGGGTGCATGATTGATGTACTTTAGCCACACTTAAAAAAGGGGGTTGGGAGCTTGTCCTCTTTGCCTCGAGCAGCGAGGTAATCAACACATCCCAACTAGCCCATATGGACCAGAAAGGAGATCAACACCCAACCCCTCCACCTTGGTTGGAGGGGGCCAATGCTTGACCTCTTTATCTTGAGCAAAGGGGGCGATTGGCCCCTAACCTCCTTGCCTTAGGTGCAGAGGGGGTTAGCACTCGACCATCCCACCTTAGATGGAGAAGGGGTCATTGCTTGACCCTTCCACCATGGTCGGAGAGGGAGGTCAGAAGCTGATCCCTCCACCTTAGTCGAAGAAGGTTGGTGTTAAATCTTGGATTTTGATGATGAAACAAATTGTTAGAGTTTATGATCTAATATGCATTTTGAGTGATGTAGGACTAGCTTCGATCATGAAGAGACAATTAAAGCAAGAAGAATCAATGTTGAGTCAGAGTAGAATATGTCAAAAGATTGGATGTCGAGCCGGAGAATCGATCAATGTATCAGCAAAAGGCTTTATGACATGAGTTTGAGCATCGGGCCTAAAAGAGCGGACATTGTGCCAAGAAAATCGGAGTTTCGGAGGTCAACATGTTGATTAGGCAAAAGGCCGCAAAAGAGGACGATGCGTCGAAAAATTAGACAAAGTGTTGATGAACCAATGACATGCCGAACAACACATGATTAATGCTTTGTAATAACTATCTAGATCAAATTAGTTTTAAGTTATAATTGGGTTAGAATTATGCTAACTCAATTAGGGGGCCAATTGAGCCTATGTTGGGGTTGTTAGGAATGGGGTTGACACTAAGAGGAGGGTGAATTAGTGCAGCGAAAAAATTACATTGGTTCAAAAAACCTTCGTACGATAAAAATCGATTTCGACGAAAACCATTTCGGAGAGAGGTTAACTTGAAAGCATTTTCGTAAAGATAGCTTGAAAGCTTACCGAAGAGCGTAGTGGATATAAAGCAAGTTAAGAGGTTTGCAGTAAATTGCTCAAATATAGAAATGCAAACCAAAGAAGAACACGCCGATTTTATAGTGGTTTGGTCGTCGTGACCTACATCCACTCCATCGATTCCTCTTCCGTTGAGGCCACCGACATCCACTATCGATCTTCCTTTATAGGCAAAGATCAACCTCCTTCTTACAGCTCTTTCTCCTTTACTGGGTTTAGGAGATAACCCTTACACCCCCACTCACTCCTCTCTCAAACTATTCTAACACATAGAACTTTGAGATGAGTTTCACACAATATTACAATAGAGTTTTTTTCCTTTTTACTCTCAATACTTGTGTGTTTTAACCAGGGATGAGAGAGGTATTTATAGGCTTCAAGTTGATTCAAACTTGGAGCCTAAAATCATCTCATCTCGGGTTTCCCGGGCACGGGGGGTACCACCGCTAGTGTTAGTCTGACACTGACACTGCACTAGGCGATCCCACCGCCTGACACTGGGCGGTACCACTGCCTAGACCGGCGGTACCACCGCCTGACACAATCTCGAAGACTATGCCATGACGGTGCCACTTCTTGGGTCACTATTTGAGCCTCTCATTGGGCCCAACACAGTCCTTACATGAGCCTAACTGGCCCCTAATTAGGTTGGCCCAAATTCAAACTCAATTACGTGTTAACTACGATTCCTAAGACATATGCTAAGTTAAACAAGTCCGTAAGTCTAGTTTCTTCCAGCGAGCTTCTAGTGAACTTCCGACGATCTCTCGGCAATGTTCCAACGGACTCCCGACAAGCTCTTGGACTTCACGACGATCTTCTTGGCGAGTTTCGACGAGCTTCTTTCGGCAAGCTCCAGGACTTCTCGGCCAGTTCTTATAGAACTTCCGACGAACATCTAGACTTCCGACGAACTCTTGAACTCTCAACGAAATCACGTTCTTGACTCCAAGACTTTATTTTGCTGTATGCTTTGCTATCGTAGTTAATCCTGCACATGTAAAAACACACTTCGATCTAGATAATTAATACTAAGCATTAATCATATTATCTGACATGCCCTTGGTCCCTTGACGCTTTGTCCGATTCTTCGGCGAATCGTCCTTTCTTGCAGCCTATTGTCTAATCGGCCAGTTGACTACGCAACTTCGATATCCTTGGCGTAATATCTACTCTTCTTGGCTCGATACCCGAATCCATGGTCCGAAGCCTTCTATCGATACGTTAACCGATCCTTTGGCTCGACGTCCAATTTTCTGACATGTTTTCCTCCGACATAACATGATTTTTCCTGCTTTAATTATCTCATCCTGATCGAAGCATCCTGCATCACTCAAAACGTGGATTAAATCATAAATAATTATCAATTGGTTTTATTATCAAAATACGAGATTCAACAATCTTTCCATTTTTTATGATGACAACCAATTAATAATGGAGTTAAAACAAACTCTCAGAGTTTAAACAAACTCCCCCTATCAATATGCCATATTGATAGAACCTTGAATTCAAGCTGAATTTAAGTCATTGCAAATTTCATCATGAATATTTTCAATACATCATCATGCATAACATGATCATACTTCTCCCCCTTTGTCATCAATAAAAAGGAGAAGTGTACCTTTCATATGTTTGGATATAATTTCAAATTATTATATGAAAAACATAATATCAAGTTTTATCATCATGCAATTTGTAGTTAGAAAATCCTCAATTTAGCAAGTGTTACATCATATAAGCTATCAAGTTTTAGATATGCAAGGTAAAAAGATAACAAGTTTACAACATACAAGCTAGCAAAAATTTTATAACATTTTAAAACATGCAAGCTAGCAATTTTGAGATGTTCAAGAAAGCAACTCTTGCTTCTTGAAATATACAAGTTTGTAAAATTTGCTAGATGTGCAAGTTAACATTTTTTTGCTTTTTGAGATAGGCAAGATATCACTTCTTTGCTTCTCTTTTGAGATAAGCAAACTAGCATGTTTTTACACTCTTCTTGAATTGTGCAAGCTAGTAAATTTACTTTCTAGCAAGTTTTGCTCCCCCTTTATCATTGTCAAAAAGAAGGGAAGAATACAATTTTGTATCTCTTTATCCCTTTACATCAATTTCTAAATCATGACAAAAGTTAACTATCAATTTTATTTATGCATCAATATATTTTCAAATTAAAACATGCACAATTTCAAAACCATACATTTCATTTTTCATGCACGATACCGAAAAATAAATCAATCATCATTATGAGTATATCACACATGATACTAAAATATTAAAATTTTTAAGCATTTATCAACATTTTAATCATGATACTAAACATTCATCATTTAAAGTATTCATGATACATTATTTTGGTAACAAATCATAGCATTTCAAATCATGATGGTATTAATTTTGTCAAGTTACATCCTATCATGCATGATCATAACTTTTCCCTCTTTTATCATTGTAAACAAGAAAGAATAAGGGAAGAACAAAATAGTGTAAAATATTTCAATCATTTCAAAGCATACAAGCCATAAATACAAAGACATCATGTCATGAAAGATAAGACCTCTTGAATTACAAAAGACATGATTCATTTTATCAAATCTCTTCTTTTTATAAATAGCAAAAAGAAGTATAGGAGATCATATGATATAATATCTTGATTCATGCATAAGAAATCTCAAGTTATAAATCTCAAAAAATTAAGATAAGTCTCATTCAAATCCAACTCATCAAAATCATTTTCATGAGATTCAAAATGATATAAATAATTTTATTAATCTCTTAGTGAAAAATTGATAAGATAGAGAAAAAGAAATTTTCAAGAAAAATATTTTTCTCTTTTTAGTTGTTTCAATTCATGTGATTTATTTCATAGAAGCATATCTTTTTTATTTATGCCAAAAACATGCATCAATGTTTAAAAACTTAAAAAGCTACTTTCATTACCGTAAAAATCGATAATCCATAAATCTCAAGAATCATCATGCATAATTTCAAAATTTATTAAGCATGATCATTATGCATGACATCAAGACATGGTTTCAAAATATTTAATATTTTCATTACATAATTATTCATCATCGAAATTGATTTCATAAATCATTTTCCATCAAGATCATTTTTTTTGTTGTAGTCATGCATTTTTCTTTTTAGGTGAATCTAACTTTTTAAGCTTAGTTTTCGATACAAAATCCATGCATCATCATTAAGCATGATATCAAACTTCTTAATATTTTCATTAAGACATCAAGCATGGTTTCAATCAAAATCGAAAATTATCAAGATACACATTATTTCTTCTTGAAAAACATTCATAGGATCATTATTAGATTGAATCGAACATTTTATTCCATTAATATAAAATATGTAATTTTCATTATTATTTTCAAAATTACTAGGATGATCATAATTTTTGTATTTTCATTTTTAAACATGTAATTTTTATTATCATTTTCAAAATTACTAGCATGATCATAATTTTTGTATTTTCATTTTTAAACATGTAATTTGCAAGAAAAATAATTATTTTAAACTAAATTAAAATTAACTCATGAAAAGCATCATGTAATTTCGAAATAAATTAAAGGCATTTTGATTACTTCATCGTTGAAAGCCGTTAAGGCGTAGTTTGCCACCTCACCTTTGTTGATTTTCTCCTCGTCTTTAGATGAGCTCGATTCATCCTAATTTATGTTTTTCTTCTTGCGTTCATAGTAAATAGTTGCGTTCTTTTTGTTCTTTAATTTTTATTTCATGAACTTTTTAAATTTTATGATTAGTTTAAGTTCACCATCACTTGAGCTTATGCTCGAGTGGTCTTTATATGTTCTAAGTGCCAAATCTTTCCTGTTCTTTAGAAGGTTGTTCTTGAGTTCTTCATGTGCATTGCACGTTAATTCATAGGTCATTAAAGACCCTATTAGTTCTTCAATCGGAAAAGTATTCAATTTTTTTGAACATTGAATTGCCGTTACTTTTGAATCCCAATTCTTATTAAGAGAACGTAAAAATTTGTTTACAAGTTCAAAATCCAAAAAACTTCTATCAAGTGCTTTTAAACCATTGATGACATTCGTAAAACAGGTGTATATGTCAACAACGGTTTCACTTGGTTTCATTCGGAAAAGTTTAAAATCATGCATTAAAAGGTTAATTTTTGAATATTTAACTTTGCTAGTCCCTTCATGTGTGATTTCAAGAGTGCGCCAAATATCGAAAGCCGTTTCGCAAGTAGAAACCCGATTAAACTCAATTTTGTCTAAGGTGCAAAATAGAGCATTCATTGCTCTAGCATTTAAAGAAAACATCTTCTTCTCCAAATCATTCCAATAGTTCATTGGAAGAGAAGATATTTGAAAACCAAATTCAACTATATGCCATAAATTGAGATTCAACGAAAGCAAAAAAACTCTCATTCGAGTTTTTCAATAAGTGTAATCCGTCCCATTGAAAAAGAGAGGACGAATGAGAGAGTGATCCTCTTGAAAGCCAAAAAGAGTTATTTCTTTTGGGTGTTAAACCAAATGAGAAATACGAGGCTCTAATACCAATTGTTAAGAATGGGGTCAGCACTAAGAGGGGGGGGAGGTGAATTAGTGTAGTAGTAAAATTACGTCGGTTCAAAAAACCTTCGTACGATAAAAATCGATTTCGATGAAAACCGTTTCGCAGAGAGGTTAACTTAAAAACATTTTTGTAAAGATAGCTTGAAAGCTTACGAAAGAGCGTAGTGGATGTAAAGCAAGTTAAGAGGTTTGCAGTAAAATAAATTGCTCAAATATAGAAATGCAAACCAAAGAAGTGTTAGAAAATAAATAGATAAATAGATTGTAGAAGTTGTTGATCTTATTAACATGTCCCTCTCCTATTTATACAGGTCAGAAGGGAGAATTGTCCTCAACAGTTTAGAGGATTTCCCTCAACAGAGTAGAGAGATTTCCTCAAACAGTTAGGGAAATCTCATCTACTATCATGCCCCCGTAAGATGGTGCTCCTATCAAGGAGGCCAATCTTGGACTGATGTAATGCAAACAGTTTACGAGCTAGAGGCTTTGTGAGTGAGTCGGCCAATTGATCAGCCGTATGAACATGAGAAACACGAAGTCGACGACGGACAACTTGATCGCGTACAAAGTGGAAGTCGATAGCAATATGTTTCATACGGGAGTGAAATACCGAATTAGCGCAGAGATAGGTAGCTCCAACATTATCACAATATATTGTAGGAGTGGAATTGATGTTGAGTTCTTGGAGTAGATTCGTGATCCAATTGAGTTCTGTAGTGGTAGCGGCAATGGCATGGTATTCAGCTTTAGTTGTAGACCGGGCGACTGTCTTTTGCTTCTTAGAACTCCAACTGATTGGATGAGCACCAAGGAAGATAATGTACCCCGATGTGGATGTTCTATCATCAAGGTTGCCTGCCCAATCAACATCGGCAAAGGCATGAAGATGAAGTGGAGAGTGTTTACGAAGAAATAGTCCATGATTGAGAGTCCCTTTAAGATATCGCAGAAGTCTCTTGACCGCAGACTAGTGTAGAGTAGATGGTTGCTGCATAAACTGTGATAATTTGTTGACAGCAAATGAGATGTCCGGACGCGTGAGAACTAAGTATTGTAAGGAGCCAACAACTTGGCGGTATTGAGTGGGTTCCATAGTAGGACTTCCATCCGATAATTTGAGAGAACCACTAGTAGAGATGGGAGTTGTAACCGCATTTGCATCCTGCATGTTTGTCTTTAATAACAAATCTTGAATATACTTTCGTTGTGACAAAAAGAGGCCGGAAGATGTGAAGGTAGCTTCAACGCCCAGAAAGTAGTGCAAGGGTCCGAGATCTTTAAGCGAGAATCGAGCTGCCAGCTGTTTGATGAACGCTTGGATTCTGATAGGATCATTGCCTATGACAATAATGTCATCCACATATACCAGAATATATATTGTCTCCCCATGATGATGTCGCAAAAACAACGAAGTGTCAGATTTGGAGTTAAGAAAGCCGACGGAAGTAAAAAATGAGCTAAGTTCAGTGTACCAAGCTCTTGGAGCCTGACGAAGTCCATAAATGGATTTCCGAAGTTTGCAAACATGCTGTGGAAACTGAGGATGAGTAAAGCTTGGAGGTTGTTGCATAAAAACATCGTCGGTTAGAGATCCCTGTAGGAATGCATTATTAACATCCAATTGTCGTAATTGCCAACCGTTAGTGGTAGCCAGACTCAAGATAAGCCTGATTGTAGTGGGTTTAACAACAGGACTAAACGTCTCAGTGAAATCAACTCCAGGTCATTGATGAAACCCTTTGGCGATGAGGCGTGCCTTATATCTGGCAACAGAGCCATCTGGGTTCCGCTTAATTCTAAATACCCATTTACACCCGATGATGTTCTGTGAAGGATGGAAGGGTATGAGATCCCACGTTGAGTTATAGAGAAGGGCATTATATTCCTCACTCATGGCAGTACGCCAATGCGAATATTTTTGGGCTTGAGTGAAGGTGGTGGGTTCAACGTTGGGGGATGAGGAATCCATGATAGCTTGTAGGTTAAGTACTTGACGTGGTTTAAAAATACCACTCTTAGAGCGAGTGGTCATAGGATGGTTAGAGACGACAGGATTGAGAGGTGATGGTGGGTGAGGATCAGTGGCACAAGGCGGGTCAAGTGGAGACACATCAGGGGCACATGGGCGAGAAGGAGGTAAAGAGGATGGTTGTGTTTCGGAACACATTGCCTCATCAATTTGGGAAGAGTGGAGTGGAGTAGAAACAGAGGAAACGGGTAAGTGTTGAACTGGAGTGACATAGTGCGGATTAGGAGGAGAGGAAGTAGATGAAGTCATAGGAGGCTCGTACGAATGGTCCGAAGGTATACTCCAGTAAGATAGTAAAGTCATCCGTATGGCAGGATATGAAAGGTTTTGGAAAGGAAAGTGAGACTCAACAAAAACAACGTGACGTGAGATGAAGATTTTGTGAGTGTGAATATTATAGCAGCGGAAAGCATTATGTTCAAGTGAATAACCAATAAAGACGCAAGGAGTAGATCAGGATGTTAACTTATGAGAGGCATAGGGACGTAACCAAGGATAACATAAACAGTCGAACACTCGGAGTTTATGAAGGTTAAGGGGTTTGTGAAATAGTGTGTCAGAGGGGGACTGGTATTGTAGGACTGGTGTAGGCATACGATTAATAAGGTAGACAGCAGTTTGAAAGGCTGCTGTCCAAAAAGTCGAAGGCATGGAAGCCTGATGTAGAAGTGTGAGTCCAGTTTCTACGATATGCCGATGTTTGCGTTTGGCGGAACCAACCAGTTGAGGAGTATGGGGGGGAGACTTGAGGTGTTGAATGCCACAAGCTGAGAGATGGGATGCTAGGGCTTGATTTTCACCGCCACCATCAGAGTAGACCGTTTTGATGGTAGACTGAAAATAATTTTCGACCAACTTCTGGAAAGCGGAAAAAATACGAGAAACATCAGACTTATGGTGAAGGGGATATATCTATGTGTATTTAGAGAAGTGATCTACAAAAATAACATAAAATCGAAACTTATCAAAAGATAAAATTGGAGCAGGACCCCAAACATCAGTATATATAATTTCAAAAGGTTTGGAGGAGGAAATGGAAGAGGAGCCAAAAGGCTGCCGATGACTCTTATTACTAAGACATGCATCACAATGCATCCGAGAATCATTGGACTTAAAAAGAGGAAGAGAGTGACGAGAAAATAATTTTTGCTGAATAAAGTTCGAAGGATGACCAAGCCGATGATGCCACACATCAACTGGAGCTGCAACAGAAGAATGAACATTGGGCTGGGTTATTCGAGAAGTTGACGGCCATTCGTAAATGTTGTCTTTATTCGGGCCTTGGACCAATGATGCCCCCGTGCTCAAGTCCTTAATAAGAAATGAATCAAGAAAAAATTCAATGGAAGTGTTGTTATGTTTGCAGAATTGAGGTTGCATTTAATATGAGGGACGCATAAAACATCATCGAGGGTAAATGTAGTAAAGTCAGAATTAAGTGTTGTGGAACCAGTATGAGTTATAGGAAGTCCTTTACCATCACCGATGATGATGTCTTCATCGCCGCCATAGGGATTGTGAAGAGACAAATTCTGAAGATCAGCAGTGATGTGATGAGAGGCACCAGAGTCGACAATCCAGTTGGAATGGCTAGGTGTCGAAGTAGTGAGGAGATTTGCCTGAGGCCAGTATGACGGAGCAGGAAGGCGGGGACGAGACCGGCAAACTTAAGCGGAGTGGCCGAGTTTGTCACACAGTTGGCAAACGACCCGTCGTTGTTGGTTCGGTAGGACAGGATGCCAAGACGGATGATGGTTGGAGTTGCCACGTTGCGAAAAATGATGACCAGGAGGATAGGAGGGGTGTTGTATGGAACTCATAGAATCAAGAGGCGCATTAGCCAAACCTTGGGTGATGGTCGGCGAGTACCGAGTGCTCTTTCGTTTAGACTTATAACTGACTTGAGCTATGATAGTCGGTCCAGGCAGTTTGTCCGCACGCTTCAAGTACATCTCATAGTCAGTCAACTTGTCATAGAGATTTTCAAAGGAGACTGGCGAGTCGCGTGCCCGAATTACAGCAGCCAATTCCTTGTAGTCGGTGTCGAGACCGTTGAGGGTATGAATGACAACCTCTTCGTCACATAGGGAATGACCTATCAAAGCTAAGTCATCGATGATAACCTTGATATGTTGTAGATAATCAGAGATAGTACTTCCCTCTTGTTTCGTTACCATAAGCTTGGATAGAAGACTGAGCTTGCGGGTACGCGAGTGATTTGCCAAGGATGTTTGCAGTGTAGACCAAGCATCGGCAGCTGTCACACATGAAGATATCAAAGGAGCAACGGATCCAGCAACTGAAGCTTGAATAGCTTGGAGAATGAGACAATCTTGACGCAGCCACAGTTTGTGAGCTGGATTTGGTACTGGATTGGGATCTCCAGGGATGGTGAGCATAGCCGAAGGACAACTGAAAGAGCCATCAATGTAACCTAACAAGTCATAGCCAAATAAAAGATTAGAAAATTGAGCTCGCCAGGATGCATAGTTGCCACCCTTTGATAACTTAAAGGGGATCAGCGTGGCAGCATTGATGGAGATAAGCCTTGTAGAAGAACAAGAAGTGGGAGTCCCTATAGGAACTGAAACATCAGAAGAGAACGACAACATTTTTTTTTTGTTTTTTGTTTTTAATTTTTTTTTTCTTTCAGCGAACCTTGTGTGAAGCTCAGGTCACACAAGGTGGAGAATGAGAGAGGATAGAGACCGCTGCTATAGTGTTGCTTGCTGCAGCAATTGGGCAATCTACAAAGCTACAGGTGTATGGAAGAAACGAAGAAAAGGGGGCTGCGGCAACGATGCAAAGAAGGGGGTGGAGGTGAGGAAGTGGACGAGCGACTGCGACTGCGGCCAGGGGAGGCGGGTGGTGTTGGAGAAGGAGGCAGTGAGGGTCACAATTGGGAGGCGCTGGTCGGGAGCATCGATCGATGGCTGCGACAGAGGATGCCGAGCAAGGGGTGGAAGCTGCAGCAATGATGCAGAGAAGAGGAAGCAGTGGCAGTCATCGCCGGCCGGGAAGTAGCAGCGACGATGGTGGCAGCCGATGCTCGCAGCGAGAGTGTCACGATTGAGAACAAGGGCAACCGGTGAGTTGCCCTGTTGCTGTCACTGCGGATGCAAAGCAAGGGGAACCGGCGGCTGGGAGGCGAGCGGCGGTCATCGCATGGTGGCAGATAGTGGCGGTCGTCGCATGGTGGCTCGGCAATGAAGGAGGGGGGTGGCTCGGCAACCGGCGCTTGCGACAGTAGAAGGACCAGCGGCTGCTCTGTTTCGATCGGTGATGGGTGGTCCGCTGGCTGGGAAACAGCGACTGCGGCCCTTCTCGCTCGAGCGAGATGTAGGCAGCGAAAGCTGCTGCGGTAGAGGAGGGAAGATGCAGCGATTGCGGTTGCTGCTGGCCGGGAAGCGGCTGTGACGAGGGAAGCGGCAGCGGTAGAGGAGGGAAGCTGCTGCGGTAGAGGAAGGAAGACACTTGTGTTAGTAAGGCCGGGCTCGCGGTAGCGGTAGAGGAGGGAAGCTGCTGCGGTAGAGGAAGGAAGACACTTGCGTTAGCAAGGCCGGGCTCCGGAGGGAAGCTGCTGCAGTAGAATCGCCCAGTTCCTCAAGGCCGGCAAGTACGCCGGGCGCCCCTGTCTACCTCGCTGCCGTCCTCGAGTACCTCGCCGCTATTGAGGAGGAAGACACCGCTCTTCGAGATAACGTTTCCCTCCTTGTGGCGGCGATGGAGAGTGTCTGCTGCGGCCGCTTGGCCAACACACGGTGATATTACTATCACCGAGGAAATCAAGGCTCTGATACCATGTTAGAAAATAAATAGATAAATAGATTGTAGAAGTTGTTGATCTTATTAACATGTCCCTCTCCTATTTATACAGGTCAGAAGGGAGAATTGTCCTCAACAGTTTAGAGGATTTCCCTCAACAGAGTAGAGAGATTTCCTCAAACAGTTAGGGAAATCTCATCTACTATCAAGAAGAACACACCGATTTTATAGTGGTTCAGTCGTCATGACCTACATCCACTCCACCGATTCCTCTTCCGTCGAGGCCACCCCACCGACATCCACTATTCTATCTTCCTTTATAGGCAAAGATCAACCTCCTTCTTACAGCTCTTTCTCCTTTTACCGAGTTTAGGAGATAACCCTTACACCCCCACTTACTCTTCTCTCAAACTATTCTAACACTTAAAACTTTGAGAGGAGTTTCACACAAGATTATAGCAGAGTTTCTTTCCTTTTTACTCTCGATACTTGTGTGTTTTAACCAGGGATGAGAGGGGTATTTATAGGCTTCAAGTTAATTTGAACTTGGAGCCTAAAAAATCTCATCCTGGGTTTCTCGGGCACGGGCGGTACCACCGCCAGTGTTAGTCTAACACTGACACTGCACTGGGCGGTACCACCGCCTAACATAGTCTCGAAGATTATGCCACGACAGTGCCACTTCTTGGGTCACTGTTTGGACCTCTCATTGGGCCCAACATAGTCCTTACATGAGCCCAACTGGCCCCTAATTGGGTTGACACAAATCTAAACCCAATTACATGTTAACTACGATTCCTAAGACATATTCTAAGCTAAACAAATTCGCAAGTCTAGTTTCTTCCGGCGATCTTCCGACGATCTCTCGGTAATGTTTCGGCGGACTCCCGGTAAGCTCCTAGACTTCATGACGATCTTCTTCATGAGTTCTAACGAGCTTCTTTTGGCAAGCTCCTGGACTTCTCGGTTGGTTCTTGCAGAACTTCCGATGAATTTCTGGACTTCCGACGAACTTTCGAACTCCCAATGAAATCGTGTCTTGACTCCGGGACTTCATTTTGCTTTATGCCTTGCTATTGTAGTTAATCCTACACATGTAAAAATACACTTTGATCTAGACAATTAATACTAAGCATTAATCATGTTGTCCATCATGTTATTGGTCCCTCGATGCTTCGTTCGATTCTTCGGCGCATCGTCCTCTCTTGCGGCCTATTGCCTAATCGGCTAGTTGACTCCACAACTCCGATATCCTTAGTGCAATATCCACTCTTCTTAGCCCGATGCCCGAATCCATGGCCCGAAGGCTTCTATCGATACGTCGATCGATCCTCTAGCTCGACATCCAATCTTTTGACATGTTTTCCTCTGGCACAACATGATTTTTTCTGCTTTAATTGTCTCATCCTGATCGAAGCATCGTGTGTCACTCAAAACACAGATTAAATCATAAACAATTATCAATTGGTTTCATCATCAAAATATGAGATTCAACGGGGGCTGTTTTGGGTCAAGAGAAAGGCCCATTTAGTGACCCAAAAGTTGGGTCAAGCGATGGCACCACTATAACAAGCGGTGGAACTACCTGTGAGTTGGAAAACTCAAAAAACATGGTCTCTGAGACTATCAAGTGGTGGTACCGCCAGATTCGGGGGTGGTACCGCCCAGTGACAGTTTGCAAGCGGTGGTACCGCCTAGTGTTAGGTTACAAGCGATGGTACCTCCCGTACCCAGAAGACTCAGAAATTTAAAATTTTAGCTCCATTTTTGAAACCATTTAGGGCCTATAAAATACCCCACTTGAGTAGCAAGAAAGGAGTAAGAATTCTTGAGGAAAAAACTGAGTAAACTTTGTCAAAACTTTGAGTTCCTTCCTCCCAGTGCTTAGAGTTAGTCTTAAGGGAGGTGTGTGAGTGACTACTTGTAAAAGAGTGACATGTAAATGTTATCTTTTAAACCTATGGAAAGGAAAAAAATATTGTAAGAGGGTAGTTGGTCTTCGCCTATTGAAGGAAGATTGATAGTGGATGCCGATGGTCGACGACCGAACCATTATAAATTCAATGTGCTCTTTTCCTTTGCTGCTTACTTTACTTTGCATTTACTCTAAGCCAAGCTTGAACACTTTCTGATATGGGCTTTATTGAAATGGTTTTTCTACATTGAATACATTTTCAAATTAACGTAATTTTTATGTAAGCACTAATTCACCCCCCCCCCCCCCCCACACTCTTGTGTCGACTTGGTCTTAACAATTGGTATCAGAGCCACGTTTCTCTCAATTTGGATTACACCTAAAAGAGATGACTTTTTTCAGCTTTTAATAGGGTTACTCTATCATTCGTCCTCCTATGTTCAATGGGATGAACTACACGTATTAGAAAACCCGAATAAGAATTTTTTGCTTTCTTTATATTTAAATTTATGGAATATTATTGAAAATAGTTTTTAAAAGTCTTCTATTCTAATAAACGAATGGAATGATTTGGAGAAGAAGACTTTCTCTTTGAATGCTAAAGCTGTGAATGCTTTATTTTGTGCTTTGGATAAAAATAAATTCAATCGATTTTCTATTTACGAAATGACTTGTGACATTTAGCACACTCTTGAAATCACACACGAAGGTACTAAGTAGGGTTAAAGATTCTAAAGTTAATTTTTTGATACATGATTTTAAATTGTTTCGTATGAAACCAAGAGAAACCATTAGAGACATGTACACCCGTTTTACAAATATCATCAATAATTTAAAAAGTCTTAGTAAATGTTTTTCTAATTTTGAATTTGTTAATAAACTACTAAGATCCCTTCTAAAAATTTGGGATTCGAAAGTGACGATGATACAAGAGGCTAAAGATTTAAACAAGTTTCCTCTTAAAGAACTTATTGGGTCATTAATGACTTATGAAATGACATGTAAGGGACATGATGAACTTGATAAATATGAGAACTATATTCCAAAGAACAGGAAGGATTTGATACTTCGAACAATATAATACCACTTAAGTGATAACTCAAGTGATGATGATGACTTTGAACCTCATTATAAAATTTAAAAGGTTCATGAAACAATAATTAAAGAATAAAAATAAATTGCTATGAATACAATCGGCTGGGGCACTTCAAAAGCGAATGTCCGTAACTAAAGAATAAGGTACTCACACAAAAGAAGAAGAAAGCACTCAAGGCGATAGTGGAGGATGAAACGAGTACATATGAAGATGAGGTACGAATTACGCTTTAGTGGCTTTCGACAACGAGGTAAGTGACTCAACCAAAACCCCTTTACTACGAAATTACTTGATGCATTTCATGAGTTATTTTTAAATTAGTTTAAAAATTATATATAAATTATAAAAAAATGATCATAATAATTATATGTTTTATGATAAAAAAATAAAATGTTAGATTTAAATATAGTGCTTGTACACCTAATAAGATTAATTATATGTATATTTTAAGAAGCAATTATGTGTATCTTGATGATTTCTGTATTGCTTTCGATTTTAAATGATGATGTATGGCTTTTGTCTGAAAGACTAGAGTATGAAATCAATAACAAAATTTGGAACTAAAAGAACTTTAGCTACTGTTAATCTTATAGGAATCAATCAATGCTGCTTTCAATAAATTTTTCAAATGAAAGAAATTTGATTTTGATGATTATTTTGAATTTGATAATTTGTTTTCATATTTATCCAAATACTTAATTTATTCGTGTTTACGACATGAGATGTATTTTATATAAATCATTTTGTTCTTGTATGGTTTTATCATTTAAGATAAGATTTATCTAAACAAATCTTGATTCTTAGTATTAATTATTTGAGATTTATTTTATGTGAATCAAGATATCTTATTTGATCTCCTATGATTTTATTTGTTGTTTACTAAAAAGGAAATTTGTCAAGATCAATCATTCATGAATTGATCTTTCTTGATATTTCATATTAATATATTTCATGTCATGATTTTTATATGACTCCATTGTAATTATGATTTGTATATCTCATGATATAATTGAATCATTGATTAAAAAAAGGGGGGGGGGGGGAATAATGATCTATTTATATCTTTTTTATGAATATCTTGAAAATAATTTTGATGATTTAATAAATTCAATAAGTTGAAAATAAATATTGTATCATGCTTGATGGTTTTACATTTTAAAATTATGCATGATGAGTTGAAGTAATGATGGTTTAAAAAATTAATTATTCAAATACATGAATCGATAATCTTTTT
This sequence comes from Musa balbisiana, assembly GCA_004837865.1. Taxonomy (NCBI): domain Eukaryota; kingdom Viridiplantae; phylum Streptophyta; class Magnoliopsida; order Zingiberales; family Musaceae; genus Musa; species Musa balbisiana. The sequence goes on from CM017197.1 coordinate 18,989,553, forward strand.
GTCACATAAATTATGATTCCTTCACTTGATGACTCTATATTTCTTATGCATGAACCAAGCTCTCCGTTCTTCTTGTCATTTACTAAAGAGGAGAATTTTCTAAATGAATCATGATTTTTCAGAATTATAGCTTAAATTTTTTATGATTCATGATGAATCGAGATATATTATACATGAATCGAGATCCTTTATGTGTTCTCCCATGACTCTTTCTGCAATAGGAAATTCTTTATCTAAATCATGATATTTAATTCTCGATATTTAATACTTAAGATTTCTTTTTAAATTAACATCTTTGATCTCATAAAGTTTCTTTTTGTTATTTACTAAAAGGAGATTTGTCAAAATAAATCATGTCTTTTGGTATTCATGACTTGATCCTTCATGATCTTTGATGTTGTATCTTTCATGACATGATTCCTTTGTATTTATGGCTTGTATGTCTCATGTTATGATTGAAATATTTTACACTATTGTATCATTCCCTTCTTTTTTGCCAATGTCAAAGGGAGAGAAAGAATTGCTAATGTGTACATCTCAAAAGAGAACCAAAATTTGCTAAGCTTGCACAATTCAAGAAGAAGCAAATCATGCTAGCTTGCACATTGCAAAGAAAAGTAAACTTACTAACTTGCATGTTCTAAAATAATGTAAAATTTGCTAGCTTGCATGTTCTAAAATGATGTAAATCTTGTATTCTTTTTCAAAAAATTTGTTAGCTTGAATATCACAAAGAAAAAAAAACATGCTATCTTACACATCTTAAAAGATGCAAAAATTTTGCTAACTTTCATATAAAAAACTTGCTAGCTTGCATGATGATATATGCAATGATATATGATATTTCAAAACTTAAAATTGTATAATGATATGTAATGATTTGAAATTATGTCTCAAAAATTGCTAGTTGTACTTCTCCTTTTTGTTGATGACAAAAGGGGAGAAGATATAATGATGATGTATAAGTTATGATGATAATTATGCCTGGAATGATATATAAAATTTTGATTATACTTGATTTTATGATGACATGTTGCTATGATTAATAATTTATGTTTGAATTTATATTTCTTTCAATATAGCATATTAATAGGAGGAGTTTGGTTTAAACTCCGTTATCAATTAATTGTCATTTTAAAAGAGGAGATTGTTGAATCTTATATTTTGATGATGAAACCAATCGATAGAGTTTATGATCTAATCTATGTTTTGAGTGATGCTGGACTAGCTTCGATTATGAAGAGACAATTAAAGCAAGAAGAATCAATGTTGGGTCAGAGTGGAAAATGTCAGAAGATTAGACGTCGAGCCGGAGGATCGGTCAACATGTCGGTAGAAGGCTTTGTGCCATGAGTTTGGGCATCGGGCCTAGAAGAGTAGATATTATGCTAGAAAGGTCGGAGTTATGGAGGTCAACATGCCGATTGGACAAAAGGCCACAAAAGAGGATGATACGCCGAAGGATTGGACGAAGTGTCTATTGAATTTCAAATTTTGATGAGGAAATCAATTAATGTGTTTATGATCTGATCTGTGTTTTGAGTGATGCAGAAAGCTTCGATCAGGGAGAGACAATTAAAGCAGGAAGAATCATGCTGGGTCGGAGTGGAACATGTCAGAACATTGGATGTTGAGCCGGGTGATCGGTCGATGTATCGATAGAAGGCTTCGGGCCATGGGTTCAGGCATTAGGCCAAGAAGAGCGAAAATTGTACCAATGAAATTGGAGTTGTAGAGGTCAATTGGCCGATTGGGTAATAGGTCGCAAGAGAGGATGATGGGCCGAAGAATCAGACAAAGCATCAATGAACCAATGACATGCCGGACAACATTTGATTTAGCTTTATAATAACTATCTAGATCGAAGTAGGTTTTAGGTGTAATTGGGTTGGAATTGGACCAAATTAATTAAGGGCCAATTAGGCCCAAGTTTGGGCTGTGTTGGGCCAAGTGAAAGTCCCAAATAGTGACCCAACAAGTGGAACCGTCGGTGTCACAATCTTCGAGATTGTGCTAGGTGATGGTACCACCCAAACATAATCTCCGAGACTAGGTAGTGGTACCGCCTAATGGTTGGGTGTCAGGCGATGGTACCACCAGACTGGGTGGTGGTATTGCCCAGTGTCAGTGCTATAGGCGATGAAACCATTCAACACAGGCGGTGGTACCGCCAGTATACTGAAAATCAGGGATGAGACATTTTTAAGCTCTAAGTTTGAATCTAATTGAGGCCTATAAATACCCCTCTTATCCCTAGTTAACATACACAAGAATTGAAAGCAAAAAAAGGAAGAAAATGCTCTTATAATCTTATGAGAACTCCTCTCAAACTCTAAAATATTAGTGGAGTTTAAGAGAAGAGGTAGTGGGGGTGTAAAGATTCCCTCCTGAGTCTATCAAAAGGAGAATAGAGTTATAAGAACGTGGTTAGTCTTTGCCTATTAAAGGAAGACTGCTAGTAGATGCTGGTGGCCTTGACGGAAGAGGAATTGAGAGTGGATATAGGTCACGACGATCGAACCACTATAAAAATCTGGTTTGCATTTACTTCAAGTTTTTCATTTTAATTGCAAACTGATTACTTACTTTCACTACGCTTACAAACGTATTTCAAGTTAACATATTTCCGATATTGGTTTTCATCGAACGTATGAAAGTTTTTTCAAAATCGATATTTTTATCTACTGTACTAATTCACCCCTCCTCTTAGTGTCGACTCAATCCTAACGAAGTCGATGAACCAATGACATCGGATAATATATGATTAACACTTTATAATAATTGTCTAGATCAAAATAATTTTAAGTTGTAATTGGGTTGGAATTAAGCCAACTCAATTAGGGCTAATTGGCTCTATGTTGGGGCTATTTTGGGCCAAGAGAAAGGCTCATTTAGTGACCCAAAAGTTAAGTCAGGTGGTAGCACCATTAGAACAAGCGATGGAACCGCTTGTGAGTTGGAAAATTAAAAAAACTTGGGTCTCCGAGGCTGTCAGGTGGTGGCACCACTAGACTATGCGGTAGTGCTGCCCAGTGATAGTGTATCAAGTGATGGTACCGCTAGACTAGGTGGTGGTACCGTCCAGTGTCATATTGTAGGCGGTGGTACCGCCCGTACTAAGAAGACCCGAAATTCTAATTCTTGGCTCCATTTTTGAAACCATTTGGGGCTTATAAAATATCCCACTTAGGCAATAAGAAGGAGCAAGAATTCTTGAGGAAAAAAGGAGTAAACTCTATCAAAACTTTTAAGTTGCCTCCTCTTAGTGCTTAGAGTTAGTCCTAAAAGAGATGTGTGAGAGACTACTTGTAAAAAAGTGACATATAAAGGTTATCTCCTAAATCTGTGAAAAGGAGAAAATATTATAAGAGGGCAGTTAGTCTTCACCCATTGAAGGAAGATTGATAGTGGATGTCGGTGGCCTTAACGGAGGAGGAATTAGGAGTGGATGTAGGTCACGACGATCGAACCACTATAAATCCGGTGTGCTCTTTTCCTTTGCTGCTTACTTCACTTTGCATTTACTCTAAGTCAAGCTTAAACACTTTTCGATGTGGGCTTTATCGAAATGGTTTTTCTATATTGAATGAGTTTTTAAATCGACGTAATTTTTACGTAAGCACCAATTCACCCACCTCTTAGTGTCGACTTGGTCCTAACAATCGGCACCTGACCCACCCACCTCAGGCAAAAAGGATGTCGATGCTCGACCTCCTTACTTCGTGTGGAGAGGAGGTTGACACTCGAGTAGCCCACATTGGGCAAAGAGGGCCGACACCCAACTCCTCCACCTTGGTTGGAGGGGGTCGATGTTTGATTAGCCCACTTGGGTGGAGAGGGGGTCAATGCTTGAACCCTCTACCTTGGTCAAAGAAGGGGATGACGCCTGACCCCTTCACCTTGGTTAGAGAAGGAGGTCGATGCTTGATTAGCCCATCTCGAGTGAAGAGTGGGTTGGTGCTCGCACCCTCCACCTTAGTCGAGGGGGTCGACGCCCGACCTATCCACCTCAAGAAAAGAGAGTGATAGTGTATCAAGTGATGGTACCGCTAGACTAGGTGGTGGTACCGTCCAGTGTCATATTGTAGGCGGTGGTACCGCCCGTACTAAGAAGACCCGGAAATTCTAATTCTTGGCTCCATTTTTGAAACCATTTGGGGCTTATAAAATATCCCACTTAGGCAATAAGAAAGGAGCAAGAATTCTTGAGGAAAAAAGGAGTAAACTCTATCAAAACTTTAAGTTGCCTCCTCTTAGTGCTTAGAGTTAGTCCTAAAAGAGATGTGTGAGAGACTACTTGTAAAAAAGTGACATATAAAGGTTATCTCCTAAATCTGTGAAAAGGAGAAAATATTATAAGAGGGCAGTTAGTCTTCACCCATTGAAGGAAGATTGATAGTGGATGTCGGTGGCCTTAACGGAGGAGGAATTAGGAGTGGATGTAGGCGACGATCGAACCACTATAAATCCGGTGTGCTCTTTTCCTTTGCTGCTTACTTCACTTTGCATTTACTCTAAGTCAAGCTTAAACACTTTTCGATGTGGGCTTTATCGAAATGGTTTTTCTATATTGAATGAGTTTTTAAATCGACGTAATTTTTACGTAAGCACCAATTCACCCACCTCTTAGTGTCGACTTGGTCCTAACAATCGGCACCTGACCCACCCACCTCAGGCAAAAAGGATGTCGATGCTCGACCTCCTTACTTCGTGTGGAGAGGAGGTTGACACTCGAGTAGCCCACATTGGGCAAAGAGGGCCGACACCCAACTCCTCCACCTTGGTTGGAGGGGGTCGATGTTTGATTAGCCCACTTGGGTGGAGAGGGGGTCAATGCTTGAACCCTCTACCTTGGTCAAAGAAGGGGATGACGCCTGACCCCTTCACCTTGGTTAGAGAAGGAGGTCGATGCTTGATTAGCCCATCTCGAGTGAAGAGTGGGTTGGTGCTCGACACCTCCACCTTAGTCGGAGGGGGTCGACGCCCGACCTATCCACCTCAAGAAAAGAGAGGATTGGCGACCGACCCCTCCACCTTGGTCGGAGGAGGTCGGTGCCCAACTAGTCCACTTTGAGTAGAGTGGGGGTTGGCATTCGACCCCTCAACCTTAGTCGAAGGAGGAGGTCAATGCTGACCAACCCACCTTGAACGGAAAGGGGGTTGATGCACAACCCTTCCACCTTAGTTAGGAGAGGAGGTTAGTGCCCAACCTATCCACATTAGGGAAAAAGTGGGTCAGCGCCTGACCCCTCTACCTTGGTTAGAGAGGGAGGTTTGGTCAAAGAGGGAGGTCGACACTTGACTAGCCCATCTTAGGTGGAAAGGTGGTCAACACCTGACCCCTCCACATTGGTTGGAGGGGTTCAGTGCTCAACCAACTTAACAAGGGTGCTCTTAGCCTAGAGGAAGATAGCCCATGCAGCTAGGTGTCTTAGTTGATAGGGGCACCCCCTAGTGGCCAGGACTCTTGGCCACATGGGGTAGCCAAGTAGCTAGGGTTTCCTGGCCACCCATATGCACCATGTAGCCAAGGTTTCCTAGCCACCCAAGACAGTCTTATGGCTAAGTTTTCCTGTGTTAAGATCGTAAATGTACTAGGGGGGTGAATTAGTACTTTCAAAATAAAGTTTTGATTTGAAAGTTTGATCAATAAATCTATATCGGAAATGCATTTAACTTAAAATGTGAGTAAGAGTAGTGAGAAACTAAATCAATTAGTAATAGCAAGGAAAAATATAAAGAGAAATGCAAATCATATTTATAGTAGTTCGATCGTCCCGACTTACGTCCACTCCCTATTCCTCTTCCCTCTAGGACATCGGCTTTCACTATCGATCTTCTTTTTAATGAGTGAAGATCAACTATTCTTGTTATAACCCTTTCTCCTTTTCACAGGCTTAGAAAATAACATTTAATCTCTCTTTTATAATAAAATCTCACACATTCCTTAGAATGACTTCTAAACTCAATGAGGAAGAGACTCTACACTTTTTAAGAGAGTTTACAATACTTTTATAATTCTTGTTATTTTCTTGCTTTATCAAGCAAGCATGAGTGGGGTATTTATAGATCTCAAATGATTTAAAAAATAGCATAAAAATTTTAAATACTCAGGTTTTCGAGGTACTGACAGTACCATCACTTGATAGAGTTGAGAACCTAGGCTCTGGTAATACCACCGCCTAGCTAGGTGGTAATACCACTAACTTGGGCGATACCATCACCTGGAATCCTAAAAAAGTATAATTCATACTTTCTTGCTCATAGGTGGTACCATTGCTTGCTTGGGCGGTACCACCGCCCAATCAAACCCCAAGTCACTAAATTGGCCTTCCAATAGGTCCAATTCAACTCGAATTCAGGCCCAATGGGCTCCTAATCAAGTTAACATGATTGCACCTCAAAACTAACTCAATTAGACTCTAAACAACTTTGATCAAAACTTAACAACTCTAATTACAATCATGAAGCCTTCAGCACACTGTCCGACATGTCAACTGCTCATTTAGCACTTTGTTCTAACCTCTAGTGCATCATCTTTCCCTTGGCGTATTGCTTGATCTATCGGTATGTTGACCTCTCATAGCATCCGATCTTCTTGGTGCAATACTTGATCCTTTTGGTTCGATGCTCGAACTCATGGCATGAAGTCTATCCTTCAACACGTTGACCAATCCTTCGATCTAACGTCCAATCTCTAACATGATGCTTTCTAGCCTAATGTTTGATTCTCCTGCTTCAATGGTTTGAGTCATAATTGAAGTTTTATTACATTACTTATCTCAAACTCTTATTATTGAATCTTGGATTTTGATGATGAAATCAATTGATGAAGTTATGATCTAATGAGCATTTGAGTGACGTAGGACTAACTTCGATCATGGAAGACAAATCGATTGAAGTAGGAGAATAAGATATTGGGTTGGAATTAATCATGTCAGAGATTGGACATCGGGCCAAAGGATTGATCGATTTGCCAGAAGATAGACTTCATGCCATAAGTTTGGGTATCGGGGCAAAAGGATCGGAAATTATACCAAGAAGATCGGATGTTGTGGGAGGTCAATATGCTAATAGATCGAGCAATATTTCGAAGGAGAGGATGATGCGCCAAAGGTTTGGATGAAGTACCAAATGAACCAATGACATACTGGACAAAATATGATTTATGTTTGTAATCGGTTGTATTAATCAAAGTAGTTTAAGGTCTAATTGAGTTAGTTTTGAGTGTAACCATACTAATTTAATTAAGGGTCTATTGGGTCTGAATCAGGGTTGAATCAGGCCTCTTAGAAGGCCAATTCAGTAACTTAAAGTTAGGCTAAGCGATGGAACCACATATGATTTGGAAAGTATGAAATGTACTTTTTTGAAAAACCCAACGATCATACTGTTAGGGTCAACGGTGGTACCACCTAGTGTCAAGCGATGGTACTACCCAGATTAGGTGGTAGTATCTCCAATAAATAGGGTGGTAAGCAGTGGTACTACCTAGTGCATGTAGGGAAATTTAGGAGCGACATCACATATGCAGTGGAAGAATAGAAAACAAAATCTTAGATTTCCCAAAAAGGTGTTCGTCATCGTGCGAAGATTAGTGTGCAAAAACCCGTGAAACCAAAAACCATATGTGAGATAGTTATGTTACCTAGGGAGATCATATATCTTTGAAATTCTATAGATATGTGAGAGAGGATGAAGGAGGTCAAGTATCATCCTCTCTACCGGTGATCCATATGGTAGGGGCTACAAAGACACTCCTTAAATCACTGTCTAAATCTCCACACCTATTATCTGAGGAGAAGGGGAGAGAAGAATAGGAGGTGGCAGCTAAGAAGGCCTAACCTATGGCCCTTTGGTTCTCTACTATTTATAGAGGCCCCTTGTCAACTTAACCCTAATGGATCCTGCCCTATTGGGTATTGGATCTCCATCTGACTACCCAAGCATCTTAAATTAGTAGATTTACATCTAATAATATCTCATTAGCTCTTATTGGATCTTATCCATAGGATACAATAATTCAAGGACTTATTGGATATCCAATAAGATAGGGGCTTCGACGGATATCTCATATCCGAACCTCTACTCTGTTGAATCTCGGATTTTGATGATGAAACTAATTGATTGTATTTAGATGTTTAACTGCATTTTGAGTGATGCAGGTCTACTCGATCAGGATTAGACAATTGACGTAGGAGGAATTGACGTTGCGCCGGAGGAGATCACGTTAGGATATTGGACGACAGAACGCTTCGGACGTCGTGCATCGGGCCAAGGAGAGCGGAATTGCACCAAAAATATCGGGGTTGCGGAGGTCAACTGCCGATTGGGCAATAAGCCACAAGAGAGGATGATGCGCTGAAGAATCGGACGAAGCACCAACCAATGACGTGCCGGGCAACAGAATGTCAATTCGTATTGTAATAATTGTCTAGATCAGAGTAGAGTTTTGGCTTGTGTGTGCAGGATTAACTATGATAATGATGAAGACATAAAGCAAAACAAAGTGCCGGAGTCAAGCGCGAAGGATTCATTGGGAGTTCAAGAGTCTGACGGAAGTCCGAAGGTTCGTCGGGAATGTTGCCGGAACTAGTCGAGAATGAGTAGGGAGCTTGCCAAAGGGTTTTCGGAAGCTCATCGAAAGGTATGTCGGAAGTTCGTGGAGCTCACCGAGAAAGATCGTAGCTTGCCGAAGAAGCTCGTCGGAACTCGCCAAGATCAAATCATGAAGTCTAGGAGCTTGCCGGGAGTCCGTAGAATGGTTTCTGAGAGTTTATCGGAAGATCGCCGGAAGTTCGCCGGAAGAAGTCTTGACTTGCAGACTTTGTAATAGCTTAGTAAATGTCTTTAAATTCATAGTTAGTATGTTAATTAGGGTTAGGATTATGTGTTAATCTTATAACCCAAGTAGGGGCCAATTGGGCCGAGTTTGAACTAGTTTGGGCCAAGTTTGAAGCCCAACAAGTGAGTTGAAATAGTCAAGGCGGTGGCACCACCAGACTAGGCAGTGGCACCACCCAGAACCCGAAAGGTTGGGCGGTGGAACCACCGGACTAGGCGGTGGCACCGCCCAGAGCTTGAAGTATCAAGCGGTGGTACCGCCGGACTGGGCGGTGGCACCGCCCAGCACCCGAGAGTTCGGGCGGTGGCACCGCCCAGAACCTGAGAGTTCCGGTGGTGGCACCGGCAGAACATTGTCAATGTGAAATTGACAAGCGGTAGCACCACCACCAACAGGCGGTGGCACCGCCAGTCACTGGTCAGTATGACATTGACAGGCGGTGGCACCGCCAGCCTCGGAAACCCAAGAGAATTCAAAATTTGGAGCCCAAATTTGAATCCTCTTGGGGCCTATAAATACCCCTCAATTCTTAGTAGAGAATACAACTTTTTGAGAAGCAATAGATTGAGATAAAAGCCTTAGCAAAGTCTTTAGTAAGTCTTGTTTTCAATTGCTTGAGTGTTCACCTCCTTCTTTCTCGTTGAAAATTTGTAAGAGTGTGAACCACTTGTAAAATGTTGTAAGAGGGGTATTTGTCCTTCCCTTTCAAAGTGATTTGCTAGTGGAAGTTGGGAGCCTCATCGAAGAAGGATTCGCAAGTGGATGTAGGTCATTTTTACCGAACCACTTTAAAATTGGCATGTTCTCTGGTTTGCATTTACTTATTGCTATTTACCTTACTGCAAACCTTCATACATGCTTTACTTCCTCATTACTTTTGCTGCACACCTTTACGAACACGCTTTCAAGTTAAGCACTTCTGAGTTTGATTTTTATCGTACGAAAGATTTTCCAAAACCGACATTTTAATCCGCTGCACTAATTCACCCCCCCCCCCCCCCCCCCCTCTTAGTGCCGCTCCAATCCTAACATACTCGTTGCAACACCTACCATATATATGTGACCTTCTAGGCCCAATATCAAGTTGGCAGTGAGTTATACCTGTCAGAACTCCTTTTGCCTTAGTGAATTATTATCTTCATAATAATTCACTCGACTCATCGACTTTAAACGTACTAGGCCACTACGCTGTAGTCCCCAAACGATACAGGGAATCCAATCCATTTGACTTATTTGTCCTAAGTTATTATGTATCTATAATCCATTATCCATCTAATATCTCATAGACCGTATACCAAGCATGGTGTTGTCAGGCTTATACAGTTTCTACTCGAGTCTTGCTCTAATCAGATTCTCCCGGAGAACTCTTTCTCTCTCAATCTGAATGACCTTAGCTAGGGATTTGCCTGAGTAAGAATATATAGGATATTTCTCTTATGATATCGAGAGCAGATGATCCTCTATTGATACCTAATAACCCTTGTAAGGTTGGTTGTCACTCCCGATAACTAGTTGCACTAGATCTGAAACTTTCAGACTTATAAGTCTAGTATCAAAGAGTGGAGTACTCATACAAGACATTCTTGGTGTCTTAAGTCTAAGGACTATATATACCACTAGGTTGACAGAATTGCTGTTTGACAATGAGGTATCATCAATCATCTAGCATTCCATGAGCGGATCAATTAGTGAACCTATTCTCTAATGAGTACCTGCACTATACCCCTAGTGTCCCCACATAAGTATTGAATCTCAAATTTTGATGATAAAATCAATTGGTAAATTATTTGATTTAATTTATATGTTGAGAAAAGTATGCAGGATTAACTACGATAGCAGTAAGACATAAAGCAAATATTGTGCCAAAGTCAAGATTGAGATTTCGTTGGGAGTTCAAGAGTTTGTCGGAAGTCCAAACGTTCTATCACGGATTTAGTTAGAATAGCCTAAGTCGTAAGACACCCTTGTAACTAAGATGCGAACTTAGCTTGAGTTGCCTAAGTCACGAAGCACCCTTGCGCTAACTTCTCAGACTTAGCTGGGATTGCCTAAGTCATGAGGTGCCCTTGTGATATACGTATCCGCAAAGGGTTAGCCTAGTTGTAACCTCATATAGGTCCTGAAGGACTTATAAAATAGAAAGTTGATTATATTGAAAATGAGCGACAAACAAGTCCCAACGTCTCTCAAAAAGGGAAGCTTTACAAGTAATTCAGCAAGTACCTTGTGTGCATAGGAGAAAAAAGCGAAAGGAGGAAAACAAAGAATTTAAAAGGTAGAACAAATAGTTGCAAGTCCACAAACAACTGCTCACTAGGTGCCGGACGTAAAGGCAAGTTCTTGTCAAGTTAACGTACGAACTTGTGAAAAGTTTTTCAATGCCTGACAATATACCAAAGCCCCATCCAGCCCTATGCCACCCAGGGAGTTCCAAGGTGCTGAGATGGTTGACATTTCACACACAACTACGACTTGGAGAAAATAAGTCGTGGCACTTCGAAAACAGAGCTGTTTTGGGTAGTTCGGCCTGGCACGGTGAGCGGTCGCACTACAGCACTACAACCTATTCGAACATACATTTTTACAAGCAAAACTACACAAAACTAAGGCAAAATATGCTACCATGTCTCTGGACAAGTATGTAAGAGCGACGAACGGTTCATTGAACAAAGTTATTGCGAGTGCACGATGACTATTCGTGACATTCTCCCCCACTTAAACTGTCGATGCCCTCGTCGATAGTTGTTAGTAGTTGTTGATGATTGCTTTCTCATATCGTAGGGTGTTTTTGGGCTCCCAACTAGCTTCAGTTTGGGGAAGCTTTTGTCACTTCACTAAATACTCGGTCTACTCAACTCTATTGGGTAGCTTTATCTTGCGATCCACCAAAATGGTTTCAATTCGATTCTCGTAGGAGGCTCTGAAAGGAGGTAGCCAAGTTAGAACACTTCGGGCAGCATCTTATAGATCTGAGTGGTAGGTTTTTAAATTGCTGGCATGAAAAACTTTGTAAAATTTGAGCCACGCTGGCAGTTGCAATCTATAGGAGACATTGCCCACCTTATTGATAATTGGGAAGAGCCCTTCATACTTGCGCACCAATCTTTTGTGTACTTTATTTCTAAAGAATTGGAGTGATACTGGTTGGAGCTTCACCAATACCAAATCGTCGACTTTGAACTCCTGCGGTCGCCTTCCCAAGTCGGCTCACTTCTTCATCTTTTTGGTTGCCTTCTCCAAGTAAGCCTGCGCAATATCTGCATTTTGGTGTCATTCTTTTGTAAAGTAATGTGCAGACGGACTACTCCCAGTATACTCGATAGCCAAGGTGTGAGGAGTCGACGGTTGTTATCCTGTAATGATATAGAAGAGGCTCTTTTTGGACACAAAGCTCCACTGTAAGTTGTAGGATACTTGGGCTATGTCCAATAGTTTCACCCAATCTTATTGGTTGGCACTCACATAGTGTCGAAGATATTACTTCAAGAGCGAGTTTATCCTTTCGGTTTGGCCATTCGTCTAGGGGTGGAGGCTTATGGAGAAGTATAACTTAGATCATAACAATTTGAATAGCTCGGTCCAGAATCATCCTAGGAACCGAGCATCTCAATCACTGATGATATTGTGTAGGACTCCCCAATACTTCACCACATTCTTCATCATCAGCTTGGTCGCCTCCTATGCTGAACGGTATAGGGGTATAGTAATGAAAGTTCCATACTTTGAAAATCGATCGACCACCACGAGTATCCATTTGAGTCCCTCTACTATTGGCAAGCTTGATATGAAGTCCAAGGAAATGCTCTCCCATGGCCTTTCTGGTACGGGCAACATCTCCAAAAGTCTCATCGGCTTCCGCTACTCCACCTTATCCTATTGGCAAGTGAGGCATATTCGAACATATTTCTCCACATCAATCCCCATCTTTGACCAGTAGAAGGCCCTCTCCATGAGAGCCAAGGTTCTATAAATCCCTGGACGTCCAGCCCAAAGGGAATCATGACACTCTCTTAAGAGCTCACGCCTCAAATTGTCCACTCGAGGGACATAAAGCCTATTCTATTTTATGTAAATGAGTACTTCCTTGACCCAAAATCATTGTGCCTTGCCTTCTTTGATGAGCTGCATTAGAGTTACCGCCCGAGGATCACTGTACAGTGTATCCCTTATTCTAGAGAGGAAGTTGGAGTGTAACTAACTTGCTTGGCCTCTGCCCTCCAGTTGTATGACATTCACTCACTCCACTTTCCAACTCAATGCATCGGCTATGACATTTGCCTTTCTGGGTTGTACTCCATTGTCATATCAAATTTAGCCAAGAAGTCCGGCCATCATGCTTGCTTTGGGGAGAGTTTCTTCTGAGTTTAGAAATAGCTCAAAGCGATGTTGTTTGTCCTCAACACAAATCGTAATCCTAGAAGATAGTGCCGCCAAACTTGTGGACAGTGCACCATCGCTATCATCTCCTTCTCGTGCACTAGATACCATTGCTCGGTCTCGTTGAGCTTATGGTTCTCGTAGGCCACCGGATGACCCTTCTACATGAGTAGTCTCCCAATCGCGAAATCTGAAGCATCTATATAGACTTCGAAGGGCTCCTTATAGTCCAAAAATTTGAGCACCGGTTCTTTCAACACAACAGCCTTCAAATCTTGGAATGTAACTTCACATTTATCAGACCACCTCCAAGGCTACTCCTTCTTGAGCAACTCCGTCAGTGGAGTTGCACGCTTCAAATACCCCACTATGAAGCATCGATAGTAGTTGATGAAACTAAGGAAGGATCGCAACTCTGACACCTTCTTTGGAGCTCACCATTTCGCAACAGCTTGCACCTTTGATTTGTCCATCCGAATGGAGCCATCGTCGATTCGATGCCCCAATGGAATTCATTTGGGATGGGATACTTGTTATTTACCATCACTTTGTTGAGGGCTCGATAACCGATGTATAGTCAGAGTCTCTCATCTTGTTTCTTTTGAAAGAGAACTAGAGCTCCGAATGGTGCTTTAGAACTGTGAATGAGACCACCACTTAGCAGTTCACCTAACTGCTTTCTGAGCTCTACCAACTCTCAAGGGGGCATGCGGTAGGGTGGTCTCGCTGGAGGCTTCACTCTTAGCTCCAGCTCGATATGATGATACACGCCTCTACATGACAGCAAAGTCTTTGGCAACTCGAGTGGCATAACGTCTGTGAACTCCTTCATAACGTTCGACACCATAAACAGGTTCATGAATGACCTCCTCGTTGAGTGGCTCTAGCTTTAAGGGCAGCCACGAATGTTAATTCGTATTTTTGTATCCTTTTCTTTAGTTATAATGCCGAAATCTGTTGGTGGTCCCTGGTTCCTCTCTAAGAGACAGGAACCACACATCCTCGTTGAGTGGCTCTAGCTTTAAGGGCAGCCACGAATGTTAATTCGTATTTTGTATCCTTTTCTTTAGTTATAATGCCGAAATCTGTTGGTGGTCCCTGGTTCCTCTCTAAGAGACAGGAACCACACAAGGGTTGTCACATCCCATCATACATAGGGAGTTTAGGAATGACATGAGCACTAACTTCACCGTGTGCATGAATTCCATTTTAAGAATCACTTAAAAGTCATCCAGTGGCACCGCCATCATGTTTGTGCTCCCGCTCCACGTTTCAATCTTGATGGGAACTCCCTTTGCCAACCCAGAGATTCGCTTAGCCTCCGAGTTCACCACCTTCATTCGACTTGGGTTCTTCTCCAAGATCAGCCCAAGTCGCTTTGCTTCTCGATTAACAAAAAAGTTGTGGGTAGCTCCCGTGTCCACCATTGCATGGGTCGTTTAACCATTGAGCTTAATGTCTATATACATCAACTCGCTACTTCCTACTTTTTGTGGCCTTGCCTTCATGTTCTCCCCCACTTGACCTCACATAGCGTTCAACAAACATATTGCTCTCATCCGGAGTCCTTGTGACTCCTTATCGTTATTACTAGATTCTAAACTGCTTAAATTGAGGGTGATGGATTTGCCCTTGTCTGATTTAGGGGGATGGATGGAAGCTATTAAAGCATTGAGTGTCTGTTTTTATGGACACTCTCTCACCATGTGTAGCCCTCCGCACAAGAAGCATCCGCCAGGTTTTGGGGCCTTGCCTTTTGATCTTGGCCCTTTGTGAGAACTCTTCTTCTTTTGTTCAACCCCGGGCTCCTTCTCTCGAGAATGTTTTGGAGGGTAATTTCCTAAAGATTGTTTCCTTTTTCCTGGGTCTTTTGAGGAAACAAAGTCGGTGAGCCTTTCTGCAACCGCAATTGCCCCAATCACATCGGTGACATTCCTTCGATATAGTTCTTGTTGAGCTCATGGCTTCAGACCATCGAGGAAGCTGAACAACTTATCCTTTTCGAACATGTCCTATATGTCCAACATTAGTGCAGAAAATTGCTTCACATAGTCTCGAATGGAAGTACTTTGGCAGAGTTGTCTCAACTTCCTGCTTGCAACAAACTCTATGTTCTCCGGTAGGAATTGAGTTCTCAACTCCCGCTTCAAGTCCTCTTATGTATCCACTTAACACCGACCTTATTGGATCTCCTCCCAACAGGTTCGCCACCAAAGTTTTATATCTTTATTTATATACATAGTTGCTATAGAAACTTTAGTTTCTTCAAAATTAGGCCTTGTAGCTCGAAAGTATTATTCCACGTCGAACAAGAAATTCTCGAGCTCTTTAGCATCTCGAGCACCTCTATAACAATGTGGCTCGGGTGCCCTCAAGTTTTGTGGTGGTGCAACCTGGGTGTTCCTTCCTCCCATATTCAAGGCCCTTGTGAGCATAGTCATCATAGAAGTGAGTTTTGCCACAACTTCCTGCAGATGTTGCATGGAGTCTTTGGTGTAGTTTGACAGTCGATCGACTAGGGCTTCGATCTTGTTGATCAGAGATTTAGCTTCTTCTTGTGAGCTCTCTACCCTAAGAAGCCTTCTTTGGCTATGGTAGAGTTCCTCCAAGCTCACTTCAAGAACATCCAGGCGGGTTTTTGCCACTGTGAGTCTCTCCTTATGGATCTTTTTCCCATTTGGCGCTCTAGATTGCGCCTCCTCTGCTCATAGAGAGTAGCCAACTTCTCGCTCATCATATTCGCTGTTGTGCTCCTCGTGAGCTACTCCAATAGCATGAGAGCAGCCCACCTGTGGTTGCTTGGGGCAAGGGTCCAGCTTGCCCCATCTTGCTTGATTCGCCATGATGCTTTGCTATGGCAAGATTGTAAAGTTTCTTCATTGCTTACTCGAATTGCTTGCCTGCTCTGATACCATAATGTTATGTACTTAGCTAGAATTGCCTAAGTCACGAAGCACCCTTGTGCCAACTTCTCAGACTTAGTTAGGATTGCCTATATCATCAGGCACCCTTGCGACATACGCATCCGCAAAGGGTCATCCTAGTTATAACCTTGTACAGGTCCCGAAGGACTTATAAAATAGAAAGTTGATTAGATTAAAAACGAGCGATGGACAAGTCCCGATGTCTCGCAAAGAGGGAAGCTTTATAAGCAAATCAGCAAGCACCTTGTGTGCACAGGAGAAAAGATAGGAAGGAGAAAAATAAGGACTTTAGAAGGTAGAATGAATAGTTGCAAGTCCACAAACTGTTAGGATCGGAGCGGCACTAAGAGGGGGGGGTGAATTAGTGCAGCGGATTAAAACTCGTAAGTTTGAAATCAATTTCATAAATGTGTAGAGATTTTGATTCGACGAAGAATGACTTAGTAAAGATAACTCAAGTAAAGGAAGTTATGAATAGAGAGATGAAAATCAAAAGTTTGCTGCTAAGTAAATAAATATTTCAAAAAGTTAAACACTCACATATTCAAGGAACACCACAATTTAAAGTGGTTCGGTCAAATGACCTACATCCACTTGCGAAGCCTTCTTCGATGAGGCTCCCAACTTCCACTAGTAAATCACTTTGAAGGGGAAGGACCAAATACCTCTCTTACAACCTTTTTACAAGTGATTCACACTCTTACAGATTTTTCAAAGAGAAAGAGGGATGTAAACACTTAAGCTATTGAAAGTAAAACTTTGCTAAAGCTTTTTCTCAATTTCGAACTTCTCAAAATAGGTGTATTCTCTACTGAGAATTGAGGGGTATTTATAGACCCCAAGAGGATTCAAATTTGGGCTCCAAATTTTGAATTCCTTTGGGTTCCCGAAGCTGGCGGTGCCACCGCCTGTCGGTGACGATGATACCACTTGTCAATGTCAATTTGACCGTATATTGGTGGTGCCACTGCCTATCGGTGGCGGTGCCACTGCCCAATCCAGCGGTACCACCGCCCAACCTTTCGGGTTCTGGGTGGTGCTACCACCCAGTCCGGTAGTGCTACTGCCCGACCTTTCGGGTCACTGGTTGGGCTCCAAATTTGGCCCAAACTAGTTAAAATTCAGGCCTAATTGGCTCCTAACCGGGTTATAGGATTAACTCTTAATCCTAACCCTAATTACATGCAAACTATAAGATTAAGACATAGTCCTAAGTAGGTTTTTAACCGGCAACGTCGAGTTTCCTTCCGGCGAGCTTTCCAGTGAACTTCTGGCGGACTTCCGATACACCCTCGGATTTCTTCCGGCGGACTCCCAGCAGGCTTCTGGTCTTTTGGCGAGTTCAGCGAGTCTTTGGCAAGTAGCCGAACCTTCTTGGTGATCTCTGCGAACCTCCGACGATCTCTCTGATGGACTTCTAAAAACTTCAGCAAGTCCTTGATTCCTTCTCGGTTGGTTCTAGTAGCACTTCCGACGATTCTTCGGACTTTCGGTGGACTCTCGAACACCCATCGAACTTGACTCCGGTAGACTTACTTTATGTCTTCAAGCTATCGTAGTTAATCCTGCACACTTAACTCAATAATATGGATTAGATCAATTAACCCATCAATTGACTTCATCATCAAAATCCGAGATTCAACAATCTCCCTCCTTTTGATGATGACAATCAATTGATGATGGAGTTAATCATAACTCCTCCTATCTATATGCCATATTTGAGATAAGTCATTCTTGAATTCAAAGCTTTTGAATTTAAGAGACATATTGATAAGTTAAGATCATTTAACCTTATCAATACTCCCATCATGATTCCTATCATGATGTATCTCTCTGAAAATGATGTCAAGGCTTGACATCCAGTTTCAAGTTTTACATTTCAAATGTGAATGATAGTAACCGTAGCAATTCATCATATGGTAAGATATCAATATGTAAAATTGCGATGTAAGCTTTTGATATCTTAACATAATGCAAACATTTCAAAGTGTGTGTTTAGCAATCATCACATGGCAAGATATCAACATATAAAATTGCGATGCAAGTTCTTGATATCTTAACATAATGCAAACATTTCAAGTATTTAGCAATCATAGCATTTCATCACATGACAAGATATCAACATAGCATTTCATCACATGACAAGATATCAACATATAAAATTGCGATGCAAGTTCTTGATATCTTAACATAATGCAAACATTTCAAGTATTTAGCAATCATAGCATTTCATCACATGACAAGATATCAACATGTAAAATTGGAATGCAAGTTCTTAATATCTTAACATAATGCAAACATTTCAAGTATTTAGCAATCATAGCATTTCATCACATGACAAGATATCAACATATAAAATTGCGATGTAAGCTTTTGATATCTTAACATAATGCAAACATTTCAAGTATTTAGCAATCATAGCATTTCATCACATGACAAGATATCAACATATAAAATTGCGATGCAAGTTCTTGATATCTTAACATAATGCAAACATTTCAAGTATTTAGCAATCATAGCATTTCATCACATGACAAGATATCAACATATAAAATTGCGATGCAAGTTCTTGATATCTTAACATAATGCAAACATTTCAAGTATTTAGCAATCATAGCATTTCATCACATGACAAGATATCAACATGTAAAATTGGAATGCAAGTTCTTAATATCTTAACATAATGCAAACATTTCAAGTATTTAGCAATCATAGCATTTCATCACATGACAAGATATCAACATATAAAATTGCGATGTAAGCTTTTGATATCTTAACATAATGCAAACATTTCAAGTATTTAGCAATCATAGCATTTCATCACATGACAAGATATCAACATATAAAATTGCGATGCAAGTTCTTGATATCTTAACATAATGCAAACATTTCAAGTATTTAGCAATCATAGCATTTCATCACATGACAAGATATCAACATATAAAATTGCGATGCAAGTTCTTGATATCTTAACATAATGCAAACATTTCAAGTATTTAGCAATCATAGCATTTCATCACATGACAAGATATCAACATATAAAATTGCGATGTAAGCTTTTGATATCTTAACATAATGCAAACATTTCAAGTATTTAGCAATCATAGCATTTCATCACATGACATAATTCAAATTCAAATATGGAACTCATAACATCAATTCATATATTTCTCCCCCTTTGTCATCAATAAAAAGGAGAATGATATAAGCAAATTTTAAACATAAGTGCAGTAATGATTCATGCAATAACTAGGTCCATGTCATTTTTCAATAATGAGTGATAGGATACTAATTATACAAACATCTCAAGGAAAACATGACATGGAGATTATTTCTTCCTTTTTATTTGGTGTTATCTTTTTGCATGAAGGAGGAAAGTTATGAGATTACTCGAATGAAGTTAAAATCGATAAGAGATTTAAAGCACTCTTCATTTTTACAAGGATCAAGATATGTATGTGAATCAAATCCTTGCAAGTAAAGAGTATCTTCCCCCCCCCTTTTTTTTTCACAAAGGAGTTTATAAGAAGGAATCATCAAATCCATTTCTCGAAAAATATTTTTCATATGATAAGTCTATGAGAGATGCATTTGCTAGTTGATTCCATATGTCAAAAATCAATGATATGAATCAATCTCGATATGACATATGCTTATTAAATCCGGAAGAGAATAATGTATCAAGAAAATCTGATTGTTAGGATCAAGAAAATTCGAAAATGAAATTTAACACTTTCATGCATTCGGACAAGGTTTTGCTATAGATTTTCAAATACAATCATAAAGATAAAACATGCTTATTATCATAGAAATTTTTGTATCCAAAACACATAATTTCCAACATGTTATTAAGGCATGTAATAGTATAAAATTCTCATCATAGCAATTGAATGAATCAAGAAAATCTGAAAAATAATCTTAATAAGTTCATGCATTCGGACACATTAAGAGAGTATGAATCTTCAACATGCTCATCATGGAAACCAAGGCACAAGATTTTCAAAGTAAGCATGTTATAGAAACATTCAATTTCAATGTGAAATGATTAAAGAAAATCCAAAATGAGTAATGTAAAGTAGTATGTAGATTCAAGGAAAATCCAAAAATGATGTTCAATTAATATTCCTTACTCTGCATATGCTCACCAAATAATTCATCAAGTAAAACACATCAAGGATTAGTAGTCATCAAGGCAAGGGGCATTAAAAAGTAATTGTTACAACAAGACAAGAAGTGATTGTGTCCACATTTACATGAGGCAAGCAAACAATTTGGCAAGTGTTACATTTGCATCTTCTCTTTAGATGTGCAAGAAAGTAAGCAAGTTTTTGTATTTTCTTGACTTGTACAAGCTAGCTAATTTCTCTTTGAGATGACCCTTTACATCAATTCAAGATAGCAAATTAGCAACTCTCTCTCCCCCCTTTGTCATTGGCAAAAAGAAAGGAAGACCATTTACATCAATTTCTAAATCATGACAAAGGTAAGTATCAATCTATTTGTGCATCATTATGTTTTTAAATTAAAATATGCATAATTTTAAACTTTACATTTGTATCCTTACTTCATGCATTATATATATATATATATATATATATATATATATATATATATATATATATATATATATATATATATATATATATATATATATATATATATATATATATATATATATATATATATATATATATATATATATATATATATATATATATATATATATATATATATATATATATATATATATATATATATATATATATATATATATATATATATATATATATATATATATATATATATATATATATATATATATATATATATATATATATATATATATATATATATATATATATATATATATATATATATATATATATATATATATATATATATATATATATATATATATATATATATATATATATATATATATATATATATATATATATATATATATATATATATATATATATATCATCAATCGTTTAGGATCAAAAAATAAATTTCATCATAAAAACCATCAAGATCAATAAACCACAAAAACCATCATGTATAACTTTAAAATCTTATACATAAAATCGTCAAGTCATGGTATCAAAATTTCAATATTTTCATTACAACTTTATGCATCATTAAATATACAATCGTCAAGCATGATACTGACACTATTTCATATAAGCATGCCTATTTCATTTATGTCAAAACAATATTTCTTAGATATGCATGATACCAAAACATGGTTTCAAATGTTTAATATATAACATGCATAAATTCAAAAATTGAAAGGAGAAGGGAATAATTCAAAGGTACAAAGATTTCAACCATCTCATAAACAAATGAGAGATCAAGTCATGAATCCAAAATTTCATGAATACAGGGAATTGCATAAAAATCATATCATGAAAAGATAATACCAAAAGACACGATTTCTTTTGAAAAATCTCCTCTTAAATAAAGGAAAATCTTAGAAGATCATGATATAGATAATATTCATTCAATCTTGTAGGAGAACAAGATATTAATTCAAGCATATAAAATTTCTCAATTCATTATGAATCATAAAAAGAATTGTGGTTCCCAAAAATCATGATTCATTTAGGAAAATTTTCTCTTTAATACATGACAAGAAGAAATATAGCAATGATACCAATCATGATCCATTTGGATAGCAGATGCTAAAAAGAAACATTGAGGATAAAATATCTTGATTTTTATAGGGTAAATCTCAAGTTATAAATCTCAAAAAATCAAGTTAAAACTCATTTAAATTCAAATCATTAGATTAAAATCATTTTCAAGATAATAAAATAGATTCATCAAAGAAAAAGAATTTTCAAGAAAATGTTTTTCTCTATTTAGTTGTTTCATACAAGCATGCCTTTGTCCTTTTTTATATGCCATATTAATATATATATATCATCAATCGTTTCGGATCAAAAATAAATTTTCATCATAAAAACCATCAAGATCAATAAACCACAAAAACCATCATGTAAACTTTAAAATCTTATACATAAAATCGTCAAGTCATGGTATCAAAAATTTCAATATTTTCATTTACAACTTTATGCATCATAATCATTAAATATACAATCGTCAAGCATGATACTGACACTATTTCATATAAGCATGCCTATTTCATTTATGTCAAAACAATATTTCTTAGATATGCATGATACCAAACATGGTTTCAAATGTTTAATATATAACATGCATAAATTCAAAAATTGAAAGGAGAAGGGAATAATTCAAAGGTACAAAGATTTCAACCATCTCATAAACAAATGAGAGATCAAGTCATGAATCCAAAATTTCATGAATAAAAAATAATCAAAATGATCATCATAGGTAATCTCATGTTATTCCAAGAAATAAATATCATGATTTTGATAAAACTCATTTCAAATTTAAATAATCAAAATTATCGAATTTTTACTTTCAAGAGATTCAAAAAGACAAATAATTTTATTGGTCTCTTAGTGAAAAATCGATAAGATAGAGAAAAAGAAAATTTTTCAAGAAAAATGCTTTCCTCCTTTTGTTTCAACTCATTGATTGATTTCATACATGCCCGAAAAAGATCTTCCAAAAGATCACAAAGTTCGATAATCATAAAAATCATCATTCATCATTTCGAAAGAAAACTCATTAAGCATGATCATTATGTATTATTTCAAATCAAACATAATTTCATTTATTTTCAAAATATTCATAATGATAGGACATATAAGGTAAAGAAATTATTAATCATAAAGCATATTCATCAATCATGGTTTCATTGAGCATAAGGTATTTTCTACCAAATCATTTTGTTATTTGTTGTAGTAATGTATTTTTCTTTTTAGGTAAATCTATCTTTTCATGCTTAGTTTTGAATACAAAAGCCGTGCATCATTTTTAAAAGCAACTTTCATCACAGTAAAAATTGATAATCCATAAATCGTAAAAGATCATCATGGAAATCATCAAAATCAATAAACTATAAATTACCAAAAACTTATCAACATCATGTATAGTTTCAAAAAATAAATTTATTAGGCATGATATCATATTTCATAAGTCATTTTTAATCAAAATTATTTTGTTTATCATAAACATACAATTTTCATGATTATTTTCAAAATATTCATAATGATAGGACATATAAGGTAAAGAAATTATTAATCATAAAGCATATTCATCAATCATGGTTTCATTGAGCATAAGGTATTTTCTACCAAAATCATTTTGTTATTTGTTGTAGTAATGTATTTTTCTTTTTAGGTAAATCTATCTTTTCATGCTTAGTTTTGAATACAAAAGCCGTGCATCATTTTTAAAAGCAACTTTCATCACAGTAAAAATTGATAATCCATAAATCGTAAAAGATCATCATGGAAATCATCAAAATCAATAAACTATAAATTACCAAAAACTTATCAACATCATGTATAGTTTCAAAAAATAAATTTATTAGGCATGATATCATATTTCATAAGTCATTTTTAATCAAAATTATTTTGTTTATCATAAACATACAATTTTCATGATTATTTTCAAAATTACTAGAATGATAAGCATGATTCCTAATTTTTTATTTTTATTATTAAATTATTAAACATACAATTTTCAAGAAAATTAATCCTAAACTAAATTAAAAATAACTCATGAAAAGTATTATGTAATTTCGAAATAAATTGAGGGCATTTTTATTATCTCGTCATCGAAAGCTGTTAAGGTGTAGTTTGCCATCTCGCCTTTGTTGATTTTCTCCTCGTCTTCAGAGGAGCTCGATTCTTCCCAATTTGTGTTCTTCTTCTTGCGTTCAAAGCAAGTAGTTTCATTCTTTTTGTTCTTTAATTTTTGTTTCATTAACTTTTTAAATTTCTTTGCAAGTTCAAGTTCATCATCACTTGCTTATGCTCGAGTGGTCTTCATGTGTTCTATATCCTAAATCTTTCATGTTCTTTGGAAGGTGGTTCTGTTCATCAAGTGCATTGTGCACTATTTCATATGTCATCAATGTACCGATAAGTTCTTTAAGTGAAAAAATATTTAAATATTTTATTTCTTGTAAAGCTGTTACTTTTGAATCCCACTTCTTAGAAAGAGAACGTAAAATTTTGTTTATGAGTTCAAAATCTGAAAAGCATTTGCCAAGAGCTCTTAAACCATTGACGACATCCGTAAAATGGGTGTACATGTCACCAATGGTTTCGCTTGGCTTTATCTGAAAAACCTCGAAATTATGCATTAAAAAGTTGATTTTTGAATCTTTAACTCTAGAAGTGCCTTCGTGTGTGATTTCAAGAGTGTGCCATATGTCAAAAGTCATTTCGCACAAAGAAACCTAATTAAACTCTATTTTATCTAAGACGCAAAATAAGGCATTCATAGCCTTTGCATTTAGAGAAAATGTCTTCTTCTCCAAATCATTCCAATGGATCATTGGAAGAGAAGACATTCAAAAACCATTCTTGATAATATTCTATAAATTTAAGTCCAACGAAAGTAAGAAAACTCTCATTTGAGTTTTTTCAATAAGTGTAGTCTGTCCCATTGAAAAAGGGAGGACGAATGAGAGAGTGACCCTCTTGAAAGCCGAAAAGAGCTATTTCTCTTGGGTGTTAAACCAAATAAGAATTACGAGGCTCTGATACCAATTGTTAGGATCGGAGCGGCACTAAGAAGGAGGGGGGGGGGGGGGGGGGGGGGGTGAATTAGTGCAGTGGATTAAAACTCGTAAGTTTGAAATCAATTTCGTAAATGTGTAGAGATTTCGATTCGACGAAGAATGACTTAGTAAAGATAGCTCAAGTAAAGGAAGTTATGAATAGGAAGATGAAAACCGAAAGTTTGTTGTTAATTAAATAAATGTTTCAGAAAGTTAAACACTCACACATTCAAGGAACACCACAATTTAAAGTGGTTCGGTCAAATCACCTACATCTACTTACGAAACCTTCTTTGATGAGGCTCCCAACTTCTACTAGCAAATCACTTTGAAAGGAAAGGACCAAATACCCCTCTTACAACCTTTTTACAAGTGGTTCACACTCTTACAGATTTTTCAAAGAGAAAGAGGGAGGTGAACATTTAAGCTATTGAAAATAAGACTTTGCTAAAGCTTTTTCTCAATTTCTAACTTCTCAAAAAATGTATATTCTCTACTGAGAATTGATGGATATTTATAGACCCCAAGAGGATTCAAATTTGAGCTCCAAATTTTGAATTCCTTTGGGTTCCCGGAGCTGGCGGTGCCACCGCCCGACCTTTCGAGTGCTGGGCGGTGCCACCGCCCAGTCCGGCCTCCTTTCGAGTGCTGGGCGGTGCCACCGCCCAGTCCGGCGTTGCCACCACCCGACCTTTCGAGTTCTAGGTGGTGCCTCGCCCGACCTTTCAGGTCACTAGTTGGGCTCCAAATTTGGCCCAAACTAGTTCAAATTAGGGCCCAATTGGCCCTTAACCGGGTTATAGGATTAACTCTTAATCCTAACCCTAATTACATGCAAACTATGAGATTAAGACATAGTCCTAAGCAAGTTTTTAACCGGCAACATCGAGTTTCCTTCCAGCGAGCTTTTCGATGAACTTCCGACGGACTTCTAATACACCCTCGGATATCTTCCGACGGACTCCCAATAGGCTCCTGGTCTTATGGCGAGTTCAGCGAGTCTTTGGCAAGTAGCTAAACCTTCTCGGTGATCTCCGCGAACCTCCGACAATCTCTCCGGCGAACTTCCAAAAACTTCAGCAAGTCCCCGATTCCTTCTCGGTTGGTTTCGGCAACACTTCCGACAATTCTTTGGACTTTCGATGGACTCTCGAACACCCATCGAACTTGACTCCGGTAGGCTTGCTTTATGTCTTCAAGCTATTGTAGTTAATCCTGCACACTTAACTCAATAATATGGATTAGATCAATTAACCTATCAATTGACTTCATCATCAAAATCTGAGATTCAACACAAACAGCTGCTCACCGGGTGTCGAGCACGAAGGCAAGTTCCCGTCAAGTTAACATGCGAACTTGTGAAGAGTTTTTCAATGCCCGACAATATACCGAAGCCCTATCCAGCCCTATGCCACTCAGGAGGTTCTAGGGTATTGAGATGGTTGATGTTTCACGTGCAGCTACGACTTATAGAAAACAAGCTGTGGCACGTGAAAATGGTGCTGTTTTGGGCAGTTCGACACGGTGCGACGAGTGGTCGCACTACAGCATTGCAACCTATTCGAATATGAATTTTTACAAGCAAAATTATACAAAACGAAGGCAAAACATGCTGCCATATCTCTGTACAAGCATGTAAAAGTGACGAACAGTTCGTTGAATGAAGTTGTTGCGAGTGCGCGACGATCGTTTGTGATAGTTCGTTGGAAATTCTATTAGAATGTACCAAGAAGTCTAGGAGCTTGCCAAAGAAGCTCATCGGAACTCGCCAAGAAGATCATTGTGAAGTTCAAGAGCTTACCAAAAGTCCGTTGGAACATTGCCGAGAGATCGTGGAAGTCTACCAGAAAAACAATTGACATACCGAACTAAGAATACTTTGTTAAATGTTGTATTATCATAGTTAGACCTTAAGTTGAGTTACAATTGAGAGATAATCCCACTAACTTAGTTAGAAGCCAACTGGGCCCTTAATAGGGCTGAACTGAGCTATTTGAACAGCCCATTCAACACCTGAAGCCACGGCCAGTGGTGGCACCGCTTGAGACTCAATCTTCCAAGTGCTCTAGGCAGTGGTACCGCCCAGACTGGTTGGTGGTACCACCTAGACTAGGCGGTGGTACCGTCGGTAATTAATGCTACCAGGTGATGGTACTATCCTGTCAAGTGATGATACCGCTAGAGCTCGGTCTCCGAAGTTCTATCATGTGGTGATATTGCTCAGTGTCAGACTGCAAGCGGTAGTACCACCCAATAATGGTAGTGGTATTGCTAGTACCCTGAAATCCGAGGATGTAACACTTTTTGACTCTAATTCTGAAGCCATTGGGGCATATAAATACCCCACCTTTTTCTGCATGAAAGTGTGAATAATATCTTGAATTCTTAGGGTGTTAAAAGCATTATAAAAGTGTAAAAAATCCTCCTCCTCCCTTTCTAGTATTGTAATTATTCAAGAGAGGTGTGGGGCTTGTAAGGGTTATATCCTAAACTCGATAAAATGAGAAAGAGCTATAAAAAGGTGGTTGATCTTCGTCTATTGAAGGAAGACCATTAGTGGACGCTGGTGACCTTGACGGAGGAGGAATCTGAAGTAGATGCAGGTCATAACAACTGAACCACTATAAATTTTGGTGTGCTCTTTTCATTTTGCTTTTTATTATTAACATTACTTTTTAAGTTAATTACTAATTCATTTACTTTAAAGTAAAGCACTTTCTGAGATTGGTTTTCAATGAACAAAAAATTTACAAAACCGATCATTTTTTCACTGTACTAATTCACCCCCTCCCCCCCTTAGTGCTGCACTTGATCCTAACAATTGGTATCAGAGCAAGGTCACTCTTGTTTGGTTTGAAACCTAAGAGAGATGACATTTGCCGACAATTAAGAGGGTCAGTCAGTTATACATCCACCCATGTTCAATGGGACAAATTACACCTATTGGAAGACTAGAATGAGGAATTTTCTAATTTCTATGGATTTTGAGTTATGGAACATAATGGAAAATGACTTTCCAAAGTCTTCTCGATTGGAATGAGTTGGAGAAGAAGACTTTTGATTTAAATGCCAAGGCTATGAATGCCTTGTTTTGTGCTTTAGATAAAAACAAGTTCAATCGAGTGTCTATTTGTGAAATGACTTTTAATATTTGGCACACACTTGAAATCACTCACGAAGATACTAGTAGAGTAAAAGAGTCCAAAATTAATCTTTTAGTCCATACTTATGGGTTGTTTTAGATGAAACCAAGTGAGACCATTGGAGACATGTACACCCGGTTTATGGATGTCGTCAATTGTCTAAAAGGACTTGGTAAAAGTTTTTCGAATTTCGAACTTGTTAATAAAATTTTGAGATCCCTTCTAAAGAGTTGCAACCCTAAAGTAAGGTCATTTAAGAGGCCACAGATTTAAATAACTTCTCCCTCGAAAAATTTATCAGGTCACTAATGACCTATCAGATAACTTGCAATGCTCATGAAGAGCTTGAGAACAACCTTCCAAAGAATAGGAAGGATATAACACTACAAATTTATGAAAACTACTTGAAAGAAGATTCAAGTGATGAGGACTATGATGATGACTTGACACTCTTGATAAGAAAGTTCAAAAAATTCATAAAAATAAATAAATTTAAAAATGACACTAAAAATAAAATTGAACCCAAGAAAAAATAAGTTATATATTACGAATGCAAGAAGCCGTGACATTTCAAAAGCGAATGTCTCTAAGCAAAGAAAAAGCAACCAAAGAAGAAGGAGACATTTAAAGCAACTTGGGATGACTCAAGTGCATCCGAAGAAGAGGAGTCAATCAACAAAGAGCAAGTTGCTCACTATGCACTAATAGCTATCGGAGATGAGGTAAGCAATTTATTAGATGCAAATCTATCTTTTGATGAATTACTAAGTGCATTTCATGATTTATTTGATAAATGTAAACTAGTTAGTAAAAACTATAAACTGTTAAAAAAGGAGCATTCTTCTCTTGTTAGTGATTTTGATAGATTAAAAGTTGAGCACGATGATAGTTTAGCTCATTGCACAAAATGTAATGAATTAGAAACACTTAAAAACGAGAATTTGCAACTACATGAAACCTTAAAAAAAATTAAAATAGGTAGCAAATCCTTAAACATGATTCTTGCAAGTAAGAATCATGTTCATAGAAGAGATGGAATCGGCTTTGTGAGTAACGCTCATAAAAATCCAACTATCTTTATTAAAGACCTAACTTTATATGTTTGACCCCGAAACAAATGTAACTTTTGTTACAAATTTGGACATATTGCTTATAAATGTTCATTTAAGAGATATAGTCCACACAAATTAATTTAGGTTCCTAAAGGAACTATAAAAAGCTCTATACAAAATAACAAGTTAAGTAGATCAATTTTTGAGGCACCCAAGGTCAAATAGGTACCTAAAAATCATCTTTTTTTATAGAAATATTTACTATCACAAGCTAGGAGCAAGAGATGGTACCTTGATAGTGGATGCTCAAGGCATATGACCGGAGATCCATCTCAATTCTCTAAGCTCACTAGCCTAGACAAAGAGTATGTCACCTTCGGAGACAACAAGGGTAAAATCATTGGCAAAGGAACCATAAGTAATAAATCAAACTTTTTTATTGAAGATGTATTGTTAGTTGATGGCTTAAAGCATAATCTTTTGAGCATTAATCAATTGTATAATAAAGGATACATTATTAGATTTGAATCCAATGCTTGCATTATTGAAAAATCACACAAAAACACATCTATGGTTGCCCTAAAACAAAAATAATGTATACACTATCGATATTGATGATCTTCGTAATGAAATATATTTTTCGGTTTTGAATGACGATGCTTGGCTTTGGCATAGGAGATTAGGTCATGATAGTATGAAACTAATCTCTCAAATCTTATCCAAAGAACTTATAAAATGTATTCCTAACATTAAGTTTGTTAAAGACAATATATGTGATGTATGTCAACTAGGAAAATAAATTAAATGTAGTTTCAAATCAAAGAATCAAATAAGCACATCTAGATTATTGTAATTGATCCATATGGATTTGTTTGGACCAATTGATACATCGAGGTAGCAAATATACCTTTGTAATTGTGGACGATTATAGTAGATACATTTGGACATACTTCTTCGCACACAAAAGCGATTGCTTTAGGTATTTTTCTAAGTTTTGTAAACTTATTCAAAATGAAAAAGACTTTATGATTTCATCAATATGGAGTGATCACGGTGGCAAATTTCAAAACCATAATTTTTAAAGTTTTTATAAATCTAATAGATACAACCACAATTTCTCTACTCCGAGAAATCCTCAACAAAATGGAGTAATAAAAAAAATAAAAATTTATAAAAAATGACAAGAATCATATTGAACGAACATAGTCTATCCAAATATTTTTGGGCTAAAGTTGTTAATACGGTATGCTATATCATGAATAGGATTCTAGTAAGACTTTTACTTTTCAAAACTCTTTATGAATTATGGAATAATAAAAAATCTAACATTTCATATTTTAAAGTTTTTGGTTATAAATGTTTGATCATGAAAAAATTTTCTTGATTATTCTTATATTTCTAAATCCTTTCATATTTTAGAAAAGTTTGATAACTAACCAATTGAAGGAGACTGCTATTTGGGCTCAAGGAATGATTCGACGAGTATTAGTTTCTTAAGTGGATATATCTTTCAACAGTCTAACAAAGGTTTCTTTGTCAGGTTAACAAGGTAAGGTTTCTGCATGGTGTTCCGTAGTGTACCAAAGTTTCTGTTCTTGTGTTATTTCTGCTGTTTCTGTGTTCTTACTGGCAGTGTTTTGCCACCGTCGACCAGGTGGTGGTCCATGTGGTATTTGGTTCACAATCCACTAGTTTGTGGTCACAAATTTCCTGCTCAATCAATTTCTTTTTTGATGCTCAAAACTTTTAATGGCTTATTCACAGTGTAGATCAGGTTGCTATCTCATATGTCAGATTGAAAGGTAGATTGACAATCTTAAGTGAGATTTAGACTTTATGTCAGTGCCAGAAAAGATTATGTCTTAGAGGGTTTTTATGCCTAAAGAATGTGATAGTGCATTTAATTGGGTAAAATCAACACATTTATGTTGTTTTTTGTATTTTTTATTTTCCAAATTGTGCATTCATTAAACATGGCCAAATGTTAAAATTAAAAGATCTTGAACCACCCACTGGTTTGTGGAAGATAAAAAGAAAGGGTAGGTGGGAGTGTTTAGGGGCAAAATACACATAAAGAAGAAGGGAGGTAAGAGTCTCAAAAACAATAGAAGGATATTGAATCTATCTTTTCTTTCTTTAATTTTGATTAGTATGATGATATAATTAATGGTATAGATTATACCTCAGAAACTAAACAAAATTATTTTGAGCACCCAAAGATTTTATTTGATTTTTTTTTCTTTTTCCTCGTCCTCCTCGAGGCTAAGGTGAACAAACATTTTATATGTTAGGATGACGATCGTAACTTCAGCTGTCAATTATTAGAGTTATCCATGCTTAGTATTTGAACGAGACAGAGTTGTTTTTTGGGTTCAAACATTTTGACGTGCAGCTCAATCAAACCCGAATGGGAACGTCTCTCTAAAGCACACTCAATAATAATCGCTCCCTTTAGTTCCAAATATTTCAATAGATAGTTGGATAGAGCATTGGTTGTCTTTACGTTTGCTGAGAATGGTGGGTGATTGATACGTTAGGTACAGTTTTGGGTCTTCCTCGAAGTTGATATGGTCAAGCTCTCTTTGTTCTTTTGTGAGGGCCCTACTGTGGGTTAGGCGTCGTATGTCATCACATAAATGGCACCCACCTTATTACTGATGGGATATAAAGTGGAATAACTTTTTTATATGAACAAGTACTAGAAGATCATAATACGTAGCGGAATTAAATGAAAGCACAATCAAATGAAACACCAAGATATATGTGGAAAACCCCTCCAATGTGAAGGGTAAAAACCACGGGGTAAACTAAAGATAATTTACTATGAGAATAATGAATATACATATCTCAATCTCTTGCCCTAAACCCTAGCAACAATCACAAGAGAATAACTGGGATACAAGGATCATGTCACTGCCCACTATATCTAAAACCTCCCCAAGTAATCACAGCAAGAGTCTACTATAGATTTGACCTAACCTAAGATGAGAATACTGCTAGATGATTAAGAATAGTCTCTCTGCGATGTCCTTGTCTTTTTCCCTTTCTTTCTCTTATTTTTCTGTCTTTTTCTTCTCTTCTTTGCTGCTGCGAGGATGTCAATATTGCTGCCCTCGTTGCTACCCTTTTATAGCCTTTTTCTGCCTCTAAAACGCAGCCACCCACACCCCCTAATATGAGATTAGGGTTAGGTTAAGTGGGAGGTGGGATGTGGGTTGATAAAGCCTACCTTAGGCTGAATCTGTGGGCTGCCAGCCCAACAACCTCCCCCTTTAACTCACAAGGGAGGCTGTCCCATGACTCCTCAATGTGAAGACAAGCTGACCAATTATCGGCATATCTCCTATCTTTCGTTTGGTAAGGTCTTTGTCAACATATCTTTCTTTTCTAAAGCTGCAACTGCTTCTCTTCAAATACATTTCGAATCCAGTAGTATCTGACATCTATATGTTTTGACTTGGAATGAAATATTGGGTTCTTACACAAATGGATGGCACTTTGGCTGTCACAATGCACCACATAATTTTTTTGTTTCAGCCCCAATTCTTATAAGAATTCTTTCATCCATAACATTTCTTTGCATACCTCTGTAGCAGCAATATATTCTACTTCTACGGTGGAGAGAGCAATACACCTTTGCAACCTGGATTGCCATGACACAGCTCCCCCTGCAAAAGTAAGTATATAACCTGAAGTAGACTTCCTTGTATCTATATCTCTTGTCATATCTACATCCGTGTAACCTGTCAATACAGGTGGTCCACCTCTAAAGCTTAAACAAACCTTAGAGCTCCCTCTGAGATATCTAAAAATCCACTTCACTGTTACCTAGTGCTCTTTGCTTGGATTTGCAAGAAATCTGCTAGTAACACCCACTGCATATGCGATGTCCGGCCTCGTACATACCATTGCATACATTAAACTTTCGATTGCTGAAACATAAGAAACCTTTTACATTTTCTCCTTCTCCTCATCACTTGACGGACTATGTTTTGAGCACAACTTGAAGTGACCTACAAGAGGAGTACCAACTGGGTTTGCATTTCTCATACTGAACCTTTCCAATACGATGTATTTCTCTTGTGACAACCAAATCTTTTTGTTTTTCTTGTCACGGGAAATCTGCATGCCTAGTATTTGCTTTGCTGGCCCCATGTCCTTCATTGCAAAAGACTCACTCAGTTCATTCTTCAACCTGTCAATGTTAGACATATCTTTCCCAAGAATAAGCATATCATCAACATAAAGTAAGAGAATAATAAAATCCTTACCAAACCATTTGATGTATATACAATGATCTGAAGTCGTTCTTTTGTATCCATTTTCTATCATAAATGAATCAAACTTTCTGTACCACTGCCTTGGATCTTGCTTCAGCCCATACAAGCTCTTTTTTAACTTGCAGACAAAGTTCTCTTTACCTTTGACTTTGAAGCCTTCTGGTTGCTCCATATAAATTTCCTCCTCCAAATCACAATGAAGGAAAGCTGTCTTCACATCTAATTGCTCAACCTCCCAGTCCTGGCTAGAAGCAATACCAAGAGCAACATGAATAGAAGACATTTTAACAACAGGAGAAAAAATCTCTTCAAAGTCAATATATTTCTTTTGACCAAAGCCTTTTACAACCAATCTAGCTTTGTACTTTGGTTGAGAACAATATTCTTGAGTCTTCAACCTGAAAACTCACTTATTCTTCAAGGCATTCATTCCATTTGGTAGTAGCACCAGATCATAAGTATGGTTCTTCTGAAGAAAATCCATCTCTTCTTGTATAGCAACTAACCACTTCTCTTTCTGCTCACTTTCAACTGCTTCTTGGTAACTTTCTAGTTCACCTGCATCAGTAAGCATCACATACTCATCTGTAGAGTATCTTCTGGAAGGTTGACATTGTCTAGAAGATCTTCTCAACTGAGGTTCTGCGAGAAGTTGCTCTCCAACTTCTTCTTATTCAACATGTCCTACAGGTAGATCAACATCAGGCTCTACACCATCTTCCTGCACATCTCTCCCATCACTCTTATATACTGGAGTAGTAACTGGGTCATAATTTGCTAATCCTTCTGCTGAAGTCTTGGCTAGTGCCTTCTTCTTCAAATCTTCAAAAGTTTGATTCTCAAAGAAGACTACGTCTTTGCTTCTAAACACCTTCTGCTTCTCTGGATCCCAAAGCCTGTAACCAAAATGATCATGTGAGTAACCAAGAAAAATACATTCTTTAGACTTACCATCCAGCTTGGACCTCTCATTATCTGGAACATGTGTAAATGTATGATAACCAAATACTCTCAAATGCTTGTAGGAAACATCTTTCCCTAACCATACGTGCTCTGAAACATCACCATCTAGGATTGTACATGGTGACAAGTTGATCACATCAACTGCAGTCCTCAAAGTCTCATCCCAAAACCTTTTGGGTAGCTTGGCCTGTGAAAGCATATATATGATCTTTTCCATGATGGTGCGGTTTATCCTCTCTACAATAGCATTATGTTGAGGTGTACCAGGAACTGTCATCTCACGTTGGATCCCATGTGACCTGCAATAATCATTAAACAATCCTATATACTCACCACTATTATATGATCTTATGCATTTCAATTACCTTTTTGTCTCCCTTTCAAACCTAGCATGAAACTCTTTGAAGACATTAATCACCTGATCTTTGGTCTTTAAAGCATAGGCACAAACTTTTCTAGAAAAATCATCTATAAAAGTGACAAAATAAAGTGCACCACTGATACCAATAACATCAACAAATCCACCATGAGTTTTTATCCTCAAAGGACCACATACAACTGTATAAACACGATCTAAGGCATGCATTTTTCGAGACATAGTAGGACTAACAAATGAAACTCTATATTGTTTACTAGCCAAATAATCAATACAAGGGTTCAAATGCATACCTCTGAGATCCGGTAATTCTTCTCTTTTGGAAAGAGCTTGCAGCCCCTTCTCGCTCATGTGTCCTAGTCACCTATGCCACAACTCCACTGCTCTGATACCAGTTGATGGGGTATAAAGCGGAATAACTTTTATATATGAACAAGTACTAGAAGACTATAATATGCAGCGGAATTAAATGAAAGCACAATTAAATGGAACACCAAGATATACATGGAAAACCCTTCCAATGTGAAGGGTAAAAACCACGGGGCAAACTAGAGATAATTCACTATGAGAATAATAAATATACAAATCTCAATCTCTTGCCCTAAACCCTAGTAACAATCATAAGAGAATAACTGGGATACAAGGATCACGTCACTGCCCACAATATCTAAAACCTCCCCAAGTAATCACAGTAAAAGTCTACTGTAGATTTGATCTAATCTTAGATGAGAACATTGCTAGATGATTGAGAACAGTCTCTCTGCGTTGTCCCTGTCTTCTTCTCTTTCTTTCTCTTGTTTTTCTACCTTTTTCTTCTCCTCTTTGCTGTTGCGAGGATGTCAATGTTGCTGCCCTCGTTGCTACTCTTTTATATCCTTTTTCTCCCTCTAAAACGCAGTCACCCACACCCCCTAATATGATATTAGGGTTAAGTTAAGTGGGGGATAGGTTGTGGGTTGATAAAGCCCTCCTTAGACTGAATCTGTGGGTTACTAGTCCAACAATTACCACAACAACTTGGTGATACAACATGAGATCGTCCCATCGTTAGCAATTCTCTCTCTTCTCTCTCTCTCTCTCTCTCTCTCTCTATTAGTTTGTCTTTTGGACTTGCGTGACAGCCTCGATGGCACAAGGAATCGCTTGTTGGCAACCACACATCCAATGGGGAAGGAGAAATTTTTAGTCATATGTTTGAGTTTTGGTGCAAAGAAGCATTGGATTCTTTTGCCCCTCCTTCCAAAATTTTTTTCTTCTTGGTACAAAAATTACAATCATTTCAGCTTAATTTAATTGATTGATTGAGTGGATGATGTAGTCATCCTTGGCAGACAACTCCTAATGGGCCTATTAATTTATACTGTGATGGGTGGGAAGAACATAAACCATGATTGACCTAATTTTTCTAGTTTTAGTATAAAAATTTAAACATCTATCTTAAGAACGATCTTCGAGATGGATTCTTCTTAGAGATACTTTTTTTCTCAAAACAAATCATTTCACAAGTGTCTTTTGTAAAACTAGTGTACAAGTGTGTCTCAAACATCATTTCCTTAAAATGATCTCCTTTTAGGGATAATTTTTTTCACAATAAATTGTTTCACAAGTGTCACCTACAAAACTAACATACAAGTGTGTCCCAAACATTGTTTCTTCAGAATGATCTTGCTGATGAATGCTTCTTGAGGATAATTTTTCTTGAAACAAATTGCTTTACAAGTATCACTCGCAAAACCAACATAGAAGAGTGTGTCCGATACATCTACTTTCATATACGAGTCGGGTCTTATACGAAAGTTGAAAATAATATTATCGATCCTAAATCATATTTGAGTGGTTCTTTTAAAGTAATTAAATAAAGAAATATTTCAGAGAATATGTTGTTGAATCTCGAATTTTGATGATGAAATTAATTAGTAAATTGTTTGATCTAATCTATATGTTGAGAAAAGTATAC
Organism: Musa balbisiana; assembly: GCA_004837865.1. Classification (NCBI taxonomy): domain Eukaryota; kingdom Viridiplantae; phylum Streptophyta; class Magnoliopsida; order Zingiberales; family Musaceae; genus Musa; species Musa balbisiana. The sequence goes on from CM017197.1 coordinate 19,026,132, forward strand.
ATGATTGACTACGATAACAGTAATACATAAAGCAAATGTTGTGTTGGAGTCAATATCGAGAGTTCATCGAAAGTCCGAACGTTGTGTCACGAACGGTCGTCGCGCACCCGCAACAACTTCGTTCAACAAACTATTCTTTGCTTTTGTTTATATGTACAGCTGCTTGGCAGCCTGTTTTGGCATAGTTTTATGATCTTTTGCTTGTAAAAATGTAAGTTCGAGCAAGTTGTAGCGCTACAGTGCGATTGCTTATCGAATCGAGCAAAACAACCCAAAATGGCTCCGTTTTCACATGCCACTGTCTGTTTTCTACAGCTCGCTGCTGCACGTGAAATATCAACCATCTCAGCATGTTGGAACCACTCGGGTGGCACTATGGGGGATGGGGCTTTGATATAGTGTCGGGCGTTGAACAATCTTTCACAAGTTCGCACGTTACCTTGACAAGAACTTGTTGTCACGCCCGACACCCGATGAGCAACTGTTTATGGACTTGCAACTGTTCATTCAACTTTCAAAAGTCCTTGTTTTCCTCCTTTCGCTCTTTTCTCTCATGCACACAAGGTGCTTGCTGAATTGCTTATAAAGCTTCTCTTTTCATGAGACATTAAGACTTGTTTGTTGCTTGTTCTTCGAACTAATCAACTTTCTATTTTGTAGGTCCTTCGGGACCTGTTCGAGGTTGCAAATTGGCTGACCTTTGTGGACGCATATCGCAAGAGCGTGTCCTAACTTAGGTAATCCCAGCTAAGTCGGAGAAGGTGGCGCAAGGGCACTTCACGACTTAGGCAACTCAAGCTACGTTCGCGTTTTGACCGTAAGGGTGCATCACGACTTAAGTAATTCCAACTAAGTCTATGATATTTCGTCAGAAGTTCTATCGAAATTGACCGAGAAGTCTAAGAGCTTTCCAAGAAGCTCATGAAAACTCGCCAAGAAGATCGATGTGAAGTCTATACTGGAACAAGAATGTTGTGTTAAATGTCTTAATTATCATAGTTAGACCTTAAGTTGAGTTAGGATTGAGAGGTAATCCTATTAACTTAGTTAGGGGCCAATTGGGTCCTTAATAGGACTAAATTGGGTTGATTGAATGAGCCCATTTAGCACTTGAAGTCATGACTAGCGATGGCACCACTTGGGACTCGGTCTCCCAAGTGCTCTAGGTAGTGGTACCGCCCAGACTAGGTGTTGGTACTGTCGACGGTTAATGCTATCAAGCGGTGGTACCGTCAGAGCTCGATCTCCGAGCTCTGTCAGGCGATCGTACCACCCAGTGTCAGTCTGCAAGCGGTAGTACCACCCAATAATAGCGGTGGCACCGCCAGTACCCCGAAAATCTAGGATGAGACACTTTTTTTACTCTAATTTTGAAGCCATTGGGGCCTATAAATATCCCATTCTTTTCTGCATGAAAGGGTAACAAAGTGCAATCATAAGTGTGAAAAATTCCAAGTGTTTAGGATGTTATAAGTGTTGTAAAAGTGAGAAGAGTCCTCTCCTCCCTCTCTTAGCTTTGTAACCATCCAAGAAAGAGGAGTGAGGCTTGTAAGGGTTATCTCATAAACCCGGTAAAAGGGGAAAGAGCTATAAAAGTTGGTTGGTCTTTGCCTATTTATTTAAGAATGACCATTAGTGGACGCTAGTGACCTCGACGGAGAATGAATCCGAAGTGGATGTAGGTCACAACGACCAAACCACTATAAATTCCGATGTGCTCTTTTCATTCTACTTTTCATTACTGTCATTACTTTCTAAGATTGCTATTTCATTTACTTTAAAGTCAAGCTCTTTCTGAGATTGGTTTTCAATGAATAAAAAAGTTACAAAACTGATGATTTTTTCGCTGCACTAATTCACCGGCTCTTAGTGCCGCTCTTAATCCTAACAATTGGTATTAGATCAATGTCACTCTCATTTGAAACCTAAGAGAGATAGCATTTGTGGGCAACCAAAATAGTCATTTAGTTACACGTCCTCTCATGTTCAATGAGACATTACACATATTGGAAGACTAGAATGAGGATCGTTCTGATTTTTATGGATTTTGAGCTACGTAACATTGTTAAAAATGGTTTTCAAAAGTCTTCTCTTCCAATGAATGATTAGAATGAGTTGGAAAAAAAGACTTTCGCTTTAAACGCTAAGGGTACGAATGCCTTATTTTATACTTTAGATAAAAACGAGTTCAATCGAGTGTCTATTTGTGAAACAACTTTTGATATTTGGCACATACTCGAAATCACTTACGAAGGAACTAGTATAGTAAAGTAGTCAAAGATAAATCTTTTAGTTCATACTTATAAATTGTTTCAAATGAAGCCAAGCGAAACTATTGTCGACATGTACACCCGTTTTACGGATGTCATCAATAGTTTAAAAGCTATTGACAAATGTTTTTCGAATTTTGAACTTGTTAATAAAATCTTGAGATCCCTTCCAAAGAGTTAGGACTCTAAAGTAACGATCATTCAAGAGGCTAAGAATTTAAATAACTTTCCTCTCAAAGAACTAATCGGGTCACTAATAACCTATGAGATGACTTGCAATGCTCATGAAGAGCTTGAGAACAACCTTCTAAAGAACATAAAGGATAAGACAACTAAGAACTCATGAAGACCACTTGAAAGAAAATCAAGTGATGAGGACTATGATGATAACTTGGCACTCTTGACAAGAAAGTTTAAGAAATTTATAAAAAGGAATAAATTTAAAAATGATACTAAAAACAAAATTGAACTCAAGAAAGAACAAGTTATACTCTACAAATGCAAAAAGCCGAAACATTTCGAAAGAGAATGTCCCTAAGCAAAGAAGAAGGAACCAAAGAAGAAGAAGGTTCTTAAAGCAACTTGGGACGATTCAAGTGCATCCAAAGAAAAGGAGCCAACTAACACAGAGCAAGCTATTCACTATGCACTAATGGCTATTGGAGATAAAGTAAGCAGTTCATTAGATACAAATTTATCTTCTGATAAATTACTAAGTGCTTTTCATGATTTATTTGATGAATGTAAATTAGTTAATAAAAAATATAAATTATTAAAAAAGGAGCATGCTTCTCTTGTTAGTGATTTGGATATACTAAAAGCTTAGCACAATGATAGTTTAGCTCCTTGCGCAAAATGTGATGAATTAGAAAAGCTTAAAAAGGAAAATTTACTACTAAAAAAAAAAACCTTAGAAAAGTTTAAGGTTGGTAGTAAGTCCTTGAATATGATCATTGCCAAATAGGGGACATGTTTATAGAAGAGGTGGAATCGGATTTGTGAGTAGCTCTCACCAAAATCCAACCACCTTTGTTAAAGGCCCTACCTCGCATGTTTCACCCCGAAACAAATGTAACTTTTGTTAAAAATTTGGACATATTGTTTATCAATATCCTTTAAGAGATGTAGTCCACACAAATTGATTTGGGTTCCTAAAGGAATTGTAAAGAACTCCATGCAAAATGATAAGTTAAGTCGATCGATTTTTAAGGCACCCAAGGTCAAATGGGTACCTAAAAATCATCCTTTTTTATAAAAATATTTACCATCATAAGCTAGGAGCAAGAGATGGTACCTTGATAGTGGATGCTCAAGGTACATAATCGAAGATCTATCTTATTTCTCTAAGCTCACTAGCTTAGACGAAGGGTATGACACCTTCGGAGACAACAACAAAGGTAAAATCATTGGCAAAGGAACCATATATAACAAATCTAACTTTTTGATTGAAGATATGTTGTTGGTTGATGGCTTAAAGTAGAATCTTTTGAGCATTAGTCAATTGTGTAATAAAGGATATATCATTAGATTTAAATCCAATACTTGTATTATTAAAAAATCACATAAAAACACATCTATGATTGCCCTAAAATAAAATAATATATACACTATCGACATTGATGATCTTTGTAATGAAATGTGTTTTTCGCTCTTGAATGACGATGCTTGACTTTGGCATAGGAGATTAGGTCATACTAGCATGAAACCAATATCTCAAATCTCATCCAAAGAACTTATAAGAGGTATTCCTAATATTAAGTTTGTTAAAGATAATGTGTGTGATACATGTCAACTAGGAAAATAAATAAAAGTTAGTTTCAAATCAAAGAATCAAATAAGCACCTCTAAACCATTGCAATTGATCTATATGGATTTGTTTAGACCAATTGCTACATCAAGCTTAGGAGGTAACAAATACACCTTTGTTATTGTGGATGATTATAGTAGATACACTTGAACTTATTTCTTGGCACACAAAAGTGATTACTTTAGGTTTTTTTTTAAGTCTTGTAAACTTGTTCAAAATGAAAAAGACTTTATGATTTCATCAATAAGAAATAATTACGGTGGTGAATTTCAAAATCGTGATTTTCAAAATTTTTGTGAATCTAATGGATACAACCATAATTTCTCTACTCCGATAAATCCTCAATAAAATGGAGTAGTAGAAAGAAAAAAATAGAAATTTATAAGAAATGATAAGAACCATGTTAAATGAACATAGCCTACCCCAATATTTTTGGGTTGAAGCTGTTAATATAGCATGCTATGTCATGAACAGGGTTCTAGTAAGACTTTTACTTTTCAAAACTCCTTATGAATTGTGGAACAATAAAAAACCCAACGTTTCATAATTTAAAGTTTTTGGTTATAAATGTTTTATTTTGAATGAAAAAGATGTCTTAGGAAAGTTTGATGCAAAATTCGATGAAGGGATTTTTCTTAGTTATTCTTCTATTTCAAAGGCATTTCGTGTTTTTAACAAAAAAACCTTGGTCATAGATGTTAGGATCGGAGCGGCACTAAGAGGGGGGGGTGAATTAGTGCAGCGGTAAAGAACGATAAACTTTCGATGATTTAAACACTTTCGGAAACTTCGTACGATAAAAGCAACGTTTCGTTTGAAACTGTTTCGATTGCGTTTTAACTTGAAGGCATACGTATGAAGGAGACAAAGAAGTAGAGCATCAAAGTGAAGATGGTTTGCAGTAATGTAAATGACAATATGAAAAACGCAAACCGATTTATAGTGGTTCGGTCATGCGACCTACATCCACTTGCGAAGCCTTCTTCGATGAGGCTCCCAACTTCCACTAGCAAATCACTTTGAAGGGGAAGGACAAATACCCCTCTTACAACTTTTTACAAGTGGTTCACACTCTTACAAAGTTTCAACGAGAAAGAAGGAGGTGAACACTCAAGCAATTGAAAACAAGACTTGCTAAAGACTTTGCTAAGGCTTTTATCTCAATCTATTGCTTCTCAAAAGTTGTTATCTCAGCTGAGAATAGAGGGGTATTTATAGGCCTCAAGAGGATTCAAATTTGGGCTCCAAAATTTGAATTCTCTTATGTTCCCGAAGCTAGCGGTGCCACCGCCTGTCAGTTTTGACACTGACAGTGTATTGGGCGGTGCCACCGCTTGGCTCTCGGGTGCTGGGCGGTGCCACCGCCCAAACCGGCGGTTCCACCGCCTAGCTCTCGGGTGCTGGGCGGTGCCACCGCCCGACCTTGCTAGTCACTGGTTGGGCTTTAAGTCCGGCCCAAACCAGGTTTCATTTTGGGCCCAATTGGCCCCTAATCAAGATATAAGATTATTTCTTAATCCTAACCTTAATTACATTCAAACTACGTAACTAAAGACATACTCCTGAGCAAGTTTTTAACCGGCGAACTTCAAGTCTTGTTCCGGCGAGCTTTCCGGCGATCTTCCGACGGACTTCCGATACGCCCTTGGATTTCTTCCGATGGACTCCCAACTGGCTCCCGATCTTGTGGCGAAGTCAACGAGTAGCCAAGCCTTCTCGGTGATCTCTGCGATGCGAACCTCCGATGATCTATTCGGCGGACTTCCGAAAACTTCGATAAGTCCTCGATTTCTTCTCGATTGGTTCCGGCAGCATCTCCGACGAATCTTCGGACTCTCAATGGACTCTCGAACACCCATCGAACTTGACTCCGGTAGACTTGCTTTATGTCTTCAAGCTGTCGTAGTAAATCCTGCATACTTATCTCAACATATGGATTAGACATAACATGACAATTGAATTCATCATCAAAATCCGAGATTCAACAATAGAAAAGTCTATTCATGTTGTCTTTAATAAAGTCTCTGAATTTAAGAAAATGAGTTTGATGATGATCTTAATTTTAATGCTTTGAATTTAAATAAACCCTCTCCTCCAACTAGCAACTTGGATACATCTGTTTTCGAAACATCCTTACCTAAGGAATGGAAGTATGTAGATGCTCATCCTAAGGAGCTAATCATAGGAGATACATCAAAAGGGGTTCAAACTCGTTCTTCTCTTAAGAATTTTTATGCCAATGCCACTTTTCTTTCTCAAATTGAACCTAAATGCATTAACAAAGCCTTGAAAGATAATTCATGGGTTATTGCAATGCAAGAATAGTTGAACCAATTTGAGAGAAACGAGGTGTTGAAGCTTATTCTGAGGCCAAATAACCATTTAGTTATTGGTACTAAATAAGTCTTTAGAAATGAGCAAGATGAATTTGGTATCGTGGTTAGAAACAAGGCTGGATTAGTGGCCATAGGTTTCAACCAAGAAGAAGGTATCAATTATGAAGAAACATTCGCTCTTGTGGCATAATTAGAAGCCATAAAGATGCTCCTTGCCTATGCTAGTTATAATAACTTTAAGTTATTTTAAATGGATGTTAAAAGTACTTTTTTAATGGCTTTATTTCCGAAGAAGTTTATGTTGAACAACCTCTCTGATTTGAGAGTGATAATTTTTTAAATCATATGTTTAAATTAACTAAAGCTCTCTATGGATTAAAACAAGCACCAAGGGCTTGGTATGAGAGACTTCGGGCCTTTCTAATCCAAAATAATTTTTCTAAAGACAAGGTCGATACTACATTGTTTATTAAAAATTTTAAAAATGATTTTCTTATTGTTCAAATTTATGTTGATATTATTTTTGGTTCTACAAATAAATATTTATATGAATCATTTGCTAAACATGAGTCAAGAGTTTGAAATGAATCTAATGAGTGAACTAACCTTCTTTTTCAGCTTATAAATCAAACAACTTAGTGATGGTATCTTTCTTACTCAATCAAAATATGCATTAGACTTGCTAAAACAGTTTAATATGGATAGTTCAAAGACTATTAATACTCCTATGAGTACTTCCACTAAGTTAGACATTAACAAAAGTAGAGAAAGCTTTGATCAAAAAGCTTATAACGGTATGATAGGTAGTTTACTATACCTCATTACAATTAGATTGGACCTCATGTTTAGCATAGGACTTTGTGCTAGATTTCAATCTAATTCTAAGCTATCTCAACTTAAAGTAGTTAAAAAAATTCTTAAATATATTAAAGGAACCACAAATCTAGGATTATGGTATCTAAAATCTAAAAATTTTGAATTAATTACTTATGTTGATGTGGATTTTGCTGGATGTAAATTAGATAGAAAAAGTACATCTGGAACATATCAATTCTTAGGTTATGCACTTGTTTCTTGGTCTTCTAAAAAACAAAACTTGGTTGCATTATCTATGACTGAAGCCAAATATATAGCGGCTAGTACATGTTACGCATAAGTTGTATGGATCAAAAATACATTGGAAGATTATAAAATTTATCTTAAGAATATTTTCATAAAATGTGATAACATAAGTGTAATATGTTTAACAAAAAATCCTATTCAATACTCTAAAACTAAACATATTGACATTAGGCATCATTTCATAAGAGATCATATTAATAACCATGACATATCTTTAGAGTTTATTGATATAAAACATCAATTAGCCGATATCTTCACAAAACCTTTAAATGAAAAACAATTTGATTTTATCAGAAGGGAGTGAGGGATGTTAAATTGTTCGAATGCATGAATTTGTTGTATATATTTTTTGAACTTTCTTGATTTTTTAAATAAAGCTTTCATGAAACTATTTTATTTTATAAATAAGGCTTTCATGAAATCCGAAATATCAATTTACTTGGTATCAAATTTATTTCATACCCTTGCTCCATCACTTAATGATTTTTGATACACTTAATCCCTTCACTCATGGAAGTTATTGACAAATACATCTCTCACATATTTCATTCTTGTGTTTTGAATGAGAACCAGATTTGATTCATGAAGTTTTATTCGATGATTTTTAATCCTTTATTTGATGCTTCTTCCTTACTCTTCTCATGAAAGAAGAATTTTCTGAATTTTTAGTATATAATGATGACGATTTGATTTCATATCTTAAACATTTTCATGAATCTCTTCTCTTTGTTAAAATTGAAGTATGATTTAATAAAACTCATCGTTTCGAATTTGACTTGGTTCAAATCCTTTCATAAATTTGGTTCTTTATAGATTCTTTCCACCCTTCTTCCTCTACTTCTTATTCTTATGACAAAAGAAGAGAGAAGTTTGTACTTCTCAAGAAGAACTAAAAGCTTTTGCGCATTTAAAGTAAAAATGTTAGCTTATCCAAAAGTAGTTATCATGCAAAATTTTTGTTTAACTTCACATCTTTGCTAACTTGGATAAATTGGTGTGGAACCTGCTTTAACTTTTTTTACCACACTTGCATTATTGAATGACTCTCTTTTTGTTGATGACAAAGAAGGAGAAATATGGCAAATTGATGACAACTTGACATATTGTGTATAATGTATTATATCGTAAATACTTGAATGCTTTGAGAATGCTCGAAATTTCATTAGAATCATCAAATACATTACAAATACTTCAAACATATCAAAATGTATTGCATATGAATATTTGAAATATTTTACATATGCATTATATGTATCGTAGATACTTGAAATATTTCATGAATGCATGATAAATGATATAATGAGGTATCAAAAGCTTAACTTGCTATTTACAATTGATACCATGCCTTAAAACGATGAATTGTCATCTTTTATCGAGAATTGTCATCTTGCTAAATTTCATATTTGAAATTTCTATCATACGTGAAAGTGATGATTGTTTATCATCTTTCTATATTGAACTTGAAATTGAATGTCATGTATTAACATCATTTTTATTATGATAAATACGTGATATCATATTTTGAGATGATAAATCATGATTGGTATCATGATGTGCATGTTGATAAATTTAAATGAATATAACTTATCGGGTTGATGTTTGAATTCAAGAGTGTCTCTTCTGATTGTCATATAGATAGGGGGAGTTAAGGTTAACTTCGTCATCAATTGATTGTCATCATCAAAAAGGGGGAGATTATTGAATCTCAAATTTTGATGATGAAATCAATTGGTAAATTATTTGATCTAATCTATATGTTGAGAAAAGTTTGCAAGATTGATTACGATAGCAGTAAGACATAATGCAAATGTTGTGCCAGAGTAAAGATCGAGATTTCGTTGAGAGTTTGAGAGTTCGTCGGAAGTCAAGATGTTCGTCGAAAGTTCTGCTAAAATTTACCAAGAAGTCCAGGAGCTTGCCAAAGAAGCTCATCGGAATTCAACTAGAAGATCATCGTGAAGTCCAGGAGCTTACTGAAAGTCCGTCGGAACATTGCTGAGAGATCGTCGGAAGTTCGCCGGAAGATCGACGGAAGAACAATTGACATACCGAACTAAGAATGATTTGTTAAATGTTGTAATTATTATAGTAAGACCTTAAGTTGAGTTAGGATTGGGAGGTAATCCCACTAACTTAGTTAGGGGCCAACTAGGCCCTTAATAGGGCTAAACTAGGCCAGTTGAACAGTCCATTCAGCACCTGATGTCACGGCCAGCAGTGGCACCACTTGGGACTCAGTCTCCCAAGTGCTCTAGGCGGTGGTACCGCTAGAGCTCGGTCTCCGAAGCTTTGTCAAGTAGTGGTACCACCCAGACTGAGCAGTGGTACCGTTCAGTGTCAGATTGCAGGTGGTAGTATTGCCCAATAATGGCGGTGGTACTACCAGTACCCTGAAATCCAAGGATATGACATTTTTTGGCTCCAATTCTGAAACCATTGGGCCCTATAAATACCCCACCCTTTTCTATATGAAAGGTCATGAAAATGTGAACAATATCTTGAATTCTTGGGGTGTTAAAAGCATTGTAAAAGTGTAAAAAGTCCTCCTCCCTTTCTAGTGTTGTAATCATTCAATAAAGGTGTGAGGCTTGTAAGGGTTATCTCCTAAACCCGGTAAAAGGAGAAAGAGCTGTAAAAAGGTGGTTGGTCTTTGCCCTTTGAAGGAAGACCATTAGTGGATGCCGGTGACCTCGATAGAGAAGGAATCCGAAGTTGATATACGTCACAACGACCGAACCACTATAAATTTTGGTGTGCTCTTTTCATTCTACTTTTCATTACTGCCATTACTTTCTAAGTTAATTGCTAGTTCATTTACTTTAAAGTCAAACACCTTTTGAGATTGCTAGTTCATGTCATCACTCATGTGATTGGCTTGCAGGGCATCTATGACTAGTAATGCAGGCGGTGGTATCGCTAGTACCTCGAAAACCTGAGGATTTAAATTTTTTGCTTAATTTTTGAAGTCATTTAAGGCATATAAATACTCCACTCATTCTTGCTTGAAATAGCAAAGAAAAGAGTAGAAAGAAAAAAGAATTCTTGAGAAAAAAAAATGTGTAATCTCTCTTAAATTGTTGAGTCTCTTCCTCCTAGAGTTTAGAAGTCTTCTAAGGTAATTGATCTTCTCCCATTAAAAATAAGATCTGTAGTGAAAGCTGATGGCCTCAAGTAAAGAGGAATCGGGAGTGGACGTAGGTTAGGACGACTGAACCACTATAGTTGCTCACTACTTTTACTTACATTCCAAGTTAAATGTATTTCTAATATAGGTTTAATCGAACAAGTTTTCAAATTGGTTCAATTTTTCGAAACCCCCCCCCCCCCTCCCCCTTTTAGTGTCTTTATAGTTCTAACACTTATTAGTCCATAACCTCATTAATTGATTTTATCATCAAAATCTAGGATTCAACAATCTCCCTAGTTTTGATGATGACAACCAATTGATGATAGAATTTTAACTAAACTCCCCCCGTCTATATACTATTTTGAAATATAACAAACTTGAATTAAAAAAAGAATGATAACCTTTTATTGTTAGTCTTTAAATTCAAGTCGAAACAACATCATCATCATAAGTTGAAATATTATGAGTTGAAACATCATAATTTTTTCATATCATCAAAGAGTACAGTCGACTTCTCCCCCTTTGTCATTAACAAAAAGAAGAAATGTATAAGTCTTTACTTGCTTTTGAAATATGCAAGCTATTACTTCTCTCCCCCCCTTTGTCATCATTAAAAAAAAGAGAAGTATATTATAGATTCATTATGTTATTTCTCTTCATTTACATTAATATGTCAGTCATAATATGAAAGATATTAATATCAAAAGTAAAAGATCAATTTGATGATGGGGTATTATAAGTTATGAATACAAAAGAATCATATGAAATAAATAAATCTCAAGTTATGAATACTGAAGGTCATGATTCATTTTGATAAATCTCTTCTTTAGTAAATAACAAAAAGAAATCTTAGGAGATCAAATAGTAAAAGATTTTAAATATGTATATGTATGACATGATATAATAGGAGACCGAATCAAACCCTCTCTCTCGATAATATTAAGTCAGTAAACGTAAGGTGATTAAATTGACCCATATGGCCTTCTATCGTTATAAGGAGAAATCGATTCCTGACGTAGGTTGAGTTGGTTGATCCCTCGAGGCTTACCTATATTTCGATTTGAGATCTTACCTACGATATAAAGATATCATTAATGACCTGAGGATGTGGTATGCTTGGTCGAGTCCCTCGAGGGCATATCATCAAATCAGACTCATCTTGTAACGATAATGATGATTTAACCAAACATCATGGTTAGTCAGATCTCTCGAGGCCATGATGGTTTAGAGGTCAAAAAGGATGAGAATCACAAAGAGTTATGATCGGTAAGAGTTGGCTATATTTTTGGGTTTAGTGTGATTTGTCGAGTCCCTCGAGGTTTCACTAAGATGTCGATTGGATCTTGATCCCCACTAGAGATCTGTCAGGGGGTCTCTGATTCACATATCGAGGGAGTTGTGTGATTCGCGAGAAAATAGTGGGAGTAGATTAAGATAGAAGTCCATATCTTGATTGTTTGTTTTTTGCAAAACTTGCATGTTATTTATTTCTACATCTTTATTTTCAAAAAAATGTCACTTTCTAATCCCTTATGTTGCATACTTGGTGTAAACCGCCTAACTAGTCTAAATTATATGGATTAGCTCTACAACCTAAGAACCATTCTAAAGGCAAAGAAAATTGTAAACGTCCATGATATAGTGATGCATACACCCGAAGAAGGGGCAAGCGAGAATGAGATCACTCGTTATGTGAAGTATATAGATGACTCCACTCTCGCTCAGTATTACAAGTTGGGCTCCATGACTCCCGAGTTACAAAGGCAACATAAAAAGATGGATGCCAGATCCATTCTCCTACATCTCCATAAATTATTTGAGGAATAGGGAAGAACTTAGTGATATGAGATATCCAAGAGTCTCTTCCATGTTAGGATGATTGAGGGGACATCGATTCAGAATTATGTTTTTAAGATGATTGAGTGGATAGAGAAGATCATGAGTTTAGGAATAGTCTTAGAGGATAACCTGTATGTGGATCTAATGCTTTAGTCGCTACTAGATTTCTTTTCTCAGTTCATCATGAATTTTAATATGAACAAGCTTGAGGTGACTCTCCTTGAGCTCCTCAATATATTGAGAGAAGCTGAGGGCACCATCAAGAAAGAGAAGCTAGTTCTTTATACTAGTGAGATCAGAAAGAAAAAGAAGACAGAGAAGTCCCTTAAGAAGGGCAAGGGCAAACTGGGTAAAGTAAAGATTGCTAAGAAGGACCCGATAAAGGACAAAAGTCAGTACTTTCGCTGTAACAAAGATGGGCATTGGAAGAGGAATTGCAAAAAGTATCTTGTAGAGAAGGCATAAAAGAAGCTTAGAAAAGCTTCAGGTGTATTCATGATTGGTCTCAATTTGTTATATTCTTATAATAACATATGGGTATTTGATACTGATCATGCTTATCACATCTATAATTCATTACAAGTTCTAGCAAGACCTAGGAGATTGGCTAGAGGCAAGATGGATCTCAAGATGGGCAATAGAGGAAAAGTTACTATAGTGGTTGTTGGCGAGGTCACCCTACATATACCTAGCGGAGCTACTATTACATTGAATGCATGTTACTTTGTTCCTTCTATTATCAAAATATTATTTCTATTTCATGCTTAATAGTTAGTGGATATAAATTAGTTCTTGAGAATAATGGTTATTCAATAATATTTGATGATAAGTTCATCATTAGAGGAACATTACATAATAGTTTATTTATATTAGATATTGCTACACATATCATGAATGTAAGTGTGTCTAAGAGAATATAAGATAAGGTGAATAGTATATATCTGTGGTATTGTAAGCTGTCATATTCATGAGGGAAGGATTCAGAAGTTGCTGAAGAATGGATACCTAGATTCATTTGAATATGAGTCATATGTAACTTACAAGCCTTGCCTTCGTTGAAAGTTGACCATCTCTCCATTTAGTGGAACCGGAGAGAGAGCTACTGAGTTGTTGGAACTTATACATAGTGATGTATATGGTCCCATGTTGACTCAAGCCATAGGAGGTTATTCTTAATTTATTACATTCACTGATGACTTCTCTAGGTATGGACATGTGTACTTGATGAAGTACAAGTCCAAGACTTTCGAGAAATTCAAAGAATATAAGAATGAGGTAGAGAATTAGACTGGAAAGAGTTTCAAAACTCTTCAATCAGATCAAGGAGGTGAGTACTTGAGTACAAAGTTCACTTAGTTCTTCAAGGATCATGAGATTATATTCCAATAGGCATCTCATTATACACCTCAGCTTAATAGTATCTCAAAAAGGAGGAATGGTATACTATTAAACATGATGTGACTTATGATAAGTTTTGCTGACCTACTCGTCTTATTCTTTGGATACGCCCTAAAGTCCACAGCTTACTTTCTGAACAGTTTATTCTTTGGATACGCCCTAAAGTCCACAGCTTACTTTCTGAACAGAGTTTCAATTAAGTCGGTAGTGTCTACATCATATAAGATATAGGAAGGGAAGAATCATGATCTTTAGGTTGTTAAGATTTGGGGTTGCCCTACTCATATTGGGAGACAACCCTGATAAATTGAAATCCAAGATGGAGCAGTATAAGTTCATGGGATATCCCAAGGAATCTTGTAGGTATTATTTATATCACCTCGAGGTTGGAGAACCTAGCTCAAGCACCATTCTACAACTCGAGTTTGTTTAGGTACTTAGCACACAAGTTCTGATTTTGCATAGGTCCAATAGAGTACCCCATTCTCCTGAAAGATATGTGAGACATATAAGATGAGAGGATATTGATCCTTAGACCTACGAGGAGGCTATTACGAGTATAGACTTTGGGAAATGGTGAGAAGCCATAAATTCTATGCTAGTCATAAGTGTCATGCAAGCCAATCACGTGAGTGATGGCATGTGTGACATGACATACACTCTTTTTGCTTAATATTATTATGATATTTTCTCACTTATATTGCTTGATGCATAAATATATTGTGATGTTTATGGATATGTGTAATGAGAATCAGATCATAATGAAATCACAATAATGATACTGATTCATCTTTAAACACAGACCCTAAATAATCCTGAACATAGGTTACTTGAGAGAGAAATCAAGATAACTGGACAAGCTGGTGTGTTGTATACCCATCTATATGTTAGAGGCATCTAGTCTTATAGTTGTGTTTAATCTCGGATTTTGATGATGAAACTAATTGATTATATTTAGATGTTTAACTGCATTTTGAGTGATGCAGGTCTACTCGATCAGGATTAGACAGTTGACGCAGGAGGAATTGACGTTGCGCCGGAGGAGATCACGTTAGGATATTGGACGGTAGAACGCTTCGGACGTCGGGCATCGAGCCAAGGAGAGCGGAATTGCACCAAGGATATCGGGGTTGCGGAGGTCAACCACCGATTGGGCAACAACCCGCAAGAGTGGACGATGCACTGAAGAATCGGACGAAGCGCCAACCAATGACGTGCCGGGCAACAGTATGTTAATTCGCGTTGTAATAATTGTCTAGATCGGAGTAGAGTTTTGGCTTGTGTGTGCAGGATTAACTACGATAACGATGAAGAAATAAAGCGAAACAAAGTGTCGGAGTCAAGCGCGAAGGATTCGTTGGGAGTTCGAGAGTTCGACGGAAGTCCGAATGTTCGTCGGGAATGTTGTCAGAACTAGCCGAGAATGAGTAGGGAGCTTGCCGATGGGTTTTCGGAAGCTCGCCGGAAAGTTCGTCGGAAGTTCACGGAGCTCACCGAGAAAGATCATAGCTTGCCGAAGAAGCTCGTCGGAACTCGCCAAGATCAAATCGTGAAGTCTCGAAGCTTGCCGGGAGTCCGCAGAATGGCTTCCGAGAGTTTATCGAAAGACCGCCGGAAGTTCACCGGAAGAAGTCTTTACTTGCAGACTTTGTAATAGCTTAGGAAATGTTTTTAAATTCGTAATTAGCATGTTAATTAGGGTTAGGATTAGGTGTTAATCTTATAACCCATGTAGGGGCCAATTGGGCCCGAGTTCGGACTGGTTTGGGCCAAGTTTGGAGCCCAACCAGTGAGCTGAGAAAGCCAGGCGGTGGCACCGCCCAGCACCCGAGAGCCAGGCGGTGGCACCGCCGGTCTGGGTGGTGGCACCACCCAGCACCCGAGAGCTTGGCGGTGGCACCGCCCAGTACACTGTCAGTGTCACAACTGACAGGCGGTGGCACCGCTAGCTTCGGGAACCGAAGAGAATTCAAATTTTGGAGCCCAAATTTGAATCCTCTTGAGGCCTATAAATACCCCTCTATTCTCAGCTGAGAGAATAACCTTTTGAGAAGCTAGAAGTTGAGAAAATCTTTAGGAAAAGTCTTGTTTTCAATAGCTTGAGTGTTCACCTCCTTTCTTTTCATTGAAATCTTTGTAAAAGGGTGAACCACTTGTAAGAGGTTGTAAGAGGGGTGTAAGAAGGAGGTTGATCTTCGCCTAGTAAAGGAAGATCGTTAGTGGATGCCGGTGGCCTCGACAGAAGAGGAATCGAAGGAGTGGATGTAGGTCACGATTGACCGAACCACTATAAACTACCGTCTTCTCTGGTTTGCATTTACTTCCTGCTATTACCTTACTGCAAACCCCTTCAATAGCTTACTGCCTTCAATACTTTTCCCTATGCTTTCAATCTAACCATATTTTCGGAATCGGTTTTCAACATACAAAGAAATTTTATAAATCGACGTAGTTTTTACTGCTGCACTAATTCACCCCCCCCCTCTTAGTGCCGCTCCGATCCTAACAATTGGTATCAGAGCCCAGTTTTTCTCATTTCGGATTTTCACCCGAGAGAAATGGCTCTTCATGACTTTCAAGAGGGCTTTTCGGTTTTTCGTCCACCGTTGTTTAATGGATTGGACTACACTTATTGGAAAACTCGAATGAGAGTTTTCTTGATTTCTATGAACTTGGATTTATGGAATATTGTTGAAAACTGTTTTCAACTTCCTTCTAAACCGATGAACGAATGGTCGGATTTGGAAAAGAAGTATTTTTCTTTAAACGCAAAGGCTATGAATGCCTTATTTTGCGCTTTGGACAAAAATGAGTTCAATCGGATTTCTACGTGCGAAACGGCTTTTGATATTTGGCGAACACTTGAAATCACGCACGAGGGAACTAGTAGAGTCAAAAACTCGAAAGTTAACATTTTATTGCATGATTTTGAACTTTTTCGAATGCAACTAAGCGAGACTATAGGCGACATATACACCCGTTTCACGGATGTCGTCAATAATCTAAGAGTTCTTGGTAAATCTTTTTCGAATTTTGATCTCGTAAGTAAGATCTTAAGATCCCTTCCAAAAAGGTGGGATCCTAAAATAACCGCAATACAAGAGACAAAAAATTTAAATGATTTTCCATTAGAAGAATTAATCGGGTCACTAATGACCTATGAAATGACACTTTTGGAACATTTTGAACCCGATGAGCACTTGAACCACCTTCCAAAGAATAGGAAGGATTTGGAACTCCGGACAAATGAATACCACTTGAGCGATGACTCAAGTGATGAGGACAATGATGAACTTGAACTTCGAACACTAAATCTTAATAAGTTCATTAAACAAAAATCTAAAATAAACAATGAACTTGAATGGAGGAAGAAGCCAAAGAAGAGGAAGGCAACCAAGGATGAATCAAGAACTTCCAAAGGTGAAACGACGAATTGGGCTTTGACGGGCTTCGACTACAAGGTAAGTAACTCAACTCCCTTAATTTATTTTGAAATTACGTGATGCTTTTTATGATGCATTTTCCTCTTTTATTAGTTTAGAATTAATTTTCTTGAAAATTGCATGTCTAATAATTTAATAATGAAAATGTAAAAATTAGGAATCATGCTTATGATTCTAGTAATTTTAAAAATAATCATGAAAATTGCATGTTTATGATAAACAAAATAATTTTGATTAAAAATGCCTTATAAAATTATGCTATATGTGGTTAAGAAGTAATAATGTGTTTCATGTTGATTTCCATTGTTATTTCTCGATTTTGATTAAATGAAATCATGTTTGATTTGAAGTAATGCATAATGATGTAATGAAAATATTAAATATTTTAATACCATGATTGCGATTTTATGCATGAGATTTTAAAGTTATACATGATAATTTTTGTGATTTATGAATTATTGATATTTGCCGTAATGAAAGCTCTTTTTTGGTTTAAATGATGATAAATGTTTTTCAAGAAGAAATAATGTGTATTTTGATGATTTCCAATTTTGATTGAAACCATGCTTGATGTCTTAATGAAAATATAAAGAAGTTTGATATCATGCTTAATGATGATGTATGGATCTTGTATCAAAAACTAAGCTTGAAAAGTTAGATTCACCTAAAAAGAAAAATGCATGACTACAACAAACAAAATGATCTTGATGGAAAATACTTTATGAAATCAATTTCGATGATGCATAATGATGTAATTATGTAATGAAAATATTAAATATTTTGAAACCATGTCTTGATGTCATGCATAATAGATTTCGAAATTATGCATGATGATTCTTGAGACTTATGGATTATCGATTTTTACGGTAATGAAAATGGCTTTTTCGGTTTTTGAACATTGATGCATATTTTTTATTTGGCATAAATGAAATAAATCACATGAATAGAAATACTTTAAAAGGAAAATATATTATCATGGGAATTAAAATCATGAATCTATTTGTATCACTTTTGTGAATCTCTTGAAAATGATCTTGATTTGATGATTTAAATTTAAATGAGCTTTATCTTGATTTCTCAAAATTTGTAAATTGAGATTTCTTATGCTTAAGTCAAGATTTTATATGCTTGAATTGAAATCTTTTTCTCCTAAGGTTCTTTTACTAAAGAGAATATCTTTTTCGAAATTCATGACTTAAAATTTCTTTTGAATATCTTTTATTATTTGATCTCCTAAAATTTTCTTTTGATTATTTAAGAGGAGGTTTTTCAAAAGAAATCATGCCTTTTGGTATACACATATTCTAATCCTTCATGATATGATTTTTATGCAAAATATTCATGAAAATATTCATCTCATCACCCAATTAATTCTTCTTGATATTCCTAATGTGATGAATGAAATTATGAATGAAATACAAATGAGAAGTTAATTATCATGCATGATAGGATGTAATGAATATTGACATTTAGATACTATCATTTGAAAAAGTTATGATCATACATGGCAAGATGCAATTTGACAGATTAATACCATGATGATTTGAAATGTTTATGATTTGAAATGATGCATATGCTTTTTATTATGATGATGTATGTGATGTATTGCATATGCTGTGTATCATGAATGCTTTAAATGATAAATGTTTGGTACCAACAATCATGAAGAGATTAATACTTAAAATGTTGATTTAATGTTCGGTATCATGAATACTTTATTATCATACATGAAAATAGTGATAAATATTTTGAAAATAAATGTTTGAATCATGTTAGATGATTTTATATTTTGTGCATGATGAGTTATAGTGATGATTGAAATAATATG
Source organism: Musa balbisiana (assembly GCA_004837865.1). Taxonomy (NCBI): domain Eukaryota; kingdom Viridiplantae; phylum Streptophyta; class Magnoliopsida; order Zingiberales; family Musaceae; genus Musa; species Musa balbisiana. The sequence goes on from CM017197.1 coordinate 19,045,302, forward strand.
AATGATAAAACATGAGATTGTCTATAATGCAAATTTATTGATCTCATGATGTGTAAACTGAAATAATAATTGGAATATTGATGTAATTATAAATGATGATTTGATAATATGCATGAAATACTCTTGATATTATTTTGATGCATACAAATGAAAAGTTTTGATCATGCATGGTAGGATATAAGTTGACAAGTTGATACCATCATGATATGAAACATTTATGATTTACAATGATGCATGCAATACTTGTGCTTTCTAATTATGATGTGATGTATTGCATATGATGTAAATCATGATTTAAAATACTATGAGTTGTTGCTAAAATGATGTATTAGAAATGTTGATTTAATGTTTTGTGTCATGAATACTCTAAATGATGAATGTTTGGTATCATGATCAAAATGTTTATAAATAGTTAAAAATTTTAGTATCATGTATGATATCCTCATAATGTTAATCGATTTATTCAATATCATGCATGAATGAAATATAAGGTTTTTGAAAATGTGCATATTCTAATTTGAAAATATAATGATGCACAAATAAGATTGATACTTACCTTTGTCATAATTGATGTAAAGGGTCTTCCCTTCCTTTTGACAATGACAAAGGGGGAGATAGCTAGTTTGCACAAGTCAAGAAGATGCAAAAACTTGATTACTAGCTTGCCTATCTTAAGTAGCAAAGATTGCTAACTTGCTTATTTCAAGAAGCAAAAATTATCTTCTTGAACATCACTATCTTGCCTATCTCAATAAGCAAAACATGCTAACGTGCATATCTAGCAAACTTGTATATTTTAAGAAGCAAGGGTTGCTTTCTTGAACATCTCAAAACTGCTAGCTTGCATGTTCTAAAAATATTGTAAAATTTGCTAGCTTGTATGTAGTAAAACTTGCATATCATAAAAGTTGCTAGCTTGTAGAGAAGCAAAGAATTGCTATCTCAAAAGAAGCAAAAATTGTAAAACTTAGAAAACTTGCAATATAATTACTCTTGCCATGCTTTGTATAAAAAAATAGGTTGATATCCTTAAAAGCATCGCATTAAATTTTTTAGTATCGCAATGTATTAAAATAGGTTGCCATGCTTTAGTATTGCAAATTGAAATTTTTGAGACTATTATCATATCATGTTTAACAATTGATGTCTTTCATGACATGATTTCTTTGCATTTTTGTCTTGTATGTATCATGTGATGTGATGATTGAAATATTGATTGATGCAAATTTATAATTTATGTAAAAGTCTAAATCATTGGTTCCTCTCCTTCTTTTCGGCAATGACATAGGGGGAGAAAGATTGCTAGCTCAAGGCAAATGCTGGCTAGCTTGTACTCTTCCCTACTTTTCGACAAAAACAAAGGAGAGAAAGCTTTTGCTAGTTAGAACATGCAAAGAAAAGCAAAGTGCAATCTTGCACAAGAAGCAAGTGTTGAATTGCCATAATTGAACTTAAGAATTTTACTATGCTTTTGTGCTTATATGTTGTGATGAAAATCTAGCTTCACGTTACAAAAACTTGAATATCTTTTAAAATAGCTAGAGCTACTTCTCCTTTTTGTTGATGACATAGGGGGAGAAGTATATTGATGACTTCATGCATTGAATTGAATATTTTATATATTTGCATAATGGTTTAAATGTTTTTCATAATATGTGATGAATGTTGCTTGGATTTGGGATAATCCAAGTGTTCTATCAATGGCATATTGATAGGGGGAGTTTGTTTAAACTCCGGGGAGTTAAGGTTAACTCCGGTAGTCATCAATTAGTTGTCATCATCAAAAAGGGGGAGATTGTTGAATCTCGGATTTTGATGATGAAACTAATTGATTGTGTTTAGATGTTTAACTGCATTTTGAGTGATGCAGGTCTACTCGATCAGGATTAGACAGTTGACGCAGGAGGAATTGACGTTGCGCCGGAGGAGATCACGTTAGGATATTGGACGGTAGAACGCTTCGGACGTCGGGCATCGGGCCAAGGAGAGCGGAATTGCACCAAGGATATCGGGGTTGCGGAGGTCAACCGCCGATTGGGCAATAACCCGCAAGAGTGGACGATGCACTGAAGAATCGGACGAAGCACCAACCAATGACGTGCCGGGCAACAGAATGTCAATTCGCGTTGTAATAATTGTCTAGATCGGAGTAGAGTTTTGGCTTGTGTGTGCAGGATTAACTATGATAACGATGAAGACATAAAGCGAAACAAAGTGTCAGAGTCAAGTGCGAAGGATTTGTTGGGAGTTCGAGAGTTCGACGGAAGTCCGAATGTTCGTCGGGAATGCTGTCGGAACTAGCCGAGAATGAGTAGGGAGCTTGCCGATGGGTTTTCGGAAGCTCGCCGGAAGGTTCATCGGAAGTTCGCGGAGCTCACCGAGAAAGATCATAGCTTGCCGAAGAAGCTCGTCGGAACTCGCCAAGATCAAATCGTGAAGTCTCGGAGCTTGCCGGGAGTCCGTAGAATGGTTTCCGAGAGTTTATCGGAAGACCGCCGGAAGTTCACCGAAAGAAGTCTTGACTTGCGAACTTTGTAATAGCTTAGGAAATGTCTTTAAATTCGTAGTTAGCATGTTAATTAGGGTTAGGATTAGGTATTAATCTTATAACCCATGTAGGGGCCAATTGGGCCCGAGTTCGGACTGGTTTGGGCCAAGTTTGGAGCCCAACCAGTGAGCTGAGAAAGCCAAGCGGTGGCACCGCCGGTCTGGGCGGTGGCACCGCTGGACTGGGCGGTGGCACCGCCCAGTACACTGTCAGTGTCACCGCCACTGACAGGCGGTGGCACCGCTAGCTTCGGGAACCGAAGAGAATTCAAATTTTGGAGCCCAAATTTGAATCCTCTTGAGGCCTATAAATACCCCTCTATTCTCAGCTGAGAGAACAACCTTTTGAGAAGCTAGAAGTTGAGAAAATCTTTAGGAAAAGTCTTGTTTTCAATAGCTTGAGTGTTCACCTCCTTTCTTTTCATTGAAATCTTTGTAAAAGAGTGAACCACTTGTAAGAGGTTGTAAGAGGGGTGTAAGAAGGAGGTTGATCTTCGCCTAGTAAAGGAAGATCGTTAGTGGATGCCGGTGGCCTCGACGGAAGAGGAATCGGAGGAGTGGATGTAGGTCACGATTGACCGAACCACTATAAACTACCGTCTTCTCTGGTTTGCATTTACTTCCTGCTATTACCTTACTGCAAACCCCTTTAATAGCTTGCTGCCTTCAATACTTTTCCCTACGCTTTCAATCTAACCATATTTCCGGAATCGGTTTTCAACATACAAAGAAATTTTATAAATCGACGTAGTTTTTACCGCTGCACTAATTCACCCCCCCTCTTAGTGCCGCTCCGATCCTAACAAGTTGTACGTGTGGGGACACTAGGGCAATAGTGCAGGTACTTATTGGAGAATGAGTTTACTGATTGATCCGCTCACAGAATGTTGGATATGTTAGGATCAAGAGCGGCACTAAGAGGGGGGGGGGTGAATTAGTACAGCGAAAAACTTTCGTTATTTCAAAAAACTTGTTTTGACTAAAACTGATTCCAACGAGAATGGTTTCGATTCAATCCGTTCCGAAAGAAATTTGAACTTAAAACCTTTCGTGAAAGTGCAAGAGAAGACTAAGGTGATTTGCAGCAATGTAAATTGCATAAATAAAAAGCATCAGTTTCGTAAGTCTTTGTACGATTAAAGCCAATCTATGTGAAAGCATATGTAGATGTAGTTAAAGCACAGTAAGGAGGTGATGCAGTTTGCTATAAAAGAAAGTTACTCAAAGTAAATGCAAACCGAGTTTTAGAGTGGTTCGGTCAATGTGACCTACATCCACTTTCGGATTCCTCCTCCGACGAGGTCACCGGAATCCACTAGAGGCCTTCCTTCAATAGGCGAAGGCCAACCACCTTTTACAGCTTTTCTCCTTTTGCCGAATTTAGGAGACAACCCTTACAAGTCTCACTCCTCTTTCTTGGATGGTTACAAGGCTAAGAGATGGAGGAGAACTCTAACTTTTATAACACTTTAAGGCTCAAGAACTTAAGATTGTGCCAATAGGTTTCGTTCCCTTTCATGTAGGAAAGGGTGGGATTTTTATAGGCCCCAATGGCTTCAAAAATGAAACCAAAAAGTGTCTAATCCTAGATTTTTGGAGTCCTGGCGATACCACCGCCTGGCACCTAACACTAGGCGGTACTACACCTGACAGAGCTTGGAGACCAAGCTCTGGCGGTACCACCACTGGCTGCAATAATTGCTAGTGGTACCATTGCCCAGAATTCCTGGGAGGGCACTACTTTCCAAGTGCTGCCACCGTCAGCAAACTTTCCAAGGTCCCGATTGGGCCTTGAATCCAGCCCAACTTAGGGCCCAGTTGGCCCCTAATTAAGTTAGTGGGATTACCTCCTAATTCTAACTTAATTTACACTCTGACTACGATATTTAGATATGATTAATGCACTTCTTGTTCCGGTGTGTCAATTGCTCTTCCGGCGAGCTTCCGACGAACATCCGACGAACTCTTAGCAATGCTCCAGCGGACTCCCGGCAAGCTCCTAGACTTTGCGATGACCTTCTTGGCAAGTTCCGACAAGCTTCTATGGTAACTTCCGATGAACGTCCGGACTTCCGTTGAACTCTCGAACTCCCAATGTGATCTCGATCTTGACTCCGGCACAATACCTACTTTATGTCTTATTGCCATCGTAGTTAATCCTGCACACTTTTCTCAACATATAGATTAGATCAAATAAATTACAATTGACTTCATCATCAAAATCTGAGATTTAACAGGATGGTTGATGGTACCTCATTATTAGACAATGCTTCCGTCATCCCAGTGGTGTACCTGACCCTTAGACTTGAGACATTAAGGATGTTTTGTATGAGTATTATACTCTTTAATACCATATTTATAGGTTTGAAAGTTCTAGATCTAGCATAGTTGGTCATTGGGAGTGATAACCAACCTTACGAGGGCTATTAAGTATTGATAGAGGATCATCTGTTTGTTATCATGAGAGGAATATCTCATATGTTCTTGCTCAGGCAAATCTTTGGCTAAGGTCATTTGGATTAAGAGAGAAAGAGTTCTCCAAGAGAATCTGATTAAAGCGAGACTCAAGGAGAAACTGTATGGGCCTGACAGCACCATGCCTAGTGTATGGTTTCAATAATATTAGATGGATAAGAGACTATAGGTATATGGTAACTAAGGGTAGATAAGTCCAAAGGATTGAATTCTCTTGTATCATGTGAGGGTTATAATGTAGTGGCATAATACATCTACAATCGATGAGTTAAATGAATTATTATGAAGATAATACTTCATTGAGCCAAAAGGAGTTCTAACAAGTATACTTCAAGGCCAACTCGATATTGGGCCTAGAGGGTCATACACATATGGTAGGTGTTGCGATGAGCAAAGGTTAGAATATGAGATATCCGTCGGAGCCCCTACCTTATTGGATATTCAGTAAGCCCATAAATTATTGGATCTCATAGATGAGATCTAATAAGAGCTAATAAGAGATTATTGGGTAAAGATCAACTAATCTAAGAGGCCTGGGTAATTAGATAGTGATTTAATACCTAATAGGGTAGGATCCATTAGGGTTAAGTTGATATAGGACATCTATAAATAAGAGGGAACCAAAGGGCCATAGGTTGGGCCTTCTTAGTTGCCACATCCTATTCTCCTCTCCCCTTCTCCTCCTCGACAACAGGTATGGAGATTTGAGTAACGATTTAAGGAGAGTCTTCGTAGCCCCTACCATGTGGATCACCACTAGAGTGGAAGACATTTGACTCTTTCATTTTCTCTCATAGATTTATAAGATTTCAGAGATATACGATCTCCCTAAGTAACACAACTATCTTACGTGGTTTTTTTTAGTTTTATCGATTTTTGCGCACCAATCTTCATACGACCTCAAACACTTTTTGGAAAATCTAGGATTTTTATTTTTTGTTCTTCCACTGCATATGTGATGTCGCTCCTAGATTTTCCTATAGTGGTATTAGAGCCAGGTTGTTCATGCAAAAAATTGGTTTTGAACCGTGATGTATGTGTACTTGTGATTATTATTATTAGGGCCTACGAGCTTTCATTTTATTTCTCATTTATTATTGAGCATGCATGTCTATAATTAAGTTGTAATCACACGATGAGGCACAGTAAGAGTGTAGAAGCGATAACAGAACCCACGAGGCCGAGACGGATGATCCGATGCATGTAGATGCGTTGAGATGCCGACAGAACCGATGAGAACAAGATGGACGTTCACAAGACATAGAGATGCACCACTGCACATAGATCTTAATGTGAGTGATTAGTCCCACTAACTTGGGCTTTATCATATTAGGTTGTGGTCCATGGTCATCTGGTGTGATTTCTCATGTGATGTGTGATTACTTGTACACTTACTAGATATATATATATATTTGCATGCGATGTAGATATATATTAAATATGTATCTATGTGGCATGTCATATTAGGAGACCAGATCAAAATCCTATCTCTCAATAATATTATGTAGGTAAACGTGAGGCAATTAGATCAACCCACATGGCCTTCCATTGTTATAGGTAGGGACCGATTCCCGATGTAGGTTGAGTTGGTCGAGTCCATCGAGACTCACCTATATCGTGACTCGCTATCTTGTCTATGACATAGAGATATCACTAGTGACTTGAGGACATAATATGTTTAGTGGAGTCCCTCGAGGGTATATCATCGAATCAGACTCATCTTATAACGATGGTGTTGACTTAATCAAGTATCATGGTTAGTCGAGTTCCTCGAGACCATGGTGATTCGGAGGCCGAATAGGACAGGAATCACAAGGAGTTGTGATCGGCAAGAATCGCCTACCTTTTGGGCTTAATGTGATTGGTCGAATCCTTTGATATTACACTAAAACGCTGATTGGATCCTGATCCCCACTAAAAGTCTATTAAAGGCTTCCGTTTCACGTTCTGAGGATGTCGCGTGACTCACCAGAAAAATAGCGGGAGTAAACTAAGATAGAAGTTCATATCTTATTTGTTTATTTTTCTACAAAATATGCATGTTATTTATTTCTGCTACATCTTTATTTTTTAAAAAATATTACTTTCAAATCCCTTATATGGCATACTTGATGTCAACCATCTCACTGGTTCGAATTATATAGATTGGCTTCATAACTTAAGAATTATTCTCGCGATGGAGAAAATCGCGTACGTCCTTGATACAATGATGCCTACGCCCGAGGAAGGGGCAAGCAAGGATGAGATTATTTGCTACGTAAAATATATAAATGACTCTACTCTTACTCAGTATTACATGTTGGGCTCCATGACTCCTGAGTTACGGAGACAGCATGAAAAGATGGATGCTAGATCCATTCTCTTACATGTCCGTAAACTATTTGAGGAACAGAGAAGGACTTAGTGATTTGAGATATCCAAGAGCCTCTTCCGCCCTAGGATGACTAAGGGTACACCGATTCAGAACCATGTCTTAAAAATGATTGAGTGGATAGAGAAACTCACAGGTCTACGAATGGTCCTAGAGGATAACCTGTGTGTGGATCTTGTGCTTTAGTCCCTACCAGATTCTTTTTCATAGTTCATAATAAATTTTAATATGAATAAGCTTGAGGTGACTCTCCCTGAGCTCCTCAATATATTCAGGGAGGCAAAGAGCACTACCAAGAAAGAGAAGCCATTTCTCTATACTAGTGAGACCAGAAAGAAAAGGAAAGCAGAAAAGTCCCTTAAGAAGGGTAAGAGCAAGGGTAGACTAGGTAAAACAAAGGTTGCTAAGAAAAACCCGATAAAGGACAAAGGCCAGTGCTTCCACACGTGGTAAAGATGTGTTAGTCATAGGTGCCCTACAAGCCAATCACGTGAGTGATGGCACGTGTGACTTGACATGTAGTCTTTTTGCTTATTATATTATTTGACATTTTATCACTTTGTATTAACTATTGTTTGAATATATTATGATGTCCATGGATCTGTGTAATGGGAATCAGATCATGATGAGATCACGATAATGAGATCGATTCGCCTTTAAACACAGATCCTAAATAATCCCGGTCATAGGTTACTCAAGAGGGACATCGAGATAACCGGACAGACTGGTGTGTTGTATACCCATCCATATGAAGGATACAGCTAGTCTCATAGCTGCTTATGTGGGAACACTAGGGATACAATATAGGTGCTCATTGGGGAATGAATTCATTGATTGATCCGCTTATGGAATATTGGATGGTTGATGATGCCTTATTGTCAGATAGCGATTTCGTAGTCCTAGTGGTGTATTTAGTCCTTCGACTTGAGACACCAAGGATGTCCTATATGAGTGCTCCACTCTTTGATACCGGACTTATATGCTTAGATGTCCCAAATCTAGCATAGTCGGTCATTGGGAGTGACAGTCAACCTTACAAGGGCTATTGAGTGTCGATAGAGGATCATCCACTCTCGGTATCATGAGAGAAATATCTCATGTGTTCTTGCTCATGTAAATCCCTAGCCAGGGTTATTCGGATTGAGAGAGAAAGAATTCTCCGGGAGAATCCGATTAGAGTAAGACTCGAGTAGAAACTGTATGGGTCTGATAGCACCATACCCGATATACGGTCTATGGGATATTAGATGGATGAGGGAGTATAGGTATATTGTAACTAAGGATAAATAGATCCAATGGATTGGATTTCCCTGTATCGTTTGGGGACTACGGCGTAGTGGCCTAGTACGTCCACAATCGATGAGTCGAGTGAATCATTATAGCAATAATAATTCACTAAACTAGAAGGAGTTCTAATAAGTATGACTCACGACCAGCTTGATATTGGGCATAGAGGGTCAGACACATGGAAGGCATTGCGATGAGTAGAGGTTCGGATATAAGATATTTGTCGGAGCCCCTATATTATTAGATATCCAATAAGCCTCTAAATTATTGGATCTCATGGATGAGATTCAATAAGAGCCCATGAGAGATTATTAGGTAAAGATCCACTAATCTAAGAGACTTGGATAGTTGGATAGAGATTCAATACCCAATAGGGGAGGATCCATTAGTGTTAAGTTGACAGGAGACCTCTATAAATAAGAGGAATTCAGTGATTCATAGGCTAGAGCCTTTTGCTTGCCTCTCCTATTCTCCTCCCCCTCTCCACCTCAAAGCAGGCTTGGAACGTGGAGGAACATCGTCGTAGCCCTGTTGTGTGGATCACCACTAGAGAGGAGAGCGCTTGACCTCCTTCACCCTCTCCTAGAGGTCTGTATGGACTCAATGATATACGATCTCCCTAGGTAACACAATCTATCTCACACGTGATTTTCTATTTCATGGATTTTGTGCACCAATCTTCGTACGATAACGAACATATCTTTGGGAATTGAGGATTTTTATTTTTTTGTTCTTCCACTACACATGTGGTGTCGCCACCATAGATTTCCCAATAAGATGGGCACTAAAAGAGAAACTATAAAAAATACTTTGCAGAGAGGGCGAAATAGAAGCTTGGAGAAGCTTCAGGTACATTCATGATCAATCTCCATTTGTCAGACTCTTATGATAACACATGGGTATTGGATACTGGTAGTACTTATCATATTTGTAATTCGTTGTAGGTTCTAGTAAGACCTAAGAGATTGGCGAGAGGTGAGATGGACCTCAAGATGTGCACTAGAGCAAAAGTTGTTGCAATAGCTATCGGTGAGGTCACCCTACTTTTACTTGGTGGAGCTATTATTGCATTAGATGCATGCTATTTTGTTCCTTCTATTATCAAAAATATTATTTTCATTTCATGTTTGATAGTTAGTGGATATAAATTATTTTTTGAGAACAATGGTTGTTCGATATTATTAGATGATGAGATCATCATGAGAGGAACATGGCATAATGGTTTGTTTATGCTAGACACTATTCTGCATATTATGTATGTAAGTGTGTCCAAGAGGAAACTATATGAGGTGAATAGTGCATACCTATGGTATTATAAGCTAAGTCACATCTATGAGAGAATGATCCAAAAGTTGCTAAAGGATGGATATCTAGATCCATTCAATTATGAGTCATATGCAACTTACGAGCCTTGCCTTCGTGGAAAACTGACCAACTCTCATTTTAGTAGAACTGGAGAGAGAGCCACTAAGCTATTGGAACTCATACATAGTAATGTATGTGGATGTCAACTCATGCCATAGGTGGTTACTCCTACTTTATTACTTTTACTGATGATTTCACAAGGTATAGACATGTATACTTTATGAAGTACAAGTTTGAGGTCTTTGAGAAATTCAAAGAGTATAAAAATGAAGTAGAGAATCAAACTGGAAAAAATATCAAGACTCTTCGATCAGATCGAGGAGATGAGTACTTGAGTGTAGAGTTCACCTAGTTCCTCAAGGACCACGAGATTATATCCCAATGGACACCTCCTTAAACATGAAGTGGTCCATGATGAGTTTAGCTGACCTATCCATCTCATTCTAGGGATACGCTCTAGAGACCACAGCTTACCTTTTGAATAAAGTTAGAACTAAATCGGTAGTATCTATACCATATGAGATATGGAAAGGGAAGAAGCCCAATCTTATGATTGTTAAGATTTGGAGCTGTCTTGCCCACGTTAAAAGATGCAACCCTGATAAGTTGGAATTGAGGACGGAGCGGTACAAGTTCGTGAGATACCCCAAGAAAACTTGTGAGTATTATTTCTATCATCCCGAGGACCAAAAGATCTTTGTAACTAAGAGAGCGGTATTTCTTGATAAGGAATACATTCTTGGCAGAGACAATGGGAGTTTGATAAAGTTGAGCAAGATTGGAGAACCTAGCTTAAGCACTACTCCATAGCCCGAGTCTGTTCAGGTACCTAATACACAAGTTCCGACTTACGTAGGTCTGACAAATTATCTCATCCTCTTGAGAGATATATGGGATATATTAGATGAGATATTATTGAGGATATTGATCCTCAAACCTACGGGGAGGTTATTACGAGTATAGATTCCGAGAAGTCGCAAGAAGCCATGAATTCTTAGATGAATTCTATGTACTCCAATAAGGTTTGGAACCTAGTTGAAGCATCCAAGGGTATTGTATCCATCGGTTGTAAATGGATCTTCAAGAAGAAGATTAGAATAGATGGAAATGTAGAGATCTATAAAGCAAGGCTAGTGGTTAAAGGGTATCATCAAAAGCAATATATTAACTATGACGAAACCTTCTCACTCATAGCCATGCTAAAATTCATCTGAATTCTATTGGCTATTGCAGCACACTATGACTACAAGATCTAGTAGATATACGTGAAAACTACGTTCCTCAATAGCAACCTCGAGGAGGAAGTGTATATGATACAGCCTGAGGGATTCGTGTTCAAAGACTACACAAATAAGGTTTGTAGGTTGCTTAGGTCCACTTATGGACTAAAGTAAGCTTCCTAAAATTAGAACATAAGATTTGATAAGACAATCAGATCTTAAGACTTCATTAAGAACGAAGATGAGCCTTGTTTATATAGAAAGGTAAGTGGGAGCGCTATCATCTTCTTGGTGTTATATGTGGAGGACATCCTGATCATTGGAAATGAGGTAGGAATGCTATCTACAGTAAATGCTTGGTTATCTAAACATTTTTTGATGAAGGACTTAGAGGAAGTGTCCTATATCTTGGGGACTCAGATCTATAGAGATATATTCAAGAGGATGCTTAACTTGTCCCAATCTAGGTACATAGACACCATTGTCAAAAGGTTTGGCATAAAAAATTCCAAGAAAGGTCTCATACCAAGGAGACATGGGATATCGTTTTCCAATAATATGCCCCTAAAGACTCCTTAAAAAAGGGCGAGCATAGATCGGATACCCTATGCCTCAACGATAGGGTCTATTATGTATGTCATGTTATGTACCAAGCTTGATATAGTGCATGCTCTAAGTATCACGAGCAGGTATCAAGTGGATCCAAGCTTGGAGCACTGAAAAGTAGTAAAGTGCATCCTTAAGTATTTGAAAAGCACTAAGGATCTTTTACTAGTATATAAAGGTAGTAGCCTCAAGGTTAAAGGCTATATGGACTTGAGTTTTCAGTCCGATGTCGATGATAGCAAGTCAAATTTGGAATATGTGTATACCTTAAATGGAAGAGCAGTATGCTGGAAGAGTTCTAAGTAAGATACTACTACTAAATCGACCATAGAGACGGAGTACATTACTGCAGCAGAGGTAGCAAAGGAGAGAGTTTGGATGAAGAAGTTCATCACAGATCTGGGAGTCATGCCAAGTAATGAGGAGTTGATTCCCTTATATTGCGACAACAACGGCACGATTGCTTAAACGAAAGAACCCAGGTCTAAGCACGTTCTATAGAGGTTCCACCTAATCAGAGAGATCATTACCCGAGGAGATGTAGTAGTAGAAAGAGTTTCATCCGAAGATAACATCGCAAATACACTAACAAAGCTGTTATCTCATATTATCTTTGAGCATCACACGGGTCTAATGGGGATCAAACACAGAGGTAATTGACTTTAGGTCAAGTGGGAGATTGCTAGTCATAGGTGCCCTACAAGCCAATCACATGAATGATGACACATATGACTTGACACGTAGTCATTTTTCTTATTATTATTATTTAATATTTTATCAATTTATATTGATTGTTGCATATACACATACATATATTATGATATCCATGGATCTATGCAATGAGAATAAGATCGTGATGAGATCACGATAATGAGGCTGATTCACCTTTAAACACAAACTCTAAATAATCCTAATCATAGGTTACTTGAGAGGGACATTGAGATAATTGGACATATTAGTGTGCTATATACCCGTCCATATGATGGAGATAGCTAGTCTCATATTTGCTAGTGTAGAAATACTATGGATACATTGCAGGCGCTCATTAGAGAATAAATTCACTAATTGATCTGCTCACGGAATATTGGATGGTTAATAATACCTCATTGTCAGATAGTAATTCCGTTGTCCCAATGGTATACTCAGCCCTTAGACTTGAGATACTAAGGATATCATGTATGCGTACACCACTCTTTGATACCAGACTTATAGGTTTAGATGTTCCAAATCTAGCACAGTTAGTTATCGAGAGTGGTAGCCAACCTTACGAGGGCTATTGAGTATCGATAGAGGTTCATTCACTCTCGGTGTCATGAGAGGAATATCTCATGTGTTCTTGCTCAAACAAATGTCTGGCTAGGGTCATTCAAATTGAGAAAGAAAGAGTTCTCTGAGAGAATTCGATTAGAGCGAGACTCGAGTAGAAACTGTATGGACCTGACAGTACCATGCTAGATATATGGTCTTTGGGGTATTAGATGGATGAGGGATTATAGATACACGATAACTGAAGATAGACAGGTCCATTGGATTGGATTCCCCTGTATCGTCTAGGGACTACGATATAGTGGCTTAGTACGTCCGTAGTCGATGAGTCAAGTAAATTATTATGGAGATAATAATTCACTAAGCCAAAAGGAGTTCTGACAAGTATGACTCATGGTTAGCTTAATATTGGGCCTAGAGGGTCACACACATATGGTAGGCGTTGCGATGAGTAGAGGTTTGTATATGAGATATCTACCAAAACCCCTATCTTATTGGATATCCAATAAGCCCCTGAATTATTGGATCCTATGGATGAGATCTAAAAAGAGCCAATTAGAGATTATTGGATAGAGATCCACTAATCTAAGAGGCTTGGGTAGTTGGATGGAGATCCAATACCCAATAGGATAGGATTTATTAGGGTTAAGTTAACATATGACCTCTATAAATAGAAGGAAACTAAAGATTCATAGGCTAGAGCCTCTTTTGGTTGTCACCTCCTATTCTCCTCTCCCCTTATCCTCCTTAAATGGCAGGCCTGAAGATTTGAGGAGCCTCATTGTAGCCCTATTGTTTGGATCACCGCTAGAGAGGAGGTCGCTTAACCTCCTTTACCCTCTCATACATATCTATAAGGATTCAAGGATATACAATCTCCCTAGGTAATATAATCTTCATATACGTAGCTTTTGGTTTTGTAGGTTTTGTATACCAATCTTTGCATGACAATGAATATTTCTTTAGGAAATTAGAGATTTTATTTTTTGTTCTTCCGCTACGCATGTGATGTCGACCTCTAAATTTTCCTACATTAACATGGTCAAGAAGGTGTGATATATTAAAGTGTTCGAGTTGCCATAGAATGATATTTAGGCACAAAAACCTACAATGTGCTCTATTGGATCGGTATTACCATCGAACACTTACAAAAATAGGAGATGAAAATTTATTGGAATTAGTTCCTCTTGGATTTCTAGGTGAACAATGATCAACCCGAGGTGGGGTCAACTAGCACCTCCCTTTGTTTTTTTATTGTTGGAATTTTCATCGCTTCTCCAAACATTGGTTCATTTGCCATAGTTGAATACATAATGAATCCTCTATCGAGCCCACTAACTCAATCTCATTTAGGTAGGGTAAAGTGAGAGTGGTACGGTCCACTAAATACCACAGTCAAGAACCAAAATGCCACCTCGGGTGATGATTTGACAAACCTTGGGCTTTCCTAATATGTCGGCACTACGTGGAGTCAGGAAATCTCGGTGAGTGCTGATGGGAGTAGAACCAGGGACTACAATTGAGTTAGTGGCATTGCTTATTAGACCAGTTTAGGCAAAAGTGGAGTGATAACCTGTATTATGTTGAATCTTGGATTTTGATGATGAAACCAATTGATGGGTTAATTGATCTAATCCATATTATTGAGTTAAGTGTGTAGGATTAACTACGATAGCTTGAAGACATAAAGCAAGTCTACCAGAGTCAAGTTCGATGGGTGTTCGAGAGTGCACCAAGAGTCAGAAGATTCGTCAGAAGTGCTGCCGGAACCAACCGAGAAGAAATCGTGGACTTGCCAAAGTTTTCGGAAGTCTGCCAAAGAGATCGTAGGAGGTTCGCGGAGATCACCGAAAAGGTTCGACTACTTGCCAAAGACTCGCTGAACTCACCATAAGATCGGGAGCCTGCTGGGAGTCCGTCGAAAGAAATCCGAGGGTGTATCGGAAGTCCGCTGGAAAGCTCGTCGGAAGGGAACTCGACGTTGCCGGTTAAAAACCTGCTTAGGACTATGTCTTAATTTCATAGTTTGCATGTAATTAGGGTTAGGATTAAGGGTTAATCCTATAACCCGGTTAGGGGCCAATTAGGCCTGAGTTCGGACTAGTTTGGGCCAAGTTTGGAGCTCAACTAGTGAGTTGAAATAGTCTAGGCGGTGGCACCGCCCAGAACCCGAGAGTTTCGGTGGTGGCATCGCCAGTACACTATCAATATCAGACACTGACAAGCGGTGGCACCGCCACTGACAAGTGGTGGCACCGCCAGCATCAGGAAACCTAAAAGAATTCAAATTTGGAGCCCAAATTTGAATCCTCTTGGGGCCTATAAATACCCCTCAATTCTCAACAAAGAAGACAACCTTTTTTAGAAATAAGAGATTGAGATAAAGCCTTAGCAAAGTCTTTAGCAAGTCTTGTTTTCAATAGCTTAAGTATTCACCTCCCTCTTTCTCTTTGAAAATTTGTAAGAGTGTGAACCACTTGTAAAAGGTTGTAAGAGGGGTATTTGTCCTTCTCCTTCAAAGTGATTTGCTAGTAGAAGTTGGAAGTCTCATCGAAGAAGGCTACGCAAGTGAATGTAGGTCATTTGACCGAACCACTTTAAATTGGTGTGTCCCTTGAATGTGTGAGTGTTTACCTTTCTGAAATCGTTATTTACTTAGTAGCAAGCTTTCGGTTTTTTATCTTCTAACTTTACTCAAGCTACTCTTGCTAAGTTATTCATTCTCGAATCGAAATCTCTACACATTTACGAAATCATATTCAAACTTACAAGTTTTACTCCGCTGCACTAATTCACCCCCCCTCTTAGTGCCACTCCGATCCTAACATATTATGTCTATTAGCGCTTGTACTTGCTGAGTGAGCTTTAAAAACACCTTAGCGAAGACAAGGAGGTGACCTAAGATCATCTCTGGGAGTGAGAGACCAGGGTCATTGAATCAGCACCAGTATCATATTAGAGTTTGTACCGAGTTGGATGCACCAATATGTGGAGAGGGTGGTTACTACCTCCCTAAGGTAAAAGTACTATAGATTAGAGTCAAAACCTCTCCGCTTGAGTATTCATTGAAAGAATCAATGAGCAAGCTTTCCTACAATATTTCTCTCTCCTCTTAATGATAAAAGTATTAAGGAAAGATATCATTGATGTCCAGGTCAATTTGACATAGTTCAGATCTATATACATAAGATTGTTCAAGATACCGTCGAGATAAAAACATGAAGCTCTCGAGGTATCACCTAAGATTAAAAAAAAAATTAACCTAATTTCTTTAATATATAAGTTAATAATTCGAGATAATTAAGTACAATCATCAATAATAAAAATATGACTTTATAAGATAACTTTTAACTATATTTAATAATTGATCTGTTATCTAACTTAATGATAAGGATAAAAATAATTTATAACAATCTATTTTGAATCTATATTCACATGGAATAATTTTTATTTCTTTCAATTAATATGACAAAGACACAGTGAAAGAT
The DNA here is from genome assembly GCA_004837865.1 of Musa balbisiana. NCBI lineage: Eukaryota > Viridiplantae > Streptophyta > Magnoliopsida > Zingiberales > Musaceae > Musa > Musa balbisiana. Next base: position 19,061,927 of record CM017197.1, read on the forward strand.
AATAACCTTTCTGTCATTTCTCAATCCTCCGTGTTTGAGTTAAAATACCATGCACGGTGCCACGTGACACCCGCCACGCCTTCCCGTCTCCTCTCGTACTCGGTTTTGGCACCCCTTTTACACCACCTCGGCTTTGCTCACACAACCACGTGCCCTTCCTCGTCTCCCTCCGCATCTCTCCCCTTCCAGCCTCCTCATCCTCCTCACATTTCCTCGCGTTTGTCGATGATGGACCCAGATACCGGTTTCTTCGCGTCGAAATCACCGGCGGTGAGGGACGAAATGGAGAGCCTCGACCTCTCCGACGCCACCGCGCCCTCCTCCCTTCCCTCCTTCCTCGAACCGCCGTCGTACGCCGACGTCGTCTTAAAAAGCACCTTTGAGCCCCAGAACGCCGTCAGCACCCCCGGCAGCGGGTCCTATCCCCCCCGCGCCGCCGCCTCGGATTATCTCAGAATCGTCGTGTCGGATCCGGAAACGGTGCAGGAGGCCGCGAACTCCCTTGTCCCTGGCGGCAACACCTACGTCACCTACCCCATCACCACCTGGGTCCGCGCCGCCGGCCATGGCGGCCGTTCGGAGTTCTGCGTCCGACGGAGGTTCCGCGACGTCGTCACTCTGGCCGCCCGGCTCGCGGAGGCGTACCGGGGGTACTTCATCCCGCAGCGGCCAGACAAGAGCGTCGTCGACGGCCAGGTGATGCAGAAGCACGAGTTCGCCGAGCAGCGGCGGTGGGAGCTCGAGAAGTACCTGCGAAGGCTGGCGGAGCATCCCGTGATTGGGAGAAGCGACGAGCTTAGGGTGTTCTTGCAGGCGCAGGGGAAGCTGCCGCTGCCGGCGGCCACCGATGTGGCGTCGAGGATGCTAGATGGGGCGGTGCGGTTGCCGAAGCAGCTGTTTGGGGACGCGGCAGCTGGTCGAGTGGCGCCGGAGGATGTGGTGCAGCCGGCAAAGGAGGGGAGGGACCTGTTGAGGATATTTAAGGAGCTGAAGCAGGCTGTGGCTAATGATTGGGGAGGGGTCAAGCCCTTGGTGGTGGAAGAGGATAGAGAGTTCTTGGAGAGGAAGGAGAAGATGCAGGTCCTCGAGCAGCAGCTCTGCACAGCTTCTCAACAGGTAACAATCAATCATGATTGTTGCAATGTTAATGATGATCCCAATTTTGTTTGTGATTTGATTATTACCTTGTGCCACTTTCGATTTATCTGAATTAAGAGTCTTGCTAATTTGATACATACATATCATGATGGGTCCTAATTAAGTGTGTATGGATCCTAACAGGTCGACAAGTGTGTATAGATAACCTAGGAAAAAGATAATTAAGTTCTGATAAACATGGTTTTTGTTCTGTATGAGAGAAATTAACATGACTAGAGAATCTGGAACAGCGAGGACATAATGCCTTTGGGTGCTTATCATAACCTTCCATCATTTTAAGTGGCTTAACTTTGTGGGTACCTCGCAAAGTAATAACAAACTTCTTGAATGTTGATGCCAAATGTCCAGTATAAGCAGCCATAGGCTGTCATTGTTTGGCCTAAAATCTAAGCTTATTATCATAACAGTAGTTGGTTTTCGACTATGAATCTTTCATGACTATAGATCATCCAGGCATAAGAGAGATATGTGCTTTAGCATGCACATGTTTTTTTGGTTCTGTATGGGAGAAATTAACATGCCCAGAATCTGAAACAGCAAGAACATAATGGCCCCATGGTTCTGTGCTATTTTAACTTTCAATCGTATGCCATTTCTGTAATATACAATATGAATAGTTTTATATTGATTCAGGCTGAGGCACTTGTGAAAGCACAACAAGATATTGGTGAGACAATGGGAGAAATGGGTTTGGCATTCATCAAACTCACCAAGTTTGAGACTGAGGAGGCCATATTCAGCTCTCAGAAAACACTATCAGCTGATGCCAAATGTGTGGCAACTGCTGCTGTCAAAGCAAGCAGATTGTATCGCGAACTGAATGCTCAAACCGTAAAGCATCTGGTAACATACAGATCAATCGAATTGTATATGCTCATTTGTGAAACTTGAAAATTTTCGAAAAGGGACATTTTGGTTTCTAAAAAGCCCACTTATTCCTTCATCCGATTTCTTTTTGACAGGACACTCTACATGAATATCTTGGGGTAATTTTAGCTGTTCAGATTGCATTCTCGGATCGGACCAGTGCTTTATTGACGGCACAAACGCTGATGACAGATTTAGCAACTTTGCATGCAAAGGTTGAGAAACTTGAGGTTGCATCTTCAAAGATATTTGGTGGTGACCGATCAGGACTCCGCAAAGTGGAGGAACTTAACGAAGCAATAAGGGTTACTGAAGATGCTAAAAGCTGTGCACTTGGAGAGTATGAAAGGATAAAGGTACTTACCACTTCGCCTTACACAAATTGAGGTATCATTTTTTGTGTTGAATGTTGCAGTTGTTTGCTTATTAGCACTTGCTGAAGTTACTACTTAGTGATGTTGACTTTGGGGGAGATAACCAGCAACTTTTTTCTAGATAGGAGTATGTCGAAATTAAATAGATAGGGAGTGATAACCAGCAACTTTTGTGGGGTGAATTTAAGGATGTCCACTTTTCCTATTTTTAATTTTACTTCTTCCTTATATGCACTTTTTTGCTTGTTCTTTTCCTTTGTGGTTGTGTAGCCTAACTTAAACATATTGTAATTTGGTTGACTCTGCATGGAGAGGTTGTTCTTACTGTTATGATGATGAATAGGTAGGTTTTCTGGATTAGATGACAGAAAAATGAGGTGCTAAATATGATGAATATGATGCATGCTCTTATATTACTTTCCATTATTCTCTGTTAACCAAGTTCAGTTCATCCGAATAAATAATTATGATGCATCAATTGATCTTATTAATAATGAACTTTGCAAATATATGCAGAAAATATAGAATATAATCAGGTAATGTTTTTTTCTATGCAAGGAAAACAATCGGAACGAGCTTGAGAGACTAAATAGAGAGAAGCATGATGATTTTCTAAGCATGCTTAAGGGGTTCCTAATAAATCAGGTATGTCTTGTTCTTCATTTTGCAATTTTCATATTATAAAGATGAAATATGTGGGGAACATTTGCATCAAACTATGTTCAACTGCCTTGTTGGACTGTGCCTATGCAAAGGCTTTCCTATAGCTGAAAGACCAAATCTTTTTTAATGATCTCGAAGACTATGAAAGAGAAGCTATTGATCATTCACCACTAATCTTGCATTTGCAAATATAACACTGTGTCTTCATTGTTCTATACAATTATGTTTCTTTGTTAGACCACATCGGTGTGGCTGGTGGTGCAATCATGACCTTCATCTGTTCATTGGCTTTTCCTTAAAAGAAAAGAAAATAAATTAGATACAAGTGAACTGTTCATTGGTTTTTTACTTCGAATTGGTTATCTCATCAGTAAAATGGAACTAATGAGCTTCCGTCCTCTGCATTCTGCATGTTGAGAAGGTCGAGTATTCAGAGAAAGTTGCCATTGCTTGGGCTGCTGTAGTGGAAGAAACCTGTGGCTATGCAAGAGAAAGCAATTAGTTTCATTGTATAGCCCCCATCAGGTAAGATGTGAAGACCACCTATTCTTTGCAGATTGTTAGTAAATCTATCCATGTGTAATTCCATGGCTTAGTTCGGACGAACAGCGATCTGCCTCTGCTTTCGACTCAAAACCCTTTCTTCCATTGTTGTCATTGCTGTTTGGCGTCGGTGCAAAGATGGGATCAGAAATGGTTCCGGAAATGTATAAGATTTACATTTTTGTTTAAATTTATATTTATTCGGGGAGATTTCTTAGCATCATCTTATTACTATAATTCTAAATCAAAATCTGCAGATCCCACACGGTGGGTTAGAATGCTTATCAACTTAACTGAGTGACCATGGACGTCTTTTCCCAACTACAGACACGAGTGAGGAAGGCGATAGTTCTCATTCTCAAGACTAACACATACGTGTCGGCAGAGTTCCTGGTGGTCATGCAAGTACTGCATGCAGCAGCAGTGTTTTTTTGGTTTTGCTGCAGTATTTGATGCAGGAACACAAAAGAAAAGTTGGACACGCAAAAGAAGAAATGGATGGTAGCAATAAATAGGCATCAGACTCATCGACTAAATGCTGGCCGTGTGCACTCCAAGGAGACGGCCATCGACTCACCTCGAGCTGTCCCCAAGCCATGCATCTCCTTGCACGAGGAAAATGACAACCGGAAGGCACTGCGTGCAAAGAAGCGGGACGAGTTACATGTGAAGTTGACGAGTAGACCCCATCTTTTTTTGGTACCACTCGCGCTTTTCGTCGCCTCCGTCTGCGTTAACCCACTGCTTATCCATTGCCTTGAACAATCCCTGCAAGTGGACTGGACTGACTGCCCCCATTTGCTGCTTTCTTTCTTTCTTCGTTATAAATTCACCAGAAACACTCCACTTTAGTGGATGGATTTCCAGATGGAAAAACTCAACTCACAAAATAGAAAGATCAGAGATCAAATAAATAAGAAAGTCAATAAAAGATTTATATGATTTCACACTCAATTGTCAAAAATTAATTTTTTTTACCAAATGTGGGTTCTATGTCGCTCTTTCTCATTAATTGGGTTACTTCCCAATTTATATGCAAAAGAATCCTTCATAGATGATATTATTATTAGCTGATGTTTCAAACTATCTTTGTTTCTTGATTGATGGTTAGCCCTACAATATCACATCAATTTGATATATGTAAATGGATAATATTTGTCCAATAGAGAACAGTGATGAAACATCACTTGTTGCTAGTGGCCAACTGGGCAGCTAAGGTTTGACTGTAAGAGCCAAGTAGATCCAGATTCATGTTCTCTTGTGTGATACTCTCATTTTATCTTCCCAAGAAAAGTCTTCATTTGACTTGAGCTTGGTAATTATCCACCCAATTGTCTGCAGATTTCCTCTCAATCTTATAAATACATACTTTTATATATATATATATATATATATAGGAATGCTGGAATTATAGATCATCATATTTCAGTGTTAGATCACAAGATTGGAAAGAACTTTTCATAGATTTGTGTGCACCATAATTTTCTCATTAAAGATGCTATTAAATACATGCATATATTTTAATTGTGTCTGTAAGAAAACAATTCAAATAACTATCTTTAGCCAGAAACAAATAACGAAGGAGAAAGAAACAATACATTTGCTGTGTCAAGGGAGACAACTCTTCTCCAGCTCATTACTATTTATATATCCCCTCTTCTCCATCCCTTCCTCCTCTGCCCAAATCTCTCTCTCTCTCTCACTCTTTCTCTTCTCTTCTCTTTTTGGACTGATAAGGGGGCAAAGCAATGGCTTGCGTCCCTGCTGCCACGTCCTACGTCCCGCACCAAAGGGCAACCGCGGGCGTCGGAGGCGGCGCGGTGATGGCGGGGGAGAGGTGCGCGGCGGCGCACGAGGTGCTGGAGTCGGTGGCCGGGCACTACGAGAACCCCGCGGGGAAGATGTGCTCGGCGCACGATGTGCAGGAGGCGGTCGCGAGGCACCATGATCATGCGGTGGGGCCCAACCAGTGCTGCTCCGCGGTGGTGCAGGCGGTGGCGGCGCCGGTGGCGGCTGTGTGGTCGGTGGTGCGGCGCTTCGACAAGCCGCAGGCCTATAAGCACTTCGTGAAGAGCTGCAGCGTCATCGTGGGGGACGGCGACGTGGGCACCCTGCGGGAGGTGCGCGTCGTGTCGGGCCTGCCGGCGGCCACCAGCACCGAGCGCCTCGAGATCCTCGACGACGAGAGCCACGTCCTCAGCTTCCGGGTGGTCGGCGGCGAGCACCGCCTCGCCAACTACTGCTCCGTGACCACGCTCCACCCGGTCGTGGGAGGCAGCGCCGGCGGCGGCTGCACGCTGGTGGTGGAATCGTACGTAGTGGACGTGCCGCCAGGGAACACGACGGAGGAGACGCGGGTGTTCGTCGACACCATCGTGAAGTGCAACCTGCAGTCGCTGGCGCGGATCGCCGAAGGTCTCGTCAGGCAAGGCATCGCCGTCGCCGGTATCGAGGCCGGCGTTAGGAGGGCGAACCCGTAATTGGATGGGTCGGGTTCTCGATTCCCATCGTTCGTTTACGTTTCTCAGTTTTCTTATTTCACCTCCACCTTATGTTCTCTTTGCCCCTTTTTTTTATTTTTTTTTCTCTTTTTTCTTTCTATTTTGCGAGTGTAGTACAAAATAACACATTATGTTGTGAATAATAATATCTTGGACACGTATGTTTCACTTTTTTTCTATAAATTCTCATCGGTGAAAAAAATGGATGAATGATTTTTTTTACTTTATTTTAAAAAATATATATACAATGACGTCTTTCTATGTCTAGTTTTGTCATCAAACTTTGGGGGTAGCAGAGTTAATTTAGATATGACAAAGCGTCCCCACTAACGTACCACCTCGGATACGTCATGATGTCAAAAGAATATATATTTCCTCATCAAATTGCTTGACAATCACAAATCTAAAACTATGTAAATAGTATTTTATATATATATATATATATATATATATATATTATAATTATAAGCTTATTAAATATAAATGGACTCGAGAATTTCTCTAGACCTCTTTTTGCTACCTTATTAAAATTGACCCATTAAAATGGGATATAGAGACATTTATTATCATTGAATTTAAACGGAATATAAGATAAAAGGATAGTTTCTATTCTCCATTCTCTCGGGGGCCAAAAAAAACAAAAACAAAAAAAAAATCTCTTTCAGAAATAATAATATTATAAATATATGTTAGATTTTTTTTTTTTGTTTTGTCTAAAAGGTAAATAGCGAAGGCAGGCAGAAGTCGAATTCAAGATCTTAACTAAGTTTAGTTGATAACTTGAACATGGAGTTAGATTAGGTCAACATTACAGTGTTAGTCAAGTTGGAATGAGATGGGATTCCTGTGAAGACCCCCATCCACATTTAAGCAAGTTGTATGCTTCTTCTCGTCTTCAAAACCTAGGAGTTGGCATAACAAATCCCCAGGCAGTAGAACTCATCGACATCGATCACAACAACATTCCATCCACAATCCAATACTACCTATGCCTTTCAGAATCACAGTTCACCATATGAAGCTTCTCGTAGGAGAGAAGAAGATGGTGGGAGGTACAGGCGTCGTCCATTTTTCTGCAGCTGCAAGTTGCATTGGAGTATTATTTCCCCATTAATGGGCGAATCAACAGCTGTTTGGCCAGCGGAGCAACTTGACACTGGCAAGCTCAACTTGGTGATAAAAGAGAAGCAAGTTGGGGTCTCTTTACTTGATTTCTCCATCAGGTTCTTGTCCTTGAGTTGCTACTCTTCCCCTTCTTTCGAGCTTTCTTCTGTTGAGTATTATTTCTATGGTACTGGCGAATGAGATGGTCCGCAACTTGAGCTGCAACTTGCATGGCCTTTAATGATCCCTGTTGTCTCTTGTGTCCCACAGTTGGAACTTCTCTTCTGCTTGGGTCATTGTCCAAGCCATTTTCAGTAGTCGAAACCACTACCGATTAGTCTTTTGATTTGATCATCGATTTGGAGCCACGGTGACGATCCGACCAGTCTCGAGCCTAAAATTGACACAAGAGTTACTCGAGGAACGATGTAAGGGAGAAACGGACATAGGATGATGTTCGGAAAGTCAAACCAAGCTTTCATAAGCCTCCATTCTTAGAATAGAAGACCGACAGCCGATTTACCCTCGACTTAATCATTCTGATGCCAAAGTAGAAAGAGAGAGAAGAATCGAAACTATGACAGCACTTTTTTTTTATTTATAGTGAAGACTCAGTAAAATAAATTTAAATATATATTGATTCAGAAAATAATTTTTTTTTATAATGACCAATATTTAATCTTTTTTTTCTGATTGAAAGTAAAAAAAAAAAAAAAAAGAGACTTTATCTATCTAGATTATCTTAAATCATATGAAAGAAATGCTTTTGCTTCCAAATGGTAATATTACAGTGTATCAGTGGCTCTAGCTTTATGTTTGTCTGCAGGACTAGTGGCTCTCTCTAGCTTTATGTTTGTCCTACTACAGGGTTTAATGATTTGGTCAAAGTTAATGGTGCCCACTCTCAGCCTATCCATGAGGATCCACTGCAAGATCTAGTGATCCAATTGCCCCCAGTAGATCTTTTCGGTCCCTGTGACCATATATGGATATGTGAAATCTAACATAAATACATCCGAGAAGAATACTCACCATCCGACTTACTAATTTCATTCTTTTTTATTTGATTGTTTCAGAAGACAAGTCATCTGGTTTGTAATTACACAAGACATGATGATCTATGGTGCCAATATTGAAGCATGGTGGACGCTACAATTGAGGATTCCAACTCTTGAATGAGATCTCTTGCAGCAAACCAATCACCTGCCGCCATCGTTGTCCAATCTCTCTCTCTCTCTCTCTCTCTCTCTCTCTCTCTCTCTCTCTCTCTCTCATTCATATAGTGCTTGGCTTGTCAAACAACAGCATGAGAAGAGTACACTACTACTATGAGAGAGTAATGCTGCCTCATTCACGGACTACACTACTACGTGGACTCCCAACTCCCCACACCCAGCAACTTGTGGCTTGTCGGATCACCACAGTTGGCTGCACACTTGCAGTCGGCTGCGCCGCATTCCCCGCTCCATTGCCGACGTCTTCTCCTCCATCCCATTGCAATTGGCTGCATCGAATCCCTCCTTCCATTGCCGACGCCTTCTTCTTCCTTTGATGCTTGTGCAGTGAGGCGACTGTGCTGAACCAAGCTAAACAGTGGACATCTCCCACCTCCATTTTCTTGGTTCATTGCGTACATCGATCTTAGCCATGGGTGAGACTGACGATACTGAGGAGAGAGAAGTGGCAGGAGTAAGCGTTGCTGCTGCTCCTTGGTCACTTCTCCCTGTCAGCCATCATGCCACCATGTACGTACCCGACGTTGATGCATGCCACCGGTCCTTGCTCCACTACTCCAAGGTGTTTCCATCAAAATGATGATACCTTGTAGGCTCACCGCTGCACGGCAGGCAGGAAAACACAGAACCAAAAGAGCTTTGTACTGGAGAACATGATGAGCCACCGATGGCCAGTTGCTGGCTCTCTAATGGGGCACTCGTTGATGCAGCTCTCAACTACATATGTAGTCTTCCCATGACATTACCACAAGACTGTGTTGTCCCGTATATACCGATCCCCAATTTAGTTTTATATCAGAAGTTGGAGAATGGAGTTGGATTATATGAGAAAATGAGTTATTACTATTCATCTAGACTTGAAATTTTTGGATGCTTCAATTTTATATCTATCGAATAAATGAATCGATTATTCTGTCGATTGAATGGTGCATATATTGAAGATAAAAGCATTGGTTTTTGGGATTAGATAGATATACTATTTAATTATAATTTTAATTATTGTGCCTAATGGTAATCTTGATCTCTACCAACACAACAATTTGCTATTAAATTCATAGCATAAGATAATTTGTAATTTATCACTCTCAACATCCAATCGAGTTCTAATGGTTTAGTTTCGAAATCGACGAATTGGTTCGATTTAGAACCAACCAAAAAAAAAAAAAAATTAAATAATCAAATGCCCTCCAACTAATGAATTTGCCTCTCAAACAACTTAGCAAAGAACCAATTGGAGGGTTAAAATAAAAATTAACCCTCTTTGATTTTAATTTTAAATTCGATAAAACCGAAATGATCCATTTTGAACTATAGTTGATTAGGACTATAAAAATGATTGTGTTTTGGACTAAAATAGATCATTTGGCAATTAAAGAAATAACCCAAAAAGAAAGAAAGAAAGAAAGAAAGAAAGAAAGAGTTGAAATGATGATAGAAGAATTAATTGTTGGATGGCAAGACTTGCTAAACTCTCAACATTTAAATTTGGCTGTCGGCTTCTCCTTTTTTTATCTCTTTTCCTACTGAAAGTGTTACCCCGCAACAATTATGGAGCTCCAAAGCAGAATTCCAGCTTTTTATCTTATGCTGTCTTGATCTTGAAAGAAAGCAAGAAAGAAGAGACAACCACATCCGATCTGCCGCTACAGTTCGGTGAATGGTAATCCAATTAGATCATATCAAGAGAAAAGAAAGAAGGAACGAAAAATGGCAACTGGAGCAGTACGTCGTCAAGTGATGAACGCAGTTGTAGTTCGGGCTATTTAAGGTATATATTCATTTAGATCACAGATGACGACGAGTTCCTCATCACTTTTGCTTGCCGTGCCTTTCCCTTTCATCCCTCCATCTCCCTCTTAAAATAATGGAGCGCACTCGAGCGTCCACCTGCAAGCTTTTCAGTCGTTCAAACTTCTCACTGCAACAAAAGTCGGCTTCTCCAACGGGCCGTACAAGAATCTCTTCTGCCGCTGCTGCTGCTGCTGCTGCTGCTGCTGCTGCTTCTGCTTCCCTTTATTGTACAGTAACTATGAGTTCGGCTTGCAGCGAAGCAGATCCTCCCTCTTTCTCTCTTCTCACCCACGATAATATTGCATGCAGAAGAAGCTTGACAACAGCGATAGAAAGACGATCGAGTGAGGATACAACTGTTGATAACACAATCTGACAGGGAAACTTAGGTCCCATTTATCATTCTCTGCGGCGGCTCCCTTGTGTAGAAAAAGGCCCAGTGGATACTCTCATCCACCTTTGATCAAGATATGACAAATGTAGTATTGATTGATTTTATGCTCATGATAGCAAAGAGGCAGACGAGATTTATGAGATGCCGTAAGGTTATGTATGTGACCCTCGATGTAACTGTGCAGGAGATATGAGTCCGATTCAACAGCATATGAATCATAAAATAGGGCAACAATTTCTGTGGAAATCTCACTTCCATTTAGTCTAAACAGTGTCCTTTTTCAAACATGGGAGACGAGTAGGGTTCGAGTTCCTCAGTTTGGCCCTCGCAAGCCAATGTTGGAAGGAGAGAAGGAATCAAAGCTCACAGGTAGAGACAATACAGCAGCCTTCTGATGAAGCTGATAATTAAATAGCAGCAAAATAAGGAGACATCAGAAGAATAATCATACAGCTGTTGGTAAGTTTTCTGCTTTCCTCAGATGAACACCACCACTTGCCGTCACCAACACACATAAGCAATAGAATCGTCGGCTTCATACGGATAGGGAACGAAGAGATTACAATTGTCGATGCTGTGCACCAATTCAATCAGAAGAAAAGGGACAGAGAAAGAGAAAGGAAGGATCACAAGATCAAAATATGCCGAATTGGTCTCGGAAATATGAAGAATTACCCAAGAACTTTTGTGTGTACGATCTCCTGTATCCTTCCTCGACAAATAGCAGCAAGAAGAAAGGAAATGAGCTACTTAAGGAGCTGATGAGCCCGCCGACGGCGCACGCGATCCGTCTCCGACTGCCGTTGAAGTGCTAAAAGCCTCAGCCACAGTGCTAGTGCTAGTTGCACTCGCACCGGAAACAGCAACGCCTGCGGACAGCGAAGCCTCCGCTCCGGCTCCGCCAACCGATCTCCCTTCGTTGGGGGTTTCCGTGTCCTGGAAGCGCTTCCGCTTCTTCTTCTTCTTCTCGTAAGGGATGCCGCGAGCCTTGGCCTGATTCTCCTTCACCTGCCGAAGGTAGACACCGACGGCCCTCGCGCCGAAGGGGTTGGAGTCCTGGTGGCCGTCGTTCTCCTCGTAGGCGGCCCGGAGGCGCCCGATGAGTGCGTCGAGCGAGCCCCAGGCCTGCTTCAGCGGGCATACGCACGGCGCCGGCGGGTTCGGGTGGCCGAAGAAGGTGCATCCGGGCGCGTGCACCTTCGTCTTCCCGAACTGGTCCAGGTACTTCAAGAACTCGATCACGTGAGCCCCGCTGCAGCCCGCCAGGCTCAGCGGCGGCCTGTGGCTCCTCAGGTACTGCAGGAACGTGTTCCAGTCCCGCCGCTTCTGCGACTCGTACCGACTCGGTGGCTGCTGCTGCTGAGGAGGTGGTGGGGGGGGTGGCGGAGATGGATCACCGGCGACAGACGATGCGGCCCGGTCAGGATCCATTGCTTTCCTTGGGTCTCCTGTGTCTGCCCTAGTGGTTTTGGTGTGCAAGGGTTTTGCTTTGGTCGCAGTCTGTTCTCTTACAACCCTTTGATTCCTCTCCGAACACAGCTTCTTTATCTTTGTCAGGAAGCTTTGCAGTTGGCAGGAAAGGGAGAGAAAGGGCGGGTTGAGATCGGACGTCAAAAGTGGTAGTGCTGCTGATGGATGAATATATATTGATGAAGGAATCTGAAGGGGTTTGTATGGTCATCTGATGGATGTGCGGGAAACACCGTCACCACTAACGCAACATTACAATAAGATCTAAGCAGATTACTGTGACAAACATCCAAAGAGGGATGATGAAGATGGTACCCTATGTAGCATATGTGAATGGCACAACATACATATTCTGACAAGTTTGGCCATTTGATGGACTGTGAACCCACGAGTGAGGAGTAGGGATGGGTCCTTTATGATGACTGCAAGTGTGGGAATAATGGGAGCAGGGGCACCATCTCCTCCGATCACATAAAACAAGGCCTGCAGAGAGTGGAGACTAAGAACATAATGGATTCGGTGGGTGGAGAAGGAACCTTTGTGTTTCAGCAGTAAGGATTTGCTCTCCAGGTTAAGCTCCAGTAGCTGGAAAATTCGTGATCCAAATCTAATCTGACACCTGAAGAGAATGTCAACTTTCCCTGTCATCTTCAACTCCATACAAACTGCGGCCAATTAACACTAATGTCGAGTGTGTTTTTCTTTATATACTGTGGATTTAAATTCTTATCCACTTTTGCATGTTGGACTAAACTTAGGATTAATAAGATGCAAATGTACATTATACTTTTCATGCTCAATTTTGGGAGTAGATAATGTGTTGTCTCGTTTCTTGCTTGTCAACATATGCTCGAGGCCTTTCACTCCCTATTTATGTTTTTCTTATCTGGCCTCCAACCAATCATTAGTGAAAGAGCAAAAGCTGATCTAAACAACATGTAGATAAACATATTCTAATCCACTAAGAGGCAATCAGAGGACAACAAACAATCAATCCATCACTAGATACAACCTAAGCAAACTAATCCAAAAAAGTATTTGATGGAGTCACGATTGCATTGCATGTGTACATCTTACATCCCAGTAGGAAGGATAAGAAAAGGAAGATCTCAAGTATTAGTAAACAAATAATCTTCCTCGTACGACATGATAAACTTATTTTTAGTTGCAATCATATGATATGTAGGTGATATGATATGGTTAATATTTCGGATCAACTGCTGCGGCTCGTCACGCAAAGCCCACTTAACCAAACTCAAACTCATCACATCAACATGAATTAAAGAGTAAAATATTCATTGAAATATTTCTTATTCAGTTACTTAACGATCGAAAACATCATTTTCAACTTTCATATAAGACTCGACTCGTGTATCGAAGTTGATGTATCGGAGACACTCTTGTATGTTAGTTTTGCGAGTGATACTTGTGAAGCAATTTGTTTTGAGAAAAATTATCCTAAAAACGTATCCATCTCGAAACGATATTTGGGACACACTTGTATGTTAGTTTTGTAGGTGACACTTGTGAAACAATTTATTGTGAAAAAAATTATCCCTAAAAGGATATCATTTTAAGGAAATGATGTTTGAGAGTCATTCGTACACTAGTTTTACAAATGACACTAGTGCAATAATTTGTTTTGAGAAAAAGTATCTCTAAGTAAAATCCATCTAGAAGAACATTTTTAAGACACGAAGTTTAATTTTTTATACTAAAACTAGAAAAATTAGGTCAATCATGGTTTATGTTATTCCCATCACAATATAAATTAATAGGCCCACTAGGAGTTGTCTGCCAAGGATGACTACATCATCCACTCGATCAATCAATTAAATTAAGCTGAAATGATTGTAATTTTTGTACCAAGAAGAAAAAATTTTTGGAAGGAGGGGCAAAAGAATCCAATGCTTCTTTGCACCAAAACTCAAACATATGACTAAAAATTTCTCCTTCCCCATTGGATGTGTGGTTGCCATCAACCGATTCCTTGTGTCATCGAGGCTGTCACGCAAGTCCAAAAGACAAACTAAGAGAGAGAGAGAGAGAGAGAGAGAGAGAGAGAGAGAGAGAGTTGCTAACGATGGGACGACCTCATGTTTCATGTATCACCAAGTTGTTGTGGTGATAAGGTGGGTGCCATTTATGTGGTGACATACGACGCCTAATCCACAGTAGGGCCCTCACAAAAGAACAAAGAGAGCTTGACCATATCAACTTCGAGGAAGACCCAAAACTGTACCTAACGTATCAATCACCCACCATTCTCAGCAAACATAAAGACAACCAATGCTCTATCCATCTATCTATTGAAATATTTGGAACTAAAGGGGGCGATTATTATTGAGTGTGCTTTAGAGAGACGTTCCCATTCGGGTTTGATTGAGCTGCACGTCAAAATGTTTGAACCCAAAAAACAACTCTGTCTCGTTTAAATACTAAGCATTGATAACTCTAATAATTGACAGCTGAAGTTACGATCGTCATCCTAACATATAAAATGTTTGTTCACCTTAGCCTCGAGGAGGACGAGGAAAAAGATAAAAAAAATCAAATAAAATCTTTGGGTGTTCAAAATAATTTTGTTTAGTTTCTGAGGTATAATGTATACCATTAATTATATCATCATACTAATCAAAATTAAAGAAATAAAAGATAGATTTAATATCCTTCTATTGTTTTTGAGACTCCTACCTCCCTTCTTCTTTGTGTGTATTTTGCCCATAAATACTCCCACCTACCCTTTCTTTTTATCTTCCACAAACCAATGGGTGGTTCAAGATCTTTTAATTTTAACATTTGGCCATGTTTAATGAATGCACAATTTGGAAAACAACATAATTGTGTTGATTTTACCCAATTAAATGCACTATCACATTCTTTAGGCATAAAAACCCACTAATACATATAATCTTTTCTGGCACTAACATAAAGTCTAAATCTCACTTAAGATTGACAATCTACCTTTCAATCTGACATCTGAGATAGCAACCTGATCTACACTGTGAATAAGCCATTAAAAGTTTTGAGCATCAAAAAAGAAATTGATTGAGCAGGAAATTTGTGACCACAAACTAGTGGATCGTGAACCAAATACCACATGGACCACCACCTGATCTACGGTGGCAAAACACTGCCAGTAAGAACACAAACAGCAGAAACAACACAAGAACAGAAACTTTGGTACACTACGGAACACCATGCAGAAACCTTACCTTGTTAACCTGACAAAGAAACCTTTGTAAGACTGTTGAAAGATATATCCACTTAAGAAACTAATACTCGTCGAATCATTCCTTGAGCCCAAGTGGCAGTCTCCTTCAACTGGTCATTGTCTGATCGAAAACACTCCCCAAATAAGTCCATATGGAAGGTAACATCCTTAAACAGGACCTTTGTGTTTGGACCAAGAGTGTCTGCAAGATCTCCCATCACTGCAACAGCAGCTTTAGTCACCTGTTCGTCCCTGGAAAGCGACCACACAGAACACCATTCGTACATGTCATGAAAGTATGGATAGAAATTAAACTAGGGTATTCTATTACGCACCTATTCTTATCCATAACAACAGCTTCTATGAACTTCAGAAGAGGACTTGCATAAGGAATCATCAGAGCTGACTTGGAACTTTTAAACCCCTGAAGTATGCCAGAGTAAGCCTCAAAAATACCCCGTCTAAGCTGATTACCATATTCTTGCATATCATCATCGTTTACATCAAGTTGAGAGCAGAGTTCTGCAGCTCCTTGCAGCATCGGTATCACAAAAGGAATGTACTTTTCAAAATGCTCACTGATTGCAAGAGCAATATCTCCAAAGCATGAAAGTATAGGAGGCTTTACAGACTGATGAAGCATAGGACTGGAGAGGTCTTTTAGAAGTTGACTCATGAAACCATCACAAAATGGAAGAACCTTTTCATCTAATGCACGACAGATATCACCAACCACGCCAACAGATATAGAGCAGACCTGATATTCCTCAAAGTTCTGCAAGCCCATCTCCAGATACTTGTAAAACTCCTGCATGCACTTTGCAAATTCAGGGCCTGTGGCATAAGCAAGGGCTCCAATTGCAAGCATTGCTTCTTCATGCACGGTAGAACTGCGGCAAGCAAAAACTTGTAGAAACAGGATCATCATCTGATCAGCAGACTGAAAAATTATAGACTTTGTCTCATTTGAGTAACTCAATTTCTGTAATATTACTTGAATAACACCACATAGCAGGGCTTGCAGATCACTCTGCTTTTCCCTGTCCTCTGAAGAGATGATCTGGAGCTCCAGAGTCTTGCTCAATCTAGTCATGATTTCATGGAGTAGATGGGCAATCACGTTTGAAGTTTCAGGTATACTGCTACATCGAACTATCTCATTCAGTGTTTCATATGCAGATGAACGAAGCCTCACATTGTTTGTGTCGGTACGATCAGCTGTAGAGAGGAGAGCCGAAACAATATCACCAAGATAAGGTGTGAGCATTGATGAATTGGAACCGTCATCCTCATAGCCCTGAGCAAGGAAATAAATGGCTCCACAAACTTTCTCAGCCACATTTGGAGCATCTCTGATACTTTCCAGTAATACAGACACGATTCAGGGAAGGTTTGCGGTAGTCAAAATTGGATATTCACTACTTGCAGAATGCAGAAACTCAAAGATCCTACCAAGGGTCCATGCTGTTGTGTCCTTGACATGACTATTTTGGTGTTTCATTGCATTCAACAGGAACTCAAGTCCAGCATGAACAAGTGGTGCAAGCTTTTCAATGGATGGACCTTCAAGAATTAACCCGAATGCAAAAGTAGCTGCCTCATGACTTCGCCAGTCACTCTTTGTTACATTATTCTCCACAAATGGCATCACAAGGGGCACAATTGCATCCCCAACAGTTCTTGAGACAAGTCCAAGGCAGGTCCCACCCGCCATAGACAGATTCCAAACACCATCTTCCTGGTCCTGATCCTCCTCTTGCTTCAGCAATGTTTCTAACATCAATGGCACCAGCGCAGGAAGTGCTTGTTTTATAAAATTAGAATGGGGAGAAGAGCTCCCACCATCTTCCCCAATTTCCTCTTGAATTTGAATCTCTTCATCACATATAGAGCTCCAAAACTCAATGGCTTGAAGAGCAACAGGCTCCTCATCTACTCTCACTGCATTTGCAGTCAAATCAAAGAGGCTTTGCATGTAAGGCTCAAGATACTCATAATATGTAGAGGCTACAGAAACAAGACACTCAAGTGCCGCTTGTCTGATCTCCAACTCTTTTGACATAGCAGTCTCACAGACAACTTTCATGATGAAGTTCCTCTCTACCTCATTCTCAAAGTTAGTCTGAGCAAAATCTAGAGCATTATAAAGTGCCTTCACAGCTGCAAGGCGGACTTCAGAACTATGTTCCATCTGGTTCATGCCCTGAACGACAGCAGTGAGAACAGCATTTACTTGATCCTGCTCCAAGTCCTGAGGACATACCTCCTCACAAACATACCCCAGAGCCTCCAGGGTTGCTTGCTTCAAAGGAGCAGGGGCATCTGGCTGAGTCATGTTTTTTAGCAACCGCCCTATAAGGTCCTGCCATTCACACCGTGGTATCTCGATGGATGCAACCTTGGCAATGACTTGGGATGATGTGTGACGTGCTTCAGATACTGATGATCCAAGAGTCTGCAACAAGGATTCCTTGATTTGGGCTTTGATAGATGCATCCACACTGACCCACTTCTGAGTCAGTTCTTCCTTCCGTACTGCATCCTTTGCATCTAGGGAATTCTTAAGGATGATACCAGCAAGTCTCCGAGACTCAGGAGGCTTTTGTTCACTTGATAGCTCCACAGATAAAGAAAGTAGAAAATGAGGGAGATTTTGTTCCTGAAACTGCTTAAGGTTTGCTTCAGCAACAGTTCGAATCTGCCTATCAGAAGATTGAGCAGACAACAGAACCTGGGTGATCTCCATCACCACGTTTATGGCACTAGAGAACAATATGGAAGCCAACAGATAAAATATAACATTAGCAAAACCAAGCAACTTCATCAAGGACTTAACCACAGATTAAAGGGCAACAATCACCTGATAAAGGCTCAAATAATTCGATTACCAGAATACACACCCAATTATATTAACTTATAACAGCCCATTATGTCATATTTCCCACTTGCAAGTTTAACAAAGTTACAGAACCTTACTTGAACTACCAATTATATACACAATTCTCCTAACCAAAATTATGCCAGTCTGCATGCCATAATAGCAATCATTTCTACAACTTACATTGTCAAGGAATCAAAAGATCTGGTGATACTGAGAAAATTAAGTTCCTCATCTATTAGTATTTAGAGACATAAGCACAATATCACTTATCAATCAAACAAATAATTAACCAAACAAAAACTCCAGGAAAATATCCACATTAAGACATGAGCTTAACAAACTTTGATACCATAAAACCAACTTAAAAATAATTCCTATAAATGTGCCAGCAAACCCCTATATGCACCAAAAGGAAAGGAAAAAAAATCACCCAGACCAAAATTTTCAAATAAAATGTAGTTCCCGCATAGAAGATTAAAATGTAAACCCTGAACCCTAACCCTAACCCTAAATCCCAACTTAAAACAACCAAAAGATCAAATCACCACAAGCATATGCCTATAATAAGTACAAATATTTAGTTCAATGAGCAAATACCAGAAAAAAGCCACCGATGACGGACAAATTATACAGAGCCTACATGATCGAATGACAGTAAAGTAGACACAATATCATAGGGACCGAGGTGACGAAGTCAAATATTAGGTAATCTGACCAACCTGGATGATCGATTAGGAAAGCATGCATCAGGGATCAGAGAGAGAGACCTAAGATAGGCAATGAGGGAACAAAGATGCGTCGCCTTCCGAAGAAAGAGAAAGAGCGGAGTTAGGATCTGCTCAAGACCGTTGCCTCGCTCTCGCTCACTCCGTCGTCGCCGTGCGCTTACGCGAGGGAGGAAGGAGATTCGAATCGCGATCGGTGGGGGATTTATAGAGGTGTTTTGGGTAGGAATGGAAGCGGGATGGCAAAACCCTAATTTTTGTTTTTTTGAAATGGCGCGTGGGTCTCCTCTTATTGGGCCGGATCCAGTCACCAAATACGGAACGCTCCGCAAAGTGGGTAACACAGGATTGCAATTAAGAACCCGATCCGATCCGGTATGGATCCCCAATAAGTTATTAGCGTCGAACATTAGTGGATCCGACCCGATATACCTTTCAGTAAACGGAACCAGGACCGGCGAGAGAGACCTCGTTGTCGTGCTTCTCGCGTCCAGGTTTAGCTTAACCTACGCCCTTTACGAAACCATTCATCTACTGCCACGTTTCAACCATGCGGCAAGCCTTTGGGTGACGTGCGGAAGAGGTATTTGACACCGTCGTACGTTGGGTCGGGGGGTATAATTGAATGAACGTGTAGCTTAACAGGGTCGAGCGGCGGCGAAGAAAGGGGGGTTTGGGGAGCGACGATTCTTGTTCTTTTCAGGTTTGCATCTTTGCGCTCGAGATCAAGGAGAGGGAGTGGAGAGATGGGGCGGACGCCGAGGGCGATCGTGGAGGATGATTACGAGGTAATGTTTCATGATCCTTGTTCTGTGTATGGCTAATATTAGCTGAAGGATCGGGCTGAAACAAGCATTTCTATTTCGTCTTTGGAGGGTTTTTTTTTGTTACGATCGAAAGGGTGGTTCGTGAAACCCTAGGTACGAAGCGGAGTATTTTTTGTCGAATTCTGTTTTCGCCCGTGTACGCCATGTAATTTGTGTCAAATTCGTTATACTCGGAAGCTTATTTTTGATGCTTAATGCAATAGGTCTTTGATAATTATTCAAATTATATCAAGAGATCCGTTGATGTTACTCTGCTGTCATATCGGTGTCAAAGGCATATTCCACGACTTTCAGCTTTGAAAGCAAAATTATTTGATAACATTCACGATTTAGATGAACAATATATATATATGTGTGTAAAATTTCTTTGAATATGTTAGCTAGTTTAAAAGACATTGACTATCTAAAAACAAGGCCCTCAGATCAAATTCTGCCTTCACCACTTAGCATTTGTACAGAAAGAAAAGAAAATCTTTTTGAAATGCTGATTTTGTGATACGCCTCTCTCTTTCATGGCTGTCTATATTGACTGTCTTGTCTATAGAAGAGTGATTTAGGCATCATGAGCATAACAATGTCAACAATGTTCAAAGAAAATATCAGAGTAACTCTAGTGGTTTTTAAATGCTTATAATTTGTGGTGCATATGCAAATTCTTTATTATGTCTACCTTTGTGTCCTTTCCAAAATTTTATTTGGATATGCTCATTCACCTTATAGTGTTATTTGGCTCTTTCGGCTTGAAAAGGACATGCATCAACACTTCTTACGAGCATTTTCTGTAGCAGGTCTTGTGCCTTGTTTATGTTTATCTGTGTGAGATTATTATCCAAATAGGCCTTTTATGTTGAATAAAGAAGTTGAATTAATGTGTCAGAGTGTTACATGAAAATTGAAAAAAGCATTGGTCTCATTGCATGTTGAAGTGTCCATTATTGAGAAAACAAAGAGGAGAAACAAGGATGCCCAGGAGGCAAATAACTTTGGCCAAATCATATATAACTCTTATGTCATAAATTTGTTAATTATAGTTGTTTATAAATTATTCTTATCAAGAAGCCTAAGAAATCTAAAATATTCAACTTCTTACATCGTTGTAATAGGATGATACTTATTGTTGGAACTTGACACTTAATTGATGTCTTGGTGTCCTATGCACCGATTGTCGAAAGTCAACACCAGTTCGTATCTGACATGAATCATTGTGTGGATTTTGATTCTTGGATTTAAAATAAAATTGCACTGTCTGGATCCCTTTTTTCTTGTATCATGAAGAGGTGACCTATTCAACATTTAGTAATATTCTTATTGGGATTACAATGACCACACAAGTATTCTTACTCAAATAAATGGTATATTTTTTGTCACAAACTTTTCTATTAGTAAGAAAAAATCCAACTTGGCTAGAGAATTAATTAATGCATTACGTAAGTAAAGAATGGGGATCACTGAAGTGTTGGAATGATCTTAGTGGTCCTACAACGTATTGCAGGATGGTCACTAATATATGGTATATAAATGTACTCTTTTGTTTCATTGTGCATAGAATCTGTTGTATGCTCATGTCTTAATATCCTAAGCTGTTACTATTAGTTGATTTTAACCATTCTAATGTGTAAATATAGACTGAACAACAAAAGCAAGCTGCTGCTGATGTTTTGTACCAGTATTCTCAATTTGTTATGGTGTGTATTGGGGAGGGAGTTCGGCCAACTGATCTCAGATTGCACTTAATGAAGGTACACTTTTCCACGTTTCATTTCTCTTTTCCAAATCTTTTCTTCATTAGTGGCATCAAATTACTGCAACTAAATCGGTAAGTCTTATGCTTTAATAGACCCAATCCCATATGTCATTGAGAGTTGCTTGTTTACAAGTACATATATTGCCTTCTCAAGAAGAACATGCTTTTATAGGAATATTAGAAGTTTATGGTGTAAGATGAGTCACATGCTTCAAAGTATTGGTATCTCTATTATTTCTGTGATATCTACTCTATTCTTTTAACCATGAAATTCAGTAGGCTTCACTGTGTGGGATGACAGGCTTGTTATTATTTAGATGCTCTGGTCTCTAGTTATCACCCCAAGCCAGGATTAGAATGGTTTCTGTAAAAATGGCAATCAAGAAATCCAAAACAATGAATGTGGAGTATCCATTTCTTTCTATATGAGGATTAGAATGGTTTCTGGAAAAATGGCAATCAAGAAATCCAAAACAATGAATGTGGTGAAGTATACATTTCTTTCTATGTGACTGCAGAGGGAGCCTTGTTTCCTTAAAATATAGGACCTTCCGCCCATTATTCTAGTTTAGGCTTACATTTCATTGTCAGTTATTACTCTTCTCTGATAACCATCTTTTTTGCATTCACACATCTATCTTTTATGAGTTAGTCTTCCTGATCTTGACCAATGTGATCAGGTTTCATGTTTATCCTGATATGTTAAGATTCCAACTCAATGCAGTGCGAAAACAAATTACAAAAGTAGATATGAAGCTTTATTTGAGAATTATTAAGGTTTGAACAAAATCTTTTAAAGTAAAGGAGGCCATTTAGCCATTATCCTGAAAATGATTATCACAAGGGCATCTATATTGCTGGTTGGTGCTGTTTGAATTGCTCTACATGTCTCTTTCCTTCAGGTCAAACAATCAGTAAAGAGAAGTTATACATTATGCTGAATAATACTGACAATGCATTAAGTAACTTGCTATAACCACCTTAACTTAGTTTTATGCCTATGCTGAAAGATTAGTTTTTTTTCTGTAATCTAGCTACCAACTACCACAGTTTTGTCCACAAGTTCGAATCATTCTTAAAATATCCTCCCATCTTAGACAGCTACAGAAATTTTAGGAGTTTTTTTGTTCAAGAATGGCACACATGTAGACTGGCCCAGCTGATTGTGTATTGAGTGGTTTTATGATATGGACATGTAAATGTTCTTTTCGACACAAGCTAATGTGTTTTCTGCATTCAAATTTGCATTGTCTATTACCATTTTGTTGTGAGTTTTCTCCCATCCAAATGTGGTTTATGGTTTATTTTTAGATTCCACACTCTGATATTCATAGTATTTGTGCTGAACAAATAAAGGCAAACATTCCATTTCTTAAACCCACGCCTATAGAAAGTAAACTTGCCATTGTAGCTCACTCAAAATTTTGTGATTGTTTTCCTTTTATTTCTAAAATCCTTCTCTCCATTTCCAAATTTCTGGTATTTCCCTTTTATTCTCCATCCTTTATTGTCTAACATTATGGATTACATTGTGAATGTCACTATATATATGAAGCCCACTAATTTGGATACCTCTATCTTTGCTCAAGTACCTGTCCCATAATATAAATGTAGCCATTATTTATGATTTATAAAAGTTGCAGGCTTTAGCTTGCAAGAACACAGTTTTGTTTTGCCAAAGGTTGGCCGTCAAAGAGTTATTTATCATTCATTCATCGTACGAGTAAATGCATATATACAGTCACTGTAGAAGTTCTTATCTGATTACATTAGTCCTTTTCCTTTCTTATTTCTCAAATGTACGCTCACTTATCAAGTGTAACACTTCTCTCAGGAACTTTCAGGAATGCCAACATCATTAAAGAAAGAGCCTTTGCCAGATTCCCCCTCCTCGACAGGCGAACCATCATCTTCGGGGTCAATAAAAAGGGACAAATCTCACAGCTCATAAACCAATATCGTACGAGACAGGTTCAAGATACCAATTGTACGCGAATGAGATCATTCTCCTGTTGTACAAGAATGCTAAGTTGAGAGAAAATTCATAGGACGGTGAAGCATGTGGCCAGTGTTTTATTATGTATAGGTAAATGTTATTTATAAATGATGCATGCTGATGGTGTTAAAATTGGCTTATGATTCTTAAGCTCTTAGATTGGATGAAGCCGATCTGTGTGGTTGTTAACTTTACCGAATGCTAAATGCTTTTATGGGGAGGGAACGTTCAATATGTTTGTTGTTGTTGACTGATAATTATTTCTTCGAACGAAGATTTTTTTTTAAAAAAAGAAAAATTACTTAGCCAATACAACTATATAAAAAGACCAGAATATTGGTTAATATTAAACATGTATTTGTTATTGAAACAAATATTTATTAAGTAAATATAAAAATGAATGTTCGAATCTAGTTTGGAATGAGTTTGAATAATTAGGTAATTATTCGCGGTCTGATTTCTATCGACTAGCGATTCCTGAGACGCCATCGTCGGTGATGCGGGGCTCCACCTGCGTAAAACGCAAAGGTGGTTTCGGAGGAGAGAAAGGATCCAGTAAGTATGGGTCCCACGTGAATGTCGTGGGTACGCGATGGGTAGCGAGTGTGTCGTGTCCTCTTCTTCGAGGGGAAGCCCACCTACGGCCGCGCCATCAAGTGCTTCGGACGTCCTCCGTGACTCCTTCGGTGCCCTCGCCGACTGCTGCCAGGTCGCCGCCCTTGCCTTCCACCAGATCTTTGAAGGCATGGGGCTCGGCGGATGCATCGCACACGTAAAATACCCGTCCTTTTTTCACTTCAGAATGATAATAGAGCTAGCACGCCTCCATCACTTTAGAATGACTGGACATAATTTGTTAGCACACCACGAGGTAACCGTCCACAATCATATCAGCGCCAATGAAAAGCTTCAAAGTCGATGTGGTAGACCACGTCGATACAATGCCGCCTCGCAAAAGTTTGGACAATGCTGCTCGTGTACGACGTCGCCCCACAAAGAGTGGAACGACGCCGCTCGGGTGTGACAGTAGCATCGCTCGGGTACGACACCGTCCTGCAAAAAGGAGAATGGGGCTGCTCGGGTGTGACGGCGACATCGCTCGGGTACGATGCCATCCCCGCAAAAGAGCGAAATGGTGCCGCTCGAGTACAACTCCACCCTGTGCATAGCCGCTTGAGTGCGACGCCGCGTAGGACAATTGGTGTCAGTACAAAAGGTATGGGTTCGCTGCTTAAGAGGTCGGTGGCTATTAAGAGGCTGGTGGTAGCCAACACCCATGGGTAGGCATAAAAGCCCATTGCTTGGCCAACACAGGGGAAGTTTTTTCCACTCAAGCATTCTACTCTCACTCATTCAACGGAAAGCTAACTTAAACATCGGAGGGGTCGAGTCGGGAAATCCCCCTCTCGACCTCGACCTTTATGTAGGAGCCCAACGGTAGAGAAGCAAGCCACCCGCCAAGAAAGAAGGTCGCCCTTAGGAGACAAGGTTTTAACTCGACCCGACACTCGAGTGACAACGCGAGAGACCCTATGCATCGAGGACTCCGAGACAAAGGGCTACACTGGACACGGGATGGTTGATGCCAGCTTTTGAGACCCGAGTGCTAGACTAAGAAACCTTGCGCATATGGAATCGACCCTAGCCGTGCTAACTCCCCGGCCATGACGTAAAGAGATACGAACATTTTGGTGCTAGAAGGAGGGCCCTGATGTCGCAAGATCAGCCCCAGCTAGGCAACTTGGGCGAGCACTTGGGCAACGAGCACCTCCCGATCCACTCAACTCTTGGGTTCAGAGAACAACTCCCACCTCCCCCAGGGCAAGAGGCGAACGGCTCGGCAGCAGCTTCGGGCCGCTATTGGCGATTGTTAATTGATCCGAGGTTATCGTCTCTCGGGATCGCTGCTGCTCAACCTCCCATCTCTGCTGAGGTGTTCCTTGGTCTAACACACCAAGTCCAAGTTTTGTCGGGGATGATGCAAACCATCATTCCTCTCGTTCCTCACCTTGCCCAACTCCCGACGCTCCCACAAATGCCGCAACGAGAATCGTTGCCGCCTGCTCCCACGTAGCCTCCACCCTCTCCTGCACCACCCTTGGCCCCTCGACGGCCCCCAGCAATGAACATCGCCTCGTCACTTGAAGAATGGTCGAATCCAAGGCCGACGCCCGTGCACAG
The DNA here is from genome assembly GCA_004837865.1 of Musa balbisiana. Classification (NCBI taxonomy): domain Eukaryota; kingdom Viridiplantae; phylum Streptophyta; class Magnoliopsida; order Zingiberales; family Musaceae; genus Musa; species Musa balbisiana. The sequence goes on from CM017197.1 coordinate 19,087,595, forward strand.
CATGCAAAACCTCTGGCGCCCCTACTCTAGCAGCCTCGAACCTGACATGCTGTTGTCCGACTCAACGGACTCTCTTCAAGCTTAGTTACACTCGATCAATCGGTGCCTAGATGAGGTTCAACGAGAGTTTCATAAGTCCAAGGAAGAGCTTAGCGAGGCCCCTTCAGGAGAATCGCCCTTCACACCAAAAATTCAAGATAAGCCCATCCCTCCCAGCTTTCACCTCCCCATGCTCGAAGCCTATGACGGCAGCTCCGACCCAACGGAGCATGTCGCCACCTTTGGGGCCCAGATGGTCCTATACATTACCTCGGATGCCCTCATATGTAGGGTGTTTCCCACCTCGCTTCGAGGCCCGGCTTGGATGTGGTACAGTTGACTTAGACCGACCTTGATCGCCTCCTTCAACCAATTGGCCAAAAAGTTCGAGTTCAACTTCTTCGTCAGCATGCAACCAAAGCCATCTACAGCTTTGCTCCTCGGTCTTAGCTAGAAGGATGACAAGCCATTTTCTCATTTCCTAACTTGTTTTGCCACTAAAATCTGGGGGCTACCCAACGCTCATCCCTCTTTGATAATGTAGGTGTTCTTGATGGGACTTCGACCTTCCAGATTCTTCTGGTCACTAGTCGAGCTACTGCCGATGACTATCCCCGAGATGCTTCAACATGCAAACCAATACGTAGTCATTGAGGCGCTGATGGCGGGAAAGCGCGAGGAGCATAGAAGGCCACGAGCAGAACCACCCCGAGGGCAAGCCTCGATCCCACCAAGGAGAAGGATCGACCGGCCCGACACTTCGCTCCCGAGGCCCCCTTTCCCACCTCTAAATTCCTCTAGGATAGAGATATTCCTACAAATCAGGGAGAAGGGACCCTTGAAGGCACCTAACCCAATGAAGGCCCCATGTGAGCTCAGAGATCGCTTAAAGTATTATCGATTTCATCGCGACTTGAAGAACCAGATCGAGAAGCTCATCCATCAGGGACACTTAGGTCACTACGTTAGAAGACCATGGGAACCACGCCCTTTGGGTCCGATCGGGAAGCAGATTGATGTGATCAACAGCGGCCCAGCATCAGGTGGGGATAGCATGATGGGATGAAAGGCTTATGCCCAAGTAGTTGTGGAAAAGCGTCCAAGGCAACTGCAAGTGTCGGAAATCACCTTCTTGATAGGGGAAACCAAGTACCCTGAACATGACGATGTGTTGGTGATCTCAGCCACAATTGCCAATGCTCGGGTTAAAAGGATCATGGTGGACACCAGGAGCTCCGCTGACGTCCTTTACCTCAACGCCTTCTAGAAGCTTAGCCTGACCAAGGAAGACCTTACATCGATGCTATCGACACTTACAAGATTTACAAGTGATTTTATTTCATCCCTCGGCACCACCATCCTACCAGTCACCTTGGGGGAAGAGTCGAAGACCAAGGCGATCATAGTGACCTTCATAGTGGTGGAGCTCCCCTCGACGTACAATACCATTCTAGGCCGACCAACCCTCAACAAGCTCAGGATTATCATCTCCACGTACCACTGAGCAATAAAATTCCCAACCCGAGCCGAGATTAGGGAAGCAAGGAGTGACCCTCGAGAATCCTGACAATGTTACCTAGCAGCCGTCACGTTGCCCAAGAAGCCAAAGCATGAACATTCCATCGTCGACCCTCGGGACGTCACCAAGCCATCGCAGTGCCTCAAGCCGACCGAGCACACTCAGGAGGTCCCACTACACCACAACTGACTAGACAGGGTCGTCAAGGTCGGGTTGGAGCTCCTGGAGGAAGAGCAAGAGCAACTCATCAACCTACTAGTTGAAAATGCGAACATCTTTGCTTGGTTGCCGACGAACATGCCCGAGATTGACCGGACGGTCACACAACACCACGAATATCAGTCCCCAAGCATGACCAGTAAAGCAGTGGCCATGGAAGCTGGTGCTCGACTGACAAAGGGCGGTGGATGACGAGGTAGAGCGACTTTTGGCAGTAGGATTCATCGCCGAAGCAAAATATCCTTGATGGTTGTTGAATGTAGTTCTTGTTAAAAAGCCTAATGGAAGTTAGAGAATATATTTTGACTACACCGATCTTAATTAAGCATGCCCAAAGGATTGCTATCCACTCCCAAGGATTGACTAGTTGGTCGATACAACTTCGGGGCACGAGCCCCCCTCATTCCTGGATGTATTCTCGGGGTACAACCAAATCAAGATGGAACTAGAGGATAAGGAACACACTGCTTTCATCACAAACTAAGGTATATACTTCTATAAAGTCATGTCATTTGGGTTGAAGAATGCAGGGGCAACCTACCAGAGAATGATGAATAAGATGTTCACCCACCAGATCGGGAGGAACATGGAGGTGTACGTCGACGACATAATCATAAAAAGCAAGTTCACCCAAACACACCTGGTAGATCTTGCCAAAACATTTAGAACATAACGAAAGTTCGACATGCGCCTCAACCCTACCAAGTGCGCCTTCAGAGTCAGCTCAATAAAATTTCTCAGCTTTATCATCCATAGGAGGGAAATAGATGCAAACCTAGAGAAGGTTCAAGCCATCATCGACATGCAACCTCCCTGCTCAGTGAAGGAGATGTAGCGCTTAACTGGGAGGCTCACCACATTGGCCTGGTTCCTCTCTCGATTGGGGGACAAATGCCTCCCCTTCTTCTAGATCATGAAGAATCCAAAGGACTTCATATGAACCTCGGAATGTGAAGAGGCCTTTGAGCAGCTCAAGGAGCACTTGACCCGACTACCCCGACTCGCTATGGTCTCCTCGGGTGAGTCGCTTAGTCTCCACCTCGCAGCCTCCGAGCACGTAGTCAGTTTTGTATTGACTCAAGAAGATTATGGAGTGCAACAATCGGTCTACTACATGAGCCATGTCCTTAGCAGCACTGAGACGCAATACCAACCGGTGGAGAAGCTAGCTTTGGCACTTGTCCAAACGGCCCAGAAGCTACATCCCTATTTCCAGGCCCATCCGATCAGAGTAGTGACTGACCAAATGCTATGACAAATCTTGTCCAAGTTCGACATATCCGGACAAATGCTCAAATGGTCGGTCGAGTTGGGAGAATTTGATATACAATATGTCCCAAGGACCGCCATCAAAGCTCAGGTCGTCGCCGACTTCATCTTAGAATTAACTACTCTCAAAGGTGGTACCTGTAGACATACTGAGCAATGGTGGGGCCTACATATGGATGGTTCAGCAAACGCCAAAAAGGGCAGGGCCGACCTTATTCTAGAAGGTCCCGATGGCCAATTGTTCATACATGCTATCCACTTTGGATTCAAAGCCACCAACAACGAGGCTGATACGAAGCACTCCTGTCCGGACTTAAGCTGACCCTTGAACTCCAAGTCAAAAACATTAATGTTTTCACCGATTCTCAATTGGTGGTCAGTCATACCAACGAAGATTATGAGGCTTGGGATGCTACCATGTCAAAATACTTGTCCGAGGCAAAGAAACTCGCTAGCTACTTCCAACACTTCACTATAACAATGGTGTTGCAGGCGCAAAATGCGCAAGCAGATGCCTTAGCAAAATTCACTTCAGGTGCAAACACCGAACTGCCTCCGGAGGTCGAGCAGCTTCCTTGATAGACCATCGCGACCGTAGAGGTGGCCACAACTAGTACAACCCCAACTTGGGTGGAGGAGATCCTCCGCTACAAAAGGGATGGGATGTTGCCGATTGACAAAGCGACCTCTCGACAGCTCTGATGCATACAAGCATGGTATTACCAGGTGAACGGATGACTCTATCAAAGGTCGTTCACCTAGCTATTCCTATGCTGCTTGGATCTCGCGAAGGCCTAGACAGTTTTAGTTGAGGTCCATGAGGGGATTTGCGAGGATCACATTGGCGGTCGGACATTAGCCTTCAAAGCCCTCCGACAAGGTTATTATTAGCCGACCATTCATCGAGATGCCATGGCATATGTATAATGATGCCAGCGGTGTCAGAAGCATTCCTGAGCACATCATCAACCCGTAGTTCCGCTAACCCCCCAGACAACGCATGGCCCTTCACATAATGGGGGATGGACCTCCTCGGCCCATTCCCACCAGCATCGGGACAACGAAAATTCCTCATCTTCAGAGTGGATTACTTGACCAAATGGGTGGAGGCCAAGCCGCTGGCATCCATTGCCAAGAAGCAAGTCAAAGGATTTGTATGGAATAACATCATTACTTGTTTCGGCATCCCTAGAGCCATCATCACCAATAATAGCACATAGTTCAATAACAAAAAGTTTAAAAGATTTTGCTCGAGCTAGGGGATACAATTGAGGTTTAGCTCGGTGGCCCACCCCCAAACCAACAGCCTGGCCGAAGTAACCAACCAAGTGATATTGGAAGGCCTGAATAGAAGAGTCACGGGAGCTCACGACACCTAGGTTGATGAACTCCCGAGCATACTATAGGCCTCCCGAACAATACCGAAGACCACCATGGGGGAATCACACTTTAGCTTGGCATTCGGTACCGAGGCGGTGCTTCCACCCGAGGTAGTCTTTCCAACACCTCGGGTTGAAAACTTCAATGATGTCACGTCAGAAAACGGACTCCGAGCCGGCTTAAATCTCATCAAAGAACAGAGAGACAATACGCACCTCCGAGCCATCTCTTATAGAAGAGCCATCGTAAGACTCAACAACCGAAGGGTGCACCCTTGACCAATCAAGCTCGGCAATTTAGTCCTATGGAAGGCTGAGGTCAGTGACCCGACTCACTCCCGAGGCAAGCTGACCCCGAGCTAGGAAGGCCCTTACTAGGAAATGACAGTAGTCCAGGATGGTACTTACCGCTTAGTGAGACAGGAAGGATGACAATTGTCGAGGACATGACACATCAAATTTGAAGAAGTTCTATGCCTAAAAAGTTTGTCAGGTCGGATTAAAACCCTCATTGCCAAAAGAGAAGAGGGAAAATGTGCACCTCACCAGATTGGGAAAAAGAGTTTCATTGATAAAGAAAGGTTACACTACCCGACCGGTTGCGGCATACAAAACAAAATAGTGCCAAACCAGCCACTAAAATAGGTTTAAAAAAGAGAGAGAGAGAAGGGGGAAACAGCCTGAGCCTCAGGAATATCCATGTTGGACTTCATTGGGCATTTCCACGCTATTATCTTCAGGAAGGCAGACGAAGGGGTCTTCTTCAAACTGAAGATTAGGATACCGAGCCCAAAACCGAGACACGGTGACCCGGTATCCGTATTCATAAGTAACCTGCCCCGACCTCTGCAACCCGAGCTGAAACCCACGAGACTCCTTGTATTCTTCAATGAGATTTTTGTTCTTTTCAGGAGCTGCTCTGATCTCCTCTGTGAGAGTCTCCTCGGCCTTCTTCACCGACGCTCGAGCCGCCTCCAGGTTTCGGGATAGGTCTAACAGTTCGCCTTCCATCGAGCGAACTTACTCACGGGACTCCTTCAGTTGTTCCCGGAGGCCCACCTGTTGTTGCTTGGCATTCTCGAGCTCCAACTTCAGCCGTGCAACCTCCCCCTCTAGGTTGATTCCTCACTGCTCGGCCGCCGCAATGGCCTCCGGTGCCAACCCTACTTTCAACTCTTCGATTTGGCCATGGAGCATGGTGATTTTGTCGCCCAGACCACTAATTACCTGACCAACGTCCTGCACTCGATCTATGAGCGCCATATGGTAGTGCTGGTTTTGCGTAGCAAGTCAGTCAGAGATTGAAGAAGAAGCCCAAACGAAAGCGAGGAGGAGTACAAGCCATCCCTACCCAGACCAAAGACTTGGCTGCTTTCTCAATCAGCACGTATACACCTGTATGGCAATGTTGGGGATAAGCACACCTCGCACGTAGGCCGCAGAGGCCATGTCGTCCTTCCAGACTCGACTCCTGAGGGTCAGCCTCGACCAACGTGCTTCGAGGGGATTGGTTGCTTCTCTATTAGGCAGCTCCCCCATAAAAAGAGCTTGGAAGGGCTCGTCCTTGGTACAAGCTCGGGTGTGGCAGAGGTCACGCACTGAGGCAAGCCTAGCTGCTTTAGTGGAACTTGCCTTCCCAACATGTTCCTTGCTGTGCGCACTCCCCGTGGCCTCCTCAAGCTAGGCGGTTCCGTGAGGGTGACCCCTAGGATGCCACTAGCTTAGGTGGCAACCTCTCGAGCCGCAGCGGACTCGAACATTTTGGATGTCCCGGTCTTTGGCTTCTTACGTAGGCGGTCGGGCTCAGAATTCCCCGGCCGATCCAAGTCCCTCGAGGTTGGCGTGGCGGGTTAATGAGGCCGAGGAGTTAGAGAGGCATGAGGCATGCCCCTCAATTCCTTGAGGTTCACCATATCTGCTTAAGAAACTAAAGGATAGTCAGCGACACAAAGTAATTACGGTGCAACTATAGAGTAAAGGGAGGATTGGCCTGAGCCATACCCCGAGGAGCTGGACTAAGACCTACCTCAACCAACCACTCCTCGATCATGTCCCTAATAGCTCGGGAAGTAGAAAGAATCTCCTTTAAATGCCCGAGTTGCTCATACTCATCGTTAGATAACCTGGGACAACTATTGTTGATCACTTGAGCCTACCATTGGAGACTAAATCCCCACCTCCGACTACAGCTAATGAAAAAAATAACTTTTCCACCCCTTGTTATTGGAAGGCACCCCACTCACCCTAAAACCGTTGTGAGACAATAGGTAGTAGCTGCTAGTCATAGGTGCCCTGCAAGCTAATCATGTGAGTGATGGCACGTATGACATGATACATATTCTTTTTGTTTATTATATTTTGATATTTTTATCACTTTATATTGCTTATTTCATATATACATATATATTATGATGTCCGTGGATTTGTACAATGAGAATTGGATCATGATGAGATCATGATAATGAGATCAATTCACCGTTAAACACAGACCCTAAATAATCCTAGTCATAGGTTACTCGAGAAGGACATCGAGATAACCGGATAGATTGTTTTGTTGTATACCCGTCTATATGATAGAGACAATTAGTCTCATAGCTGCTCATGTGGGAACACCAAGGATACAGTGCAAGTGCTCATTGGAGATTGAGTTCACTGATTGATTCGCTCATGGAATACTATATGGTTGATGATGCCTACTATATGGTCTTTGGGATATTAAATGAATGAGGGACTATAGGTATATGGTAACTAAAGACAAATAAATCTAAAGGATTGGATTCCCTTGTATCATTTGGAGACTACAGCATAGTGGCCTAGTACGTCCACAATTGGTGAGTCGAGTGAATTTTTATGGAAATAATAATTCACCGAGCTAGAAGGAGTTATGATAAGTATGACTCACGGCCAGCTCAATATTGGTCTTAGAGGGTCACAAACATATGGTAGGTATTGCGATGAGTAGAGGTTTAGATATAAGATATCCGTTAGAGCTCCTATCTTATTTGATATCCAATAAGCCCCTGAATTATTGAATCCCATGAATGAGATCTAATAAGAGCTAATAAGAGATTATTAGGTAGAGATCCACTAATCTAAGAGGCTTAGGTAATTGAATATAGATCTAGTACATAATAGGGCAGGATCCATTAGGGTTAACTAGGGGCCTCTATAAATAAAAGAGAACTAAAGGCCTTGGGGCTTCTCAGTTGTCACCTCCTATTTTCCTCTCCCTTTCTCCTCCTCAGATAGCAGGCTTGGAGATTTGAAGAGCGTCATCGCAGCCCTGTTGTGTGGATCACCGCTAGAGAGGAGGATGCTTGACCTCCTTCATCCACTCCTACAGATCTGTAGGGATTTGACGATATACGATCTCCCTAGGTAATACAACTATCTCACGCGTGGTTTTCAATTTCGCAGATTTTGCGTACCAACCTTCGCATGACGATGAACACCTTTAGGGAAATTTAGGATTTTTGTTTTCTACTCTTCCGTTATACATGTGATGTTACCCCTAGATTTCCCAATAGTAGCCACCCGACCCCTTAGAGAGACAAAAACATGTTAGAAATAGTGATCGGGTCAGGGTGATACCCACACCTCGACATTCCCCGAGGAAGGCCACCCTGTACCACCACGAGTTCAGAACCATCTATGATGGTGAAATCTGCCACCAGAAGAGCCTTGATCACCGGGTGTAGGGGAAACTTGAGCCCCGCCTCAAGGGCATCAAGGGTTAACCCAAACCTGTCCGAGAACGGGTCATGGGTGCATTGTCCGAGCCGGGGAGCATGTAACTCGTATTCCGTTGAGATACTGTAACGATCCATGACTCGGGCGAGCAGCATCGTAGTCACGACGGAGTCAAAATTATGTAAAGATTTCATGACTTTGAGGGCCCGAACGGCCTTCTCATTCACAGGAGATGCTCCACCCGACGATAAACCACTACTCAAGGTCAACGTTGCGTCCTTAGACTCCAACCAACTAGATGACGAAGAAGAGGAGTAGGAAGGGGAAGAACAAGAAGGAGACATCCCGACCAACCTGAAGTGCTAACTGACCAAGAGGAGCAATGGAGGAAGAGAGCCAGAGCACAGGAATGCACTTAGTGAGGGCTGGTAGAACGGAGAGGGGGGAGGGGGGGTGGGGGGGGGGGGGGGGGGGGGGGGGGGCGGCGGGGTTGCGCTTTTGTAGGAAAAAATTTTGCCAACCAAGGTAACCCTTTACCTACCCTTGAATGCAATCAATTGCTCACCTCGCCATAATGACTCCTAAAAGAATGCAGGAACACAAGTTCCAAGACAAAGCATTCCCACCAAGGCAAAAATTTCCCACCTAATTGCAAGGCGGGAATCCTGCCCTAACTAGTTTCGACCATGAGCAAGTCACAATGCTCGGTCACATCAGTCTTCAATACTCGAGCCATTGTGCTTGGGTGCATCAGTCTTAAGCACCTGAGTCATGACGCTCGGTCACATCAGTCTTCAGTGTACCCGAGCCATGATGCTTAGGTGCATCAGTCTTCAACACCTGAGTCACGACGCTCAGTTGCATTAGTCTTCAGTACCCGAGCCATGACGCTCGATCGTATCAGTCTTCAGTACCCGAGCCATGGTGCTCAGTCACATCAGTCTTCAGTACCCAAGCCATGGTGCTTAGTCACATCAGTCTCCAACACCGAGTCACAATGCTCGGTTGCATCAGTCTTCAGTACTCGAGCCATAGCGCTCGATCACATCAGTCTTCGGTACCCGAGCCATGGCACTCGGTCACATCAGTCTCCAGCGCTTGAGTCACAATGCTTGGTCACATCAGTCTTCAGTACTCGAGCCATGGTGCTCGGTCACATCAATCTTCAGTGCTTGAGTCACGACGCTCAACCGCATCAGTCTTCAATACACGAGCCATGACGCTCAGGTGTATCAGTCTTCAGTGCCTGAGTCACGACACTCAATTGCATCATCTTTAGTACTCGAGCCATGGCACTTGGTCACATCAGTCTCTAGCGCCTGAGTCACGATGCTAGGTTGCATCAGTCTTCAATACCCAAGCCATGGCGCTTGGTCGCATCAGTCTTTAGTACCTGAGCCATGGCTCTCGGTCGCATCAGTCTCTAGCACCCAAGTCACAATGCTCGGTCGCATCAGTCTCCAACGCCTGAGTCACGATGCTCAGTCGCATCAGTCTTCAATACCCGAGCCATGGCACTCGATTACATCAGCCTTCAGTGCCCGAGTTATGATGCTTGGTCACATCAGTCTTCAGTACCCGAGCCATGGTGCTCGGTCACATCAGTCTCCAGCGTCCGAGTCACGACACTTGGTCACATCAGTCTTCAGTACCCGAGCCATGGCGCTCGGTCGCATCAGTCTTCAGTGCCCGAGTCACAATGCTCGATCGCATTGATCTTCAGTACTCGAGTAAGAATGTCCCCCGCCTGGGCTGTAATGCTCAGCCCTACATAAGCCTACTGGCCCCGTGCTATGGCATTTGACCATGCCACCTTTCAACCCCCAAGTAGTGTTGCTCGTCCAATCATAAAGTCATTCAACATTTACATTCGACTAGACTAGCATCAACTCACGTTTGAACCAACAATTCCAGTGTGATGGTTAGCTCAGTTAGGCTAAAAGCACCACACCATGCCTAGAATCCCTTTGGGAGGAGTCAAAACGTGGCTCTCTCGAGGGGGGGAGAGAATAATAGGGCACAATTTGATAGTGCGCCCCCAGGTAGCCATCTATAACCACATCAGCACCAACGAAAAGCTTTGAAGTCGATGTGGCAGACCACGTCAATATAATGCCGCCTTGCAAAAGTTGGGACGACGTCGCCGCAAAGAGTGGAACAACGTTGCTCGGGTGTGACGACGACATCACTCGGGTATGATGTCGTCCCGCAAAGAGTGGAATGACGCCACTTGGGTGTGATGGCGGCACCACTCGAGTACGATGCCATCCCCGCAAAGAGCGAAATGGTGCCGCTTGAGTACGACTTCGCCTCATGAAGGCAAGGACAGTGTCGCTCAGGTGCGACGCCGTGCAGGACAACTGGTGTCAGCACAAAAGGTATGGTTCACCGCTAAGAGGTCGTCGACCATTAAGAGGCTGGTGGCAGTCAACCCCCGTGGGTAGGCATAAAATCCCATCGCCTGGCCAATACGGGGGAAGTTTTTTCCACTCGAGCATTCTACTCTCACTCATTCAACGGAAATCTAACTTAAACATCAGAGGAGTCAAGTCAGAAAATCCTCCTCCTGACCTTGATCTATGTGCAGGAGTCCAGCGGTAGAAAAGTAAGCCACCCGCCAAGAAAAAAGATCGCCCTCGAAAGACAAGGTTTTAACCTGACTCGAGGCTCGAGCGACAACACGGGAGACCCTATGCATCGAGGACTCCAAGACAAAGAACTACACCGAATACGAGATGATCGACGTCAACTTCTTAGATCTGAGCGCTAGACCATAGCGTAAAGATACACCAACCCCGCCCTTGCCTTCCACCAAATCATTGAATGACTGGGGCTCGGCGGATGCATCGCACACGTAAAAGACCCATCCTTTTTCACTTCATATCAATGATTTCCCGGACGCTTCTAGACGCCCACAAACTGTTTGCAGCAATGGTTTTTGTTTCGACTAAGGTAGTGGTCTCTTCGGGAATTAAATTGAAAGCACAAAGCTAAGGCAAGGATCGGAGAGGTAGTATTTCAACTTATTCTTCCGAAATCTTGTTGTATTGACGCGAGTCTCATCCACTAAATTTTGACTAATAAACTGTACTGGTCGACAACAAATAAAGGAAAATGAATTACTAAAATTTTACAGCGAAACATAACGTTTTATCGCCTTGGAAGAAATACAAAAATCTTACCAACATGCATCAAACATAAAGGAAATGAATTACTAAAATTTTACTGGCGAAACATAACACGTACTCAAAATCTTGACTTTGATGTCCTCAAAATGATGTGGCTATGGTTGTCGTGAGGACTCGTCCAACTCTTTGTTGCGCGGGTCATTCCCGCGTTGAATACTAGCAATCAATCGCATGCTACTTTCCTCAGTTCTTGGAACGCATGCTTGCATTCTTCATCAAATCCACCGATGAACTGGAAGAACAATTTGACGCTTGTTGGTGACTTCAGCGTGGAGAAGAAGTAGAATCCCAGGAGAAAGGGTTACCTGGTGCACACGGTAAGCAAATCGAACACCCTGTAGCATTACTTCCTCGTCATCGGAGAACGCATCAAGCTTCACCGCAGTCACAACTCGGTTCATGTACTCTTTTGCCAGCTTCATGGATCCCAATTTTAGCTGCACAAGACATATATTCATGCACTGAGATCATCTTCTTCGCCAAGGATCTGATCGGTGCCTTGTAAAGAAAGACACGTACTTGGGCGATGATGCCACTGTCGAGCATCCACTGCCAAGGGATTTTGAGATCTCTGTACCTCTTGCTCGCGCTCTCCCTCACCCTCTCGATGTTGTGCACGCTGCGCTCCAATCTGCGTCAGTGAAGAGACTGAGCGAGCGCCCGCAGTTCATGCGGAAGAAGAGCTCACCTTCGGATTCATTTCCTAAGTCTTACTTGTCCTGCAACGCTTGCATGCGTTTGAGGGAGACGGAGGTGGGCTGTCGCTTGTCGTCGCGGAAGGAGAAGAGCTCACCTTCCAGGTTCTTCAGCTCCCGGTAGCCGACCGCCGCTTCCCTCATCGCATCCGCCTTCTTCTCCGGCCACTTGGGGAAGTGCTTGAGCACCGCCCTCTCGTCCACCAAGTAGGAAAGCTCGTCGTCCAGCCACTTCACGAATGCTTCCACTTCGGAGATGTCCCCGTGAGCTGCGTTTTCTACCTCCCTGGTGAGGAAGCTGATGAATTCAGCCTGCGTCTCCACATCCGACTTTATCTGTGACATGGATCGCTAGTAAGATTCAGGTTGAGATTGTGATCTGTGAGTGGTGCTAACTAAGCTTACAGCGAGGAGATAGGCAGATCGGTTCTCAATCTCGCCTATCATTTCTCGAGCACTTGTAGCAGCAGGAACTCCCAGGCTGCCTGCTCTCGTGTCTGACTTCCCTTCTTTCCTTGTCATAGATCGATAGAGTTCCAACACTTCCGGCACCCTTCGCACTGCCTTGATGGACTTGCAACTCGACCTCGAAGAAGACAAAGGCAGCGGCAGCGGCGGCGGCGGTGGTGGCGGAGGCAACCCGGTTTCCTTGCTTGGTTTCGCTGTCGGGGAAGAGGATTTGGGACTCGGGGGCGGATTCGGCACTCTCGGCGATCTTGTCCTGGCTGCCACAGACGTGCCGAATGACTCTGTTCTGGAAATCGAGTTCTCGCATTGCAACCCATCATCGGTGCCGGTCTGATACATTTGCTTCTCCTGCGATGAGCTGATGCTGCCAACAAAAGCCTGCGTTTTCTTCCTCGGCGTCGATCTCCTATCAGCATCCTGGGCTCGAAGCAGAGCATTCTCTCTTCTCAGCTGCTCATTCTCCATCTCCAGGAAGCTAATCCTCTGGAGAGAAGCCTCGAGCTTGCTTCTGAGGAGAGACTCGCATGTGTCTTCCTCTTCCTTCGGCATTTTTTTGGTGAAGGAAGACGGATGCCCAAGTGATGTTCCTGCTTTTTGAGATCGCCAACAACCATGTCTCTTTTGTTCATCTTATAGTCTCTCCTTCCCACCGGAAGATTACTGGATTCTCCATTGCCAAGGAACACAGTGGTGATCAGCTGAGGGCTCGCTTGTCATTTGGCGATGGGTGGTCCTGCTGGTGTCAATTGTTTACAGGTAGGTAAACCGAGTGATGCATGGGATTGAACATGAACTTGCTTGGCTTAAAAGTGGTTGATAAGGAGTAGCTGTCTTGGCTTGGTGGTATGTTGGTGTTTCACTAAGATTTGAGAACCAAGATAGACGATCGAAGATGGCCAGCTTTTTCTTTACGGTGGAACTTTTCCTTTGTTTCAGATGTTCCAGGTGCTTTATTTACAGCCAGAATTGCTTTGGGACTACATCTACCATCTCGTGCGAGAGTGTGCAGTGCAGTCTGCATTCTCTTCAGCGTTCAGACAACAACTTGAAGTGTAAGAAGGAACACTAATCAGTCCCTTTCGAAGGATGTTTGTGCGTGCGAGCTTCTGGTTTGGCTTTTGTGACATGAAAGGACTGTGTTGGAGTTTTCGTGGAGGTGAAGTAATGTGTGATGGGAATAAAGATGGGTCTGTTTTACCAGCGAGAGATTTTGTAGGACAAAGAAAGCGAACGAGAGAAGGAGATTTGAAGGGGTAAAGAAACAGCTTATTTGTAGTAACAGTGGTTGAACTCTTCGTGACAAACATGCATCGCCATTACTGTTGATTGGGCATCTTCAAGCTACGAGATGATCACTGGTCGACACTAGAGGGGCTTCTCAGTTCGATCCCTTTAATACTTAAATTAATATAAAACGAAAGACGTAAAAGATAACTATATCAGCTATGTAAAAATGTGAGTAAAGAGTTCAGAGATTATTGTCTACCAGTCCCTCTTGACTTGGCTTGAGGTGTGGCTCTTATACTTGGGTGCTATGCATTCTCTATCTACGTTAGCCGAGATGGTAAAGATATTAGTGAGAACATGCCTTGTGCGGCGAAAGAGTTAATATGGGTGGTTCACTGTCAATCATCAATGTAGAGTGTTATCAACCATAGATGCATAGCTCAAGATGTTAACTAGGAGGTGAAAAGGCTGAGACTTACTATCATCGATGGTTGTCGATTCCTCATTTAGTCCATATGATGGAAGGAGCTAGAGGGGGTGACAAGTGTGTACTTATCAACTGTCGCAATTCTTTATCCGCATTTATTCTGCAAAAATCTCATTCTCTTTTTATGTGTTATAAAAAAACCCGAGCCGGATTATACATTTTCTTGTCCCCTCAAAATTATGGCTTATAAATATATTGAGTTTTTTTAAAAAATATTTATTTTGGTACTAAAGTAGACGATGAGTTCTAACTCGTATTTAATGAACTCTAACATCATAGCGCATTGTAAATTTGTAACGTCTATATGACATCCTTTAGTTCGACTAGATTTCAACTAAATTATCAAACTTAAATATATTAGATCCATGTAAAAAACACAATACGTGGAAACTCAAATGTTATGCTGATATCGACATCACATCGTGGAGACAGTAAGATCAACACACAATGTCAAATTAACACACTAAGGCTCAAACAATTCTTCATCTTAATGAAACCATTAATTATGTAATAACTATCCATTAAATATGAATATTTACATACTTGCACGTATAAAAAGCCTCAAGTACACCCATTGTGTCTCAATCTCTCGAGCACATCGACCTAAGTCGCTTGACCAAATCTACTTAATTTCGACAATGAACTTGTTACGAAAATGATTCTGAATTAGGTCGGGCTTACATTATTTCCTAATAATTTTAAGTTAGACTTTCATGAAATATAAATCTGTTGAGTTGGCCGCCATTAACGACGGCCAAATGGAGCAGCTAACCTCGAGAGCGGGGAATACGGAACGAGATCACATAAATGTATCCTGCTATCGAGGGAATCGAAGTCACATTGAAGGCATCCTTAAGCTTCCTACCACACACTGCTACAACACGTTATGCCTTAAATGGAGGAAGCCCAACATCTGCTCTCCGATTCCAATCAGTACTGATCGCAAACTTTTAATATTAAGAAACAATCGAATTCGAATATAATTCTTATAAAAACAAACTAAGTGAAGATTGATCAAACTGTTAAGCATTACGATTATGCGTCACCTTGATTTGGCAAGTTATTCGATTGATACGTTGAGCTAAGATGATGTCCCAATCGATACGAGACTACCACCACATTCAAACGTCCGCATATCATATTCCCTCTGTTAATTTAGGGTAGCTTTTAAAATGATGTTAAAAGGATTAAAAATATAACACAAACATGATGAATATTATTCACTTTATTAACTCTTGATTAATATGACAACAGTCAAAAAAAAAAAAAAAGAGAGATAGTTTTCACCGTGTAAATACTAATAGAGATTTCAAATGATTTCTTGGTCATTCTTAGTGTACAATGTGAAATGATTAACTCAGCCCACATTTACCAAACACCTGACAACTGAAATTATTTGAGCTCTTAATTGCAAACTAAGATTTATTTTGTGTTTGCTTCCAAAAAAACCCTAACATAACCATTCATTAAAATGGCAGAACTGTACTGCATTAAAGCCCATGCACCCACTGTCTTTATGGTAACACTCATCTGGTTACCACCTCCACCGACCTTCAATTCCTTACCTCGGATCAAATGAGGCTGAAACAGGTGGTATACCTAAATCATCAACCTCAATTACCACATGGTTGGAGGATAAAGAATCCAAGTATAAATAATATTTTATTTAAAGAAAAAAAAATTAAAATTCAAATTTTAGATAGTCTTGATGTTAGGGAGGTATGGAGCAAATACCCTTTGTAGGCATGATCATGGTTTTGTAACCCACAATTTCGATTTCAGATTTTTAAAGATTAGAATCGAATTGGATCAGTTTCTTCATACATACATATATACATACATACATACATACATACATACATACATACATACATATATATTAAATTTTTTTTTTATATTTATATTTTTAAATTATAAAAATAACCAAAATATTCTTGAAAATATTGTTTGACTATTAATCGAGGTAAATTGGTCATTTGCCATCTCATTATTTTTTTTAAAAAATTGATCGGTTTGATTTTGGTTCCAATGATCATGCCTAACTCTTAATAGTAGATTTAAAATAATTTTTTAAAAAATATTTATACGAAAGGATGATCTAAGGAATATTAAACTATGTATTTGATTGATTTGGATCATTAGATCTAAGGAACATTAAACTATATGAATCTTATATTTATATTTAACTACTTATTTTAGATGTTTATATGAGATGAGACTCAAAGATATCCATATTATTAGAAATAAAAAAAAGGACGTGATAGATTGCTTCTACGTGCTTTACTTAAGATATTCTAATTAGACTCATAAAGTTTTCTTGATTATTATAACTAAAAATATTTTTATCGTAATTATCTATTTTTTAAAGAAATAATTATGTTTTTAATTTCCAAGGCGGGTTGGGTCAATAGCCACCGGCAAACGTCCCCGAAACAGATCGGCACGAGGGCGGAGATGATGGGGTCCACGCAGTTTCGGAGGTTGGTACGTAGTTGCGTAAAGAGTTACCGGGTCGAAGCCAACACATCTCCGTTCCGCCGAAGCGTAACGTGTTATGGGAATTGAACTCCAAACTTCCCACCCTTTTAGTTATAGACCGCCCACAAACAAACCCAACGAATCGTACCAGCTTCTGCTTCCTCTCTCTATAACTTCCTATCTCTTGTATGTGGAAGGGAACAAGGATAAGAAGAACAGCAATAGGAGGACGAAGAAGAATAAGATGATGATGATGATGATGATGGCGGAGGAGAGCTATAGGAGGGAGCAGAGGGTGAAGGGATCATGGAGCCCGGAGGAGGATGAGGCGTTGACGCGGCTGGTAGAGCGGCACGGCGCCCGGAACTGGTCGCTGATTAGCGCGGGGATCCCCGGTAGGTCCGGGAAGTCGTGCCGGCTACGGTGGTGCAACCAGCTCAGCCCCGCCGTCCACCACCGCCCCTTCACCTCCGCTGAGGACGCCGCCATCCTCGAGGCCCACGCCCGGTTCGGCAACAAGTGGGCCACCATCGCCCGCCTCTTCCCCGGCCGCACCGACAACGCCATTAAAAACCACTGGAACTCCACCCTCCGCCGCCGCGCCGCCTTCGCAGCCACCGATCCGATCCTCCCGTCCTCGTCATCTCCCACCGCCAACCTCGAGCCGGACGATTCCTACTCGGGCTCGGCCAGGAAGCGGCGGCGCTCGAGCGACAACGCGAACGAAGGAGGATGTAGATCGGCGGCGGCTGAACTG